>CM065363.1:29140520-29520123 GCA_033032245.1 Poecilia picta | reverse complement strand
AAGTTATACATTGATTAAACTGAGTAAATCTAACCTAAATTGAGGCCTATTTAATAAAATTAGGATCAGTTTAATATTTTAACATGCACTAAAGTTAAAGCTAAAATTAAAGATGCGAGTATTAAATTAAATTGTGAGATGGTTTTAGTAGTTTACTCTTGTAAAATATCTATAGCATGTTTCATAGATAAATCTACAAAGATTTTTACTACATATTTATAGGGAATTTTTCCAGAATGCTAGTCTGAAAAAAGATGGTGATGATGGGATTAAATGGAGAAGATTTTCAAAGATTGAAGAGCTAGAATCAGGGTTTGTAAGGCTTGATGATGGGTAATCTGTCTCAGACTCTGCTGCCAAGGTTTACAGAGATTGGATCTTTAAATCTGCCAAATGTGAGGAATGCATTACAATAAAATAGATGCAAGTTATTAATGCTAGACTCAGTTTGATGAAGATACAAACTAAAGCAATGAAAAGGGTTGGGGGAGTTTCAACACAAGTTACAAGTATTGATATATTTACATGGCAAAATGGTATTAAAATGTGCCACTACCAATGATTTCTACTGTTCATGCAGGAGAGCCAGAAGACGCCTAAGACATCAATCTGATATGAGTGACCATCTCACAACCAATTGTCCATTTAGGACAGTAATTGGTTGACAATAATTGTCCTAAATGAACTCCAAGATGTTTGCAAGTGACCTGATGAGTTGCAAACACACAAGTGGGAAGAAATGGACTTTGAGGGTACCAATTACAGATTTGGCTTTGGCAAATAGCTGGCTATTGTACTGTTAAGACCTCTGTGTGGCACACCAAGAAAGATCATGCAGTTTTGCATGGAAGTAGCCAAAATTGTCTTTGCTTCAGTTGATAACTGACTTTTCAGAGTGGGAATTGGACAGACATTTTATTCCAATGGAAAAGGCACCAAGTGAAGGCGTTGCTCCATGTCTCAGTCCACAGAACAGCTAATGCCCATATGCCAAAGGTGGCAAACTTGAAAAATGCAAAGCAGAGTACAAGTGTCATGAATTGGATTGGGGTGCAGTGAGGAAGATGTCAGAGGACCAGGTTGAAAGATGGATGAAAAGAGTTTATTTTAATGAAAGCTATCCACAATAGTAAAACACTTGTTTTGGAACCAACAATAGTGTTTTACCATCCACTCAAGCAGATGGTAAAGCTCTCAAACTGGTAGCACTGGCTAACAAAGATGATAAATTACTGACTGGAACTACAACTTAAAGGGCCTGATAAGGAATGAAGAACACAGGTGGGTTTAAATAAAGGGGGAGGATAATCAGGGAATGAGTCACACCTGGGATCAATCAAGGGGCGGACAGGACAACATGAAATTCACTAGAGATAAACAAAAAACTAAAATCCCAAGAAAAAGCACATCAGAACAAATTGAGTGCAGTTTTATTTGCAAGGTGCTCTGCGTACAAATCTGTTTACAGATAAGTGAGCATGATCCCATAAGGGAAAAAAAAAGAGTTTGAAGTAGATCAAGACTGAATTAAATGTTTCAAGTGTAATATTCAGAAATTAAAATTAACTGTTTATCAGAAATGCAATTTACTTTGAGTGATTTTACTTAAGGACCTATGTATTCCCATATCCATTAGTAATACTTTGAATAGGCCACATTGCTGAAACAGTCACAACTACTGTGTATCATTTTGTTTCTGAACTCAGAAACAATGCTAATGTGAACAGAAACTAAAGAGGTTTTGGATTACATTAATAAATTGAGAGAATGTTGTCTGAAATTTATATTGAGTGTCCTCATATGTGGATATAATTTTTCTCAACTTCATGTAAAACAAATTTTTTGTTTGGGCTGATTGGGACTAATTGCAAAAAAATTTAATACAAGAGCTCAGGTCTTAGGAGGTTAAAGCTGGTAAGCAGATCTTTAATCTGAAGATTTCCTGAAATTAACATTCTTTCCTTTTGCAGTTAGGAGTGGAGCTGGAAGATTGAAGACAGAATTCCAGTTTGTGTGCATGTGTGAGGCTATTCCTCATAGAAGACTGGACTGCATTTAAGACTCCCGAGTCCTAGAGTCACCTTTCCCACGTGCTGTTCCTATAGGCGGAACCTGGGAAGGCTGATACGTACCGCGCCCCTGGTTTCAAAAACACACTATCCGTTAACACCGCAAGGTGGAACTAGCATGCCCAGGAAGCAGAAGCGTTCTCCGTTGATTCTCTTGGTCTGGGTTGAGTCCCGACAGTCTGCTCGGTGGGGAACCGACTCACCTTTGCCAAGCTAGGTAACATGAACTGTGCACCAGCAGATCTCAACCATGTTGTTACAGCTCCCCATGCTACAGTGCCACCTAGAGGAATGAACAAAAACAGCCATCGCAAAGTGTCACCACCCAGCCATCCTCCCAAGGAAAGAGAACCTGGACCAGCTGCAGCAAACTACTGCCTTACAGGTCTCCAGGCACCTGCTGGGATTCATCACCCCAGTATGAGTAAAGAGTCATTCTAGTGCCATCATACACCGCAAGACCTCTAGAATGCTCAGCATTATGTGATCCAACCACATGACCACATTAACTTACCCAAAGCTGCCACCATGGGATGTGTCCTCTATGATCAGCAGGCAGCAGTTCAACAAAATGCACCCCATTCTGAGTCATGGTGCCGATTTTCTACATGTTTCCAAGTTCATTTGAATTCATCCAGTTTAACAGCTGAGCTCATTCTGATCACAACAGTATATAGTTTGTTAAGGTTTTCAGCAAAAACAGTTGAAGTACAAGCTACAATTTGAAGCCCCACTATGCAATGCATTCTGGGAAATGCTGAGACATTTTAAAGGTAATTTCTGATGTACACACATTTTTGGCACATAGCAGAAGCTCAGAGACGAGATTTGAATCTGAGCTGTGATTTCTGTCTTAAAACCTGAGTTTGAAGACAAATCAAATCAAATAAAACATGTTTAAAGTAATAGATACTTAAAACCAAAGTCCAGTCTTCTGAGCAGCACATCCTTCATCCAACAGAGGCTCAGATGGCATTTTAAAAGTGAAGTGTGATTTATTTCCAAAACAGAGTTAAAAACAAATAAAAATGGAGTAAAATCTGGCTAAGTTGAAGTAAGAGGCCACCAAGGGTTAAAACCCATCTCTATAGGAGATTCCTAGCCAGACTGCCTAGGCAGAAAAATGAATGGGAGTCTTTAGCTCAGACCACAAAATGTGGTGGGCAGCTGCAGAAGGTTGGAGGGAGCATAGAAAACCAAGTTAGGTAAAAAAAAAAAGCACGTATATTTTTGGAGTTGTTTTAAGCAAGCAATTCTTCAAATCAATGGATGTCAATGGCAGCTGTGTGAAGGGAAGGAGCCACACCGACCAAACTTGGAAGGTATGTGAGGCCCCTTCCACATATTCTCTGGGCCAAGATTATCCCCCTACAACTTTTAGTTTTTTTTGGTTTGCTCTAATGTGCTAGTGGGTTTTATCCTATGTCCCTTACCCTCCACTAGATGGCAGCATAGGACTGTCATTGAAAATTAAACTCTAAAAGCCCAACCAGATCAAAACCTAATCAAATAAAACAGACCGACAAATATTAATAGTTTAAAAATACACATTTATTTTATAACAAATTACAAATTTTATTATATTACAACACTGTGCATGATATTGAGTAAACAAGATATAAATATATTCAATCATCTTATTGTAATACACTGTAAGACCAATCACAGCCCATCTATTTGTAGAAGTATTTTCATTTCTGTTTTCATGTATTTGTAAATAATTTCAGTGTTGTTTTATGATGCTATGCATGGGGCTGCCAGCAGGGGGCGTGCTTTAAACCATTTCCCTCACCCCTCCTCTCTCTCTCCTCCAGCATGAACATGGGTTGCCTTCCAGGATGCATCTGTCTTTTTCTGTCTGTTTATAATCTTGATTGAGATACAAAATATTACAAATACTACAAAAACAGCATAGTGTGACATAATGACCACAAGGGGGCGACAAACATTGAGGCAGTACATCAGCCTAGTATCACATAAATGCATTAAAGAGAACTTAAAGTGCACATTTTAATAGCTTTAGTATTGGTGGAATTTCCAATAGTTTTGATATATTGTTTGACCTCATTGCCAAAAATGGAAAGAAGGGGTTTTTTTTTTGGAGTAATGGCGTTTGTGCCTGTGCCATTTGACTAAGTATATAATAAGATTAATAATGTAAAAATGTTTTTTTAGCTGTTGGATAGTTAATGAAGCAATAAATATTCGAAACAAATGGAGTCATACGGTTCAATAGAAGCACAATTCACAATTAAAATACTTTTCCAAAATTGAACAGAGAAAAGGCCAAAATAAATCAAACATCTTCTGTGTTTTCCTTCACAAAAGTGCAAATAATATCCATGCTATTGTTAAAATGTAGAAAAAGAGCCCTGCACAGGCTGTTAGAGGCAACACACCACCTTAAAAATGTGTCGGAGATTAACCGTGATCCAGCCACGATCCAGCGGATCACGGAAAATCTGGCAACCACAGTTCAACAGGCCCATCTGAGTCCAAAAATGCTCGATCTAATTGACGCAGAAAGGACTTAAAGATAACTGGTATTGAAGAATTTAGATGATTTTAAGAAAACCTCTGGCTCAATCGTCTTCTCATGGATCTAACCCTAACCCAGAGTCTTGACAGATGGCTGTTTGCTGTTCCCATTTTCTTGACACAATCCTGTTTGTAGAGCAAGTTTGCATCTGATTGAGTAGGAACAAATCTTTTAAAGTTTGAGGGACTATAGAGGTTTAATTAAAAAAACCTATTAAATAAGCACTTAGCATGTGGATAAAGGTTTCACCAGCAGGGTTTCCTCCAGTGTATTATAAGCCTTTTTTTTAACCGCACTGCAAGCGTCTCTTTTATCTTAGCATTTCACTAGGAGAGCAGATTTATCCCTTAATGACAGGTTTATAATAGGCAGGTTTATTGTTTATGCATTTAAACCCGACAGCGCGTGAACCAATCACAGCTGGCGCCTCCTTTCACTCAAACTGGAAACAGGCTGACCTGTATGGATGTTTACATCAACCTACTGTGAGGAATTATGATCCTTTGCAGACTCTAGGTCAGACTTTAAAACCAGCTGCGTTAGCTCTGGTTGCGCAGCTCAAAGTGAACCACAGAAATAACTTGTGGCGAATTCAGAGGTCGTGTTGTGGAGCAGTGAGAATGATTTATCTTTGTGAAGAACAATTACACAGTCCAGTCACATTAATGTGACCATCTGTCAAAAGCCAGAATAACCACCTTTCGCAGAGCGAACTGCTACGAGACGTGCAGGAAGAGAGTCACTTAGGTCCCTGAAGGTCTTCTCTGGGATGTTGAGCCATGCCGACTCTAATGCCGTGGCCAGCTGCGCTAGATTACGCGGTTGAGGATCCATGGCGCGAACAACTCGATCGAGATGGTCCCACAGATGCTCGATTGGGTTTAAGTCAGGTGAGTTTGCTGGCCAGGGGAGGACGGTAAACTCATCCTGGTGCTCTTCGAACCACGCACGTACACTGGCAGCTGTATGGCACCTCGCATTGTCCTGCTGGAAGATGCCATCATCCTGAGGAAAAACAATGCGCATGTAGGGGTGGACATGGTCCGCAAGGACAGATGCGTACTTGTATTGATCCATCGTGCCTTCCACAATAATCAGTGAACCCAGAGAATGCCAGGAAAACATTCCCCAGACCATAATGCTCCCGCCTCCAGCTTGGACCGTTCCTGCAATGGTTGCAGGGTGGTTCCTTTCAGAGGTTTCACGCCTTATACGCCAACGTCCATCTGTCCGATGGAGCATAAAACGCGATTCATCTGAAAACGCTACCTGTCGCCACTCAGTGGACGTCCAGCTGCTGTACTGGCGTGCAAATTCTAGCCTTCGTCGTCGATGAACACCAGTCAGCATAGGTGCACGAACCAGGCGTCTGCTTCGGAGGCCCAGACGCAGCAATGTTCGCTGAATAGTGGTTTGGGAGACACTTGTGGTAGCCCCTTGGTTCATTTTAGTGGTCAGTTGCTCAACGGTAGCCCGTCTATCTGCCCGAACGCATCTCCGCAACCGTCGTTCGCCTCTGTCATCTATGGCCCGTGGTGCACCACATTTGCCACGTCGTTGATTTTGGACAGTCCCATTTTGCCATGCACGGTACATTTTTACCACGGCGGCACGCGAACAGTTCACAAACTCAGCCGTTTCGGAAATGCTTCCACCCTTGGCCCGAAAGCCAATGATCATGCCCTTTTGGACGTCGGATAAATCGCTTCGTTTCTGCATTACGCCAACGATTGAAATGTTTTCCGAAGCCCACACACACCCTTTATATACGCTCAACTGCACTGTGCTGCCACCTGCCTTCTGTGATTGGTTATTTAACTCTGAAGTGGAAAGTACGTGGTGGTCACATTAATGTGACTGGACTGTGTATATGCGGCGTTTACATCTCAACACGCTGCCCAGCGTGTGGCTCTGTGTCTGTCTTCCCTGTAAAGTTTGTCTGTGGTCCCGGTTGGCCGGAGGGTCTGTGGAAAATGAGCAGCGCTAACCTAATCATGCTGGTTTGATTATTATTTTTAGAATTATTTTTCCGGCTACAGATGCATCAAACCATTTGAAATGCATTGTTAGAGTTAATGTGCGCGGAGATCTGAGAAACTTGTCTCATAAACTCAACCAACCAGAAAAAACCATGCAGAGGAAACGTTGGCACTGGCTCAGCAGGCCTGCCAGGTCAGAGTAGCTGAGCTCCGATCGGCACATCACCAGCACCAGGAGGAGCTTCACAGAACCAAAAAATACTGTGAGAGAGAGATTCGGCGACTGGTAGGGGCGCTGTGGCACAAACACAGTTTGCACACTGATAGCTGAGATACCAGGACAAACTGATCCTGTTTCTTCATTTATCTGCTGAGATTTCTCCAGGTTTCCAAACACATGAAGAAATCCAAATCATCCAACAGCTGATAGTTTGTACAACTTTCACTGAAAGGAAAACATTGATCCATTTTCTGATCCACTGAATCGCGATTAGCAGAAAAGACTGGGATGATTCAGCCATGTTTCATTCTGTCACTGACTGGCACTGAGCAGAAACAAAGAGCAGCTGTCCTGCTCCACCAGCATCATTTTAGCTGCTGATCAGCATGTGACCTCTGACCTCTGTAGATTTCATCTTGGAGAGAAGATGCTTGTCATTCAGAGGTGAAACAGCTGAATTATGTTCAGTTAGGTCCCAGGTTCTGATCCAGCCTGCTATCTGTCTGGAGTAGACGGCACATTCAGGTCAACGTTTTGGAATATTTATCCAAAAAAAGTCAATTATTTGCTTCGTTTTTTGTTTCTGTGAGAAGTTTGAGCAGGCCTGGAACAGTGACGGCCTGAGCATCTCAAATGTTGTCGCCTTTGGATTAAAAGACCATTAAATCCACTACCTCCATTATCCAAACAATCCGGGATTTCAACATTTTTAATCAACCATGAACATATATTTCCATACTTTTATTTTACATTTAATTTATTTACCTTTTTAGCTATTGATCAGTAAGTCATATGCTCATTAAATCATTTGCTGAAATGAATAGTACCAGAAATGAATTCTGGTATTTAAAATACCAGAATTTTTTAAAACTGTAATTATGTAAACATTTTTTCTTTCTCTGCCATCTAACTTCTCAGTTCTTTTTTGAGGGGCAGCAAGTACCCTATTTGTGAATTACCACCCCTACCTTTTGAAGTTTGAAGTATAGTTTACCCTTTGAGTTGCACTGCAGCACAACCAAGGAGCAAAGTCCAGCAGAACAGTGGTATTGTTTGGAGTATTAGCATGAGTACCAGTACTGGATGCTGGTAGCAGACTAATGCCAGTATTGGGACACCACTACCAACAAGGTAAGTTTCTCATATCAT
Source organism: Poecilia picta (assembly GCA_033032245.1). Taxonomy (NCBI): domain Eukaryota; kingdom Metazoa; phylum Chordata; class Actinopteri; order Cyprinodontiformes; family Poeciliidae; genus Poecilia; species Poecilia picta. The sequence continues at coordinate 29,512,167 of CM065363.1, read as the reverse complement.
ACAACTTGCACTTTGAAATCAGGCTGAATTAGTTTCAGAAGTTTGGACAATGGTTTTGTTTTTATACATTCTGGACTAAGGCCTGAAAATGTCTGATAAAGTTTGTTGAGCTCATGTAACCAGACATTTAGCACTAGGGAGAATGGTCACAATCTCAAGAATGACATTTCCACAACTTTTAAAACATTTTTACCCACTCTTTAATTGCAAAGCCAACAAGTACAGTGGAGCTTTAACAAATCAGAAAAAGAAAACAAGTACCAAAAACAGTTGAACTGTTTAATTATTTTAATTGTTTAAATATTTTTGCCTTAAAACTGTTGCTGAGTGAACTTTTTGGATGTAATAAATTTACAAGGACAGAGAGAGGCTTATACCACATGGAAATCCCTAAGTTGATTCTTTTGTTTTTTGTTTGTAAAACATGGTATAATCCAATTTTCTCCAATGTTACCCTAATAATCCAATTAAATCCCATTGAGCTTGTTCTTGACAGAACATATGAACAATTTTGTATGCAACAAAAAGAACAAACCCAGCATGAAGCAGCAGTCTTGAGATTAATTCTACATTTTTAAGCTTCAACCCTTGGCTAGTGAGTTGGCCTCATCAGAGATGCACTTAGACTGATTTAGATTCTCAAACCTTGGTGGTTAGTTTTTCACCATGAAGACTGTCCCCAAGACACAACACCGGATGTTTCCAAAGTATAACATGATTCTATGTGTACATGATCTTCTGGAATCTTAACTCATTCTTTGTGTGTCTTCATGAGCATCTCTGAACCTGGATTGTGTGTCTGCTGTCTGGAAACATAACTGTCTTCCCCATTACATCCTGTCTGGGGTCCCTTTTTTGTAGTTCTGTAACCTTCCACCATCCGGCGTCTCAGGAGGGGGAAGCGGTGCAGCACCAACACTGTTTATAGTGGGGATGGTGTGCTGCTGACCTCGACTCGGGACGTTGTGGGTCGGTGGGCGGAATACTTCAAAGACCTCCTCAATCCCACCAACATGCCTTCTGTTGAGGAAGCTGAGCCTGTGGACTCTGGGTTGGGTTCTCCATTCTCTGGGGACGAGGTCGCCGAGGTGGTCAAAAAACTACTCGGTGGCAGGGCCCCGGGGGTGGATGAGATCCGCCCGGAGTTCCTTAAGGCTCTGGATGTTGTAGGGTTGTGTTGGCTCACGCGACTCTGCAATATCGCATGGACATCGGGGGCAGTTCCTCTGGATTGGCAGACCGGGATGGTGGCCCCCCTATTTAAAAAGGGGGACCGGAGGGTGAGCTCCAATTACAGAGGGGTCACACTCTTAAGCCTCCCTGGAAAGGTCTATTCAGGGGTCCTGGAGAGGAGGGTCCTTCGGATAGTCGAACCTCGGATTCAGGAAGAGCAGTGTGGTTTTCGTCCTGGTCGTGGAACACTGGACCAGCTCTACACCCTCAGCAGCGTCCTGGAGGGTGCATGGGAGTTCGCCCAACCAGTCTACATGTGTTTTGTGGACTTGGAGAAGGCGTTTGACCGTGTCCCTCGGGGGCCTTGTGGGGGTTCTCCGGGAGTATGGGGAGACCGGGCCCTTTGATACGGGCTGTCAGGTCCCTGTATGACCGGTGTCAGAGTCTGGTCCGCATTGCCGGCAGTAAGTCGGGCTCGTTTCCGGTGAGAGTTGGACTCCGCCAAGGCTGCCCTTTGTCACCGATTCTGTTCATTACTTTCATGGACAGAATTTCTAGGCGCAGCCGAGGTGTTGAGGGGATTCGTTTTGGTGGCCTTAGGATCGCATCTCTGCTTTTTGCGGATGATGTGGTTCTGATGGCTTCATCAGATTGTGATCTGCGGCTCTCGCTGAAACGGTTCGCGGCCGAGTGTGAAGCGGCCGGGATGAGGCTCAGTGCCTCCAAATCCGAGGCCATGGTCTTGAGCCGGAAAAGGGTAGAGTGCCTTCTCCGGGTCAGGGGGGTCGTCCTGCCTCAAGTGGAGGAGTTTAAGTATCTGGGGATCTTGTTCACGAATGAGGGAAGAAGGGAGCGGGAGATCGACAGGCGGATTGGGGGGCGTCTGCCGTGAAGCGGGCGCTGTACCGGTCCATCGTGGTGAAGAGAGAGCTGAGTCAAAAGGCGAAGCTCTCGATTTACCGGTCGATCTACGTTCCCACACTCATCTATGGTCATGAGCTTTCGGTCATGACCGAAAGAACGAGATCACGGATACAAGCGGCCAAAATGGGTTTCCTCCGCAGGGTGGCCGGGCTCTCCCTTAGAGATAGGGTGAGAAGCTCGGTCATCCGGAAGGGACTCAGAGTAGAGCCGCTGCTCCTCCATGTCGAGAGGAGCCAGTTGAGGCTCGGGCATCTGGTCAGGATGCCTCCTGGACGCCTCCCTGGTGAGGTGTTCCGGGCACGTCCCACCGGGAGGAGGCCCGAGGAAGACCCAGGACACGCTGGAGGGACTATGTCTCTCGGCTGGCCTGGGAACGCCTTGGGGTTCCCCCGGAGGAGCTGGAAGAAGTGGCTGGGGAGAGGGAAGTCTGGGCCTCCCTTCTGAAGCTGCTGCCTCCGCGACCCGACCCCGGATAAGCGGAAGAAAAAAATGGATGGATGGATGTAACCTTTTGTCTATTTGCCCATTTTTGGATCACACTAGAGCTAGTCTGCATATCTTTGCAAAATCTTGTGACCTTCCCGTTGCTTCCAGGTGCATGGTCCCTGCCATCGAATGAACTTCCTTTTTAAACTTATGTCATAGCTTATCATGACCCAACTTCAGATTGTGTACCATTTCTTCATGTCTCTCTGTCCCAGTAAACATATTTTTCACTCATACCACATATGGGTCATTTCCTGTCCCTTATGACAGATTCATATATTTTATGCATATTTAATCACATTAATTAAATCAGAGATGTACTTTTTTACCTCGCATTACTTTCAATTATTGATATCATTGTTCAACATTTTTTATGATTGATATTTTTAACATTCATTTCCCGAGTTATAAAAATCATTTATTGACTGCTTACAATTTCAAATGGTCAGCTATAGGGAGACTAAGGTAAAGTTAAATTCATATCTTTGGGGTAGATTGAGCCAATTGACCAAAATACACTTAATGCACATATTTTAGCTGCTGTCTATGTATCTTCAGTATATTAAATCGCGATTCTGCATTTTCATGATTATAGAGTGGACATCATGCCTTGTGTATATTAGCTCAAACCAAGTAGGTGAGCCACCAGTGAAGTTAGTGAGGGGAAGTCTATTGATCAAGCAACACATACAAAAACATTCAGAATGACATTGAAGAAATAAACTGACGAAAAAGAAAATGCACTTCTGAAAAGGAGGCTAAAATTATTTTTGTTTGATGCCACGGAGTCTCAACTTTGCAAACATGTTAAGAAAGGAAATATAATTATAATTATGGTGCCTAGTGAAACATTCTGTTGGGGGTGGGAGGGCTAGGGCTAGGGATACAAATGGGCTATGTTGAGCCAAGAGATAACTATTATTGAAGATGCTATTTTATGAATAAAGCTGTTTACATTCATTCTGATTGCTTAAGAGAAGCACAAAATCCCAAAAATACATGCATATATACATTTTGGCAATTAAGACTAAGATTGCCTTTTGTAGTGATCCTAAAAATGAAAAATGACCACAGTCTCCCCTACAGCCCATGCAGTTTTGATTAACTTACCAAAATTACAAGTTTTCCATGATTACATGATTAGATACAGAAAGAAAAAGAACAAATCAAGGTTTATAGGATGAAACAGCATAACATAACCTCATTGCATAACCTCAAAACGAAAGCCATATCCCTTTAGTTTTAAATGTTTCTTCGAATTCTCACTTTTAGAGTTTGACTTCTAAAACCTAGTTTCTGAAAACTAGCCATTTTCTTAAAGAGCATGGAGACAAGACAACTGATCCTTTTAAATGTAACAGAGTCCTATGTTTCATCACAGCAAATAACTTGGGATAAACACAATGCTGATTTTCATTTCTTTCAACTTTAACCCTCCTTTTTAAGCTTGAATCTTCAGCATAAAATAAATCATAAGTTCTAGATTATTTACTTAATACCAACAAAAATCATACAATACCAAAGTGATAGTAAAACCATCTAATTGTCAAATCTGGCCTTATTCGTAACACTTGTCCCCGATCTGGGATCACATCATCCTGATGTTGGATCTCTCTGAATCCTCATGATCCACTAATCACCTTTAAGAAAGGGAGAATCTTAATAACTCTTAAAATAATTGCTTTCTCTCAATTAGTTTGGCAGAATGAACTGTTCTTATTATCCAGTAAGAATATCACTTAATTTTAAAACATGACAGCAATGTTTTTTCTTAAAACACACACATATACATATTTTCTCAAATGCACTGTCCTCTGCCTTTAGCAGTCCAGAAACTACAACTTTCTCAATGCCTGATTGCTATGGAGACTCACAGATCTGAGGCACCTGAAGTTTCCCTTTTGTGATTTTACAATCGCCTGTTAATTTTTACTCAAGTTTTATATGCAACATAACAGTTGAGTAACTCCTCAATTACACTGAAATATTATCCATCCATCCATTTTCTTTACACCCTTGTCCCTTAGTGTGCTGTGCCTATCTCCAGCTAACGTTCTGGGTGAGAGAAGGGGTCACCCTGGAAAGGTCACTGAAATATTATCCTACTGTTAATTATTTTAATGAAGGGGGAAATCTGACAGGTCACAGTAAGTGTGACACTCTTTAAACTCAAACTGCTGCAGCTTCATCATCAGGATATAGTTCAGCTTCTCTCCCTTAACAAAGATGGTTCCCACCTGCAGAGAAAAGGAAACACAGAGGAAATCAATGAGTGTTTCCAGCCTCTCTCTCCATCAGCTCTTGGTTAGTGATTAATCATATCCAGTAGAAAGAGTGGCAAGGACTTCTTTCCTGCCCAGAGAGCAGCTTTGTAGTGGAGACAGCTTTCCTTTTTATAATTTTAACATGAATGACTGAACACACTGAGCTTCAAGCTTATACGCCTGCACACACTTCTAGTCTTAAGTGTGCTTCCTCTGCATGTTTCACTCTCGTTCATAAATTTGGAGGCAGTCTGAACACATCTGGATGAAACTAATATCTGATGCTACCATGGTTTGTACATGTTGGAAGGTTGATTATTTCCAAGACGAACACATAAACAGTTATTTTCACATCAACACAAACAAAGGTACCACAACACGCTACAAACATCAGATTGGCTGATTGTTGTCTATTGTGTCCACTTAAGAAGTCTTTCACCATTCCCCTCTCACTGAGAAACAGCAGCTCTACTAGAAACACTGGATTTTTGATTTGATACTAGCAGGGTTTAGTTCATTATTGCTGAGAGCTGAACTCACTCCAGTCATCTACTGACCTCAGAATCTTTACAAGATCCTTCAGCTGCTGAACATCTGACTCCTTCAGGTTGTTGTAGCTCAGGTCCAGTTCTGTCAGAAGGGAGGGGTTGGACTTAAGAGCCGAGACCAGAGAAGCACAGCTGATTTCTGACAACCTGCAGCCGTTCAGTCTGAAAGAATGATCAAATGTGAGATGAAGCCATTGGGATACAGCTTAAAAAGGTCCAACAGAACCAGTTCACAAACTGATCTTAACAACATGCTGCTCCTTTGGTAAAGACCAGCTGACTTCAGCTCTTAAACTCTGCCAGCTCCACCAGCAACTCCATCAGTAGAAGCGTTGCTTCTGTAGCCAAATTATTCAAGTTTTACTTAAAACAACCAAGTCAAAAGAAATTTTGTAGGAAATATGAACAAATGTAGATTAACACAGACAAATTAAACTATTTCCACAGCCATAAAAACATGACATTATGGAGAACATTTTATGTAAAACTGACTTTAAGAGCTGAAACAGACAAATCTAGAATCCAGTGTAGCGGTTCTCAACATGGGTGATACCGCCCCCCCCAGGGGCGTTCAGAGGACGGCAGGGGGCGCTGGCGGACATTTTTATAAAAGGGGGGCGCTGGGATGCCTTAGGGGGGCGTTTGGTCGAAGGTAAACTTTACACCTTAAATGCACAACAATACCAATTTAGACTTTGAGCAACTTGGTAAAAGTGTATTGTGTAACATTAAAACATGCTTGGCTGCAACTGTATCGATGGCAGCTCTTCTTCTATTCAGTGTTTGTAGCTTCTGTTAGCTTCTTGGCGCAGCTCCGTTCTCCTGCTACTGGTAGCTAAAATCATGATACCCTCACTGTGTATCCCTCTGAAAAATGAACCCATTTAAATAAAGAAATCTCTCCATGGGTGATACCTCGATAGAGAGCGTTCATTTTATAGCGTTAACACCGGAACTCTAAGTGGTCCGGTATGAAACAGGGGTGATAGAACACACCACTTTTAAATTTCAATAATCACAATGCAGAAATGCTTTTTCCCCATCGATACGCTTCCCGACCGCCCTGCACCATATGCGGTAAAAAAAAAAAAAACCTGCACATTGCGCAAAACAGAGCGACAAATTAGATGTGAATTATGGCATAAAAACAGAGAATCCGACGCTGAACAATGAAAAAAATCAACACATGATGTGATACACATGATTAATCGGAGCAGCAGGTGATGAGTTCAGCGTCAATATTATTTATTGACGCTAATGGTGAGCGTCAATAAACGATAAAAACAATCTAGCAACAGGAAAGAAACTAAAGTGAACATAGCAATAAACCAAGAGAGGATAATACTAATCCAATTAAACTAAATGGAAATGAATGAAGAACACAATGCAGGAATAAACTAAGAAACTAAAGTAAATACAGAGGAATAAACTCATATGGCAAGACCTTTTGAGCAATAATTAATACAAAGGACTGTATGGCAAAAATAAACACACTATTTCCAGATAAAAGATAGAAATAATATTGTTGAAGTGTTATGGGTTTGTTGAGACCATATCTAGTACTGAGAATAAATATATCTTACAGTCCATAGCAGTAAAGAACTGATCACTTATTTATGTTTTTAATTAGATTTGATATATTTATTTCTTCAATATTATTTTTCATGTCAGTGTTAATGTCATGAGGCTGATGACTCCATGACACTGTCAATTTGACTCATTAGGATTTGATTAAGAACCAGATTTGTTCTTTGTCATTTCTGTCCAGTAAAACTATTAATCTATATCAATAGACAGGTCTATATAAAGATATAATCCATGTTTCTGTCTCATATTTGTATTGCATTAAAAGGATCTGTAAATTTTGTTTTTCCACTGAAAGTTCTGGTTTGCACAATAAATGTCATGTTGGTGAAGTTTTGTGGATGATGCTCTGATGTCCCATTTTCCTGAAGGCAGCACAGAGCTGCATCACCAGAAACTGACAGAAACACTGAAGAGAAGAAGAGCTAAGATTAATGTAGTTACAGTTCTATCCATGTTTTAATGTTGCAGAGCTCAATCGTTTGCAAATAGATCAAAGTTTAAACTGACATGTTGTTCATCTTTTATCTGGTCGTTTTGTGCAATATTTAACAACTAAAAAATAAGAATATTTTTCCACTCTGATTGGCTGCTGTTAGGCCTACCAATTTTTACTTGAATGTTCCTTGCATTTTTTGTAGACGCCTGTGAAAATACTTTCTATTCCCATGACTTTTTTGTTCTCTGGGAAATTATTTTTGATGATAAATACAGAAACAAGCATAAAAAGCAAAACATCTACAATAGTGATAGTAATTTTAATGTTAAAATAATGGTCAGTGCAAAGTAGCCTACAAATTCTTTGGTGGGGGGTGGAGAGGGACCTGGATAAAGGCTGGGGGGGGGGGGGGGCGCTGGGCCAAAAAAGGTTGAGAAACACTGATCTAGTGAAAAATGTATTGGAGAATTTTAATCAGTAAAATCATTCATATTCTTACAAGTGTTGACGCATCAGTCAGGAATGCCATATTAATCATCAGATAGATTACAGGAGGTGAAGTTCACTTTTCTGAACTTGATCAAATTTATACACACTGAGGGTATGACTGCTGTCCTGTTCTGACCTCAACTCAGTTACACAAAGGAACTAAATTAAACACTAGCTCGAAGTTCAAAAACAAATTTGCAAAAACAGAAAAAAATACTTATTAGAATAAAATATGAGGTTTGCTTTTCAACTCAATAATATAAATTATTCATAGAAATATGGACTGAACTACACTTGTACCTCAATATCTGTATTTTGCAGAAAGGAGTCTGTAGAAAATCACAGAGCTCCTTCACTCCAGCATCTTTCAGGTCTTTGTTCTCACTTAGGTCCAGTTCTGTCAGGTGGGACGGGTTGGACTGCAGAGCTGAGACCAGAGAAGCACAGCTGATCTCTGACAACCTGCACTCCTTCAATCTGAATAAAGAAAAAAACATGTGAGCTGTAGACATCAGGATGCAGGTTATAACTGATATCCAAACACTGAAATCTATTTACTACATTATTAAATGCTCTAAAGGGTTGCAGTCCTTCAGTTGAACCAGACTTTTCTTCTTTACCACTCAATCTAACTTCTTCCTCAAAAACTCAGCTGTTCAAATCTTCCCTGAAATTTCTCACATTTGTCTCTGCTTCTGTGATCTCAGCCTCAATTGTTTACATTTTGACTTACCCCCATTGTGTCACAAGAAGGTTGACTTAATTTTTACAGACCAGAACTGTGACACTCTGCAATGCCATATAATTTATAGTAGTCTGTGAGAAATATTTATTATTATAAGCTTCTGTGTACGCTACATAAACACAGTACATCATCTTTTTAAATAATGCAGGCGTATTGTGGTGTCAGTGACATCAATTAATAAAAGGAAGTTTTAAAAAACAAGCTAATTTTAACTGAATAAAAGAAGAAAACAGACTTTCCCATGAATTAGTAGATTATCATCCATTAATCTGCAGTGTAGTGACAGCTAAACTTTGACATCAGAAATATCAGCTCTATTTTGAATTTTTTTTTCCTTACGTCAGTTTTTGTATTCTACAGAAAGGAGTCTGCAGAAAACCACAGAGCTCCTTCACTCCAGCATCTTTTAGGTCGTAGTTCTTGCTCAGCTCCAGTTCTGTCAGATAGGAGGGGTTGGACTTCAGAGCTGAGGCCAGAGAAGCACAGCTGATCTCTGACAACCTGCACCACTTCAATCTAAGTAAAGAATACATTTTGTGAGCTGAGGCCAACAGGATCAAGGCTAAAACTTAAACATGAGCACTATTAAAACTATAGGAAATTAATTTCACTTAATGTAAAAGTGACAAAAATGTGATGAATTGACGTGTAAAACTATATATATACATATATATATATACATATATATATATATATATATATATATATATATATATATGTATATATATATAGTAAGTATAAGTAAGTATATATAGTAAATATACACAGTCCAGACACATTAATGTGACCACCACGTACTTTCCACTTCAGAGTTAAATAACCAATCACAGAAGGCAGGTGGCAGCACAGTGCAGTTGAGCGTATATAAAGGGTGTGTGTGGGCTTCGGAAAACATTTCAATCGTTGGCGTAATGCAGAAACGAAGCGATTTATCCGACGTCCAAAAGGGCATGATCATTGGCTTTCGGGCCAAGGGTGGAAGCATTTCCGAAACGGCTGAGTTTGTGAACTGTTCGCGTGCCGCCGTGGTAAAAGTGTACCGTGCATGGCAAAATGGGACTGTCCAAAATCAACGACGTGGCAAATGTGGTGCACCACGGGCCATAGATGACAGAGGTGAACGACGGTTGCGGAGATGCGTTCGGGCAGATAGACGGGCTACCGTTGAGCAACTGACCACTAAAATGAACCAAGGGGCTACCACAAGTGTCCCCCAAACCACTATTCAGCGAACATTGCTGCGTCTGGGCCTCCGAAGCAGACGCCTGGTTCGTGCACCTATGCTGACTGGTGTTCATCGACGACGAAGGCTAGAATTTGCACGCCAGTACAGCAGCTGGACGTCCACTGAGTGGCGACAGGTAGCGTTTTCAGATGAATCGCGTTTTATGCTCCATCGGACAGATGGACGTTGGCGTATAAGGCGTGAAACCTCTGAAAGGAACCACCCTGCAACCATTGCAGGAACGGTCCAAGCTGGAGGCGGGAGCATTATGGTCTGGGGAATGTTTTCCTGGCATTCTCTGGGTTCACTGATTATTGTGGAAGGCACGATGGATCAATACAAGTACGCATCTGTCCTTGCGGACCATGTCCACCCCTACATGCGCATTGTTTTTCCTCAGGATGATGGCATCTTCCAGCAGGACAATGCGAGGTGCCATACAGCTGCCAGTGTACGTGCGTGGTTCGAAGAGCACCAGGATGAGTTTACCGTCCTCCCCTGGCCAGCAAACTCACCTGACTTAAACCCAATCGAGCATCTGTGGGACCATCTCGATCGAGTTGTTCGCGCCATGGATCCTCAACCGCGTAATCTAGCGCAGCTGGCCACGGCATTAGAGTCGGCATGGCTCAACATCCCAGAGAAGACCTTCAGGGACCTAAGTGACTCTCTTCCTGCACGTCTCGTAGCAGTTCGCTCTGCGAAAGGTGGTTATTCTGGCTTTTGACAGATGGTCACATTAATGTGACTGGACTGTGTAGTTAGGCAGTTTATATGTATACCTCCAGAAAACCAGGGTGAATATTATTTGTTGCCCTGCACAAAGCTGTGACTGGAATTCTATTGAAAATCTGAGATAAACCAGGGTTCATGCAAGAAGACCATTGAATTGGAAAGAAAAATTGAATTTGCTGGGATTCTTGTGGAGAGTTGCAAGAGATATTACAAATTACTATAAATGCATGCTGTTATCCAGCAAGAAGGATACAAAATTGACTATTGGAGACAGAGGGGTTAATAATTAATGTAAAGATATATTTATCTATCTAGATAGTGTGCATACGTCCCTGCACCCTCCACCAACACTCCCATCAATACCCCAATTGCTGTCCATCCACTTTCTCCTTCCTCTCTCCAAGACATGTTATAATAATTTCTACCCTAACAAAGTGTGAATAAGTAAAATATAAAGTTAAATACTTTAAAGTCTGAATTAATATATGAAGAAATATTAATTAAAATAAGTATTAAAGTATCAGAGAATGATTTTATTGAATAAATAGATGAAACAAACCTCAGAATCGTCACTTTAGTGACTGAACTCTCCAGGATCTCACACAGATGCTTCATTCCAGAGTCTTTCAGTTCAATGATCCTACTTATTTCCAGATCCATCAGATGGGAGGGGTGGACTTCAGAGCTGAGGCCACAACTTTACATTCAATCTCTGAGAGATCAGAGCCACCAAGTCTGTGATTAGAGAAGAAAGTCGGCTCTGATTAACTCAGACAATCTAGATTATAAACAGACTAAGATGTGATCTCAATCATATCACCTGAATATCATTTTACTGAGATTGCCACAACAGAATCTCTGCTGTTCATGATTAAACTCTTGGAAGACATGTTCAGAGAACCTTAGCCTCAACACAGCTCTCCAGCTCACAGACGATCTCTGCCTGGATATGCATTCCCCCCACAGCACCACCCCATCTCAGCCAACAGTAAGAGCTGCCTTCTTTCCACCTGCATATTGCTCTCACATTCAGTATACTTATCAGTTACTCACCTTTTCCCCACCAGTGTGAATCACTGTCCTTGTTTGGACAGACCACAAAAACCTAGTCAATCAACAGTCTGCTAAACACATAAATCCTAGACAGGCCCACTGGACATTATTCTTTTCTCAGTTCAATTACAATCCCCCTGGTTTCAAAAATTCCAAACTAGACATTCTCTCAAAACAACATTCTTCTTATAAGTTTGAATACTCCTCCGAACCTATCCTTCCACCCTCCTGTTATGGCGGTTCCATTATTTGGGGTCCAGAAGGCCCCATTCAGGCAGCTCCAGCAGATGAACAAAACCGTGGAGGAGGTCCTCCAAAGTGAACCTTCGTCCCTGCTTTCATGTGGTCCCAGGTGATCCATGAGGGTCACGCATCAAACTTGTCTTGCCATTCAGGAGTCAGCCATACTATTGGACTTCTTTGTTATCATTTCTGGTGGCCGTTTCTTAACAAAGGTATAGAAGAATACATTACAGTCTCCAACATTTGTGCTAGGGGTAAATCCTCCTATAGTTTTCCTGCTGGTCTGTTTCAGCTTTTAGTAGTTCCCTCACACCCATGGCCACACATTGCCCTAGATTTTGTCACTCGTCTTCCTGCCTCCCATAACTGACTGATTTATCATAGTGATAATGATAAATCAGTCATTATCACTATCATTGACAGGTTTTCAAAGCCATGTCACCTTGCTTCAATGACTAAGCTTCCTTCTGCCTCCGAGACAGCCACTTCTTTTTCAGTATGTTTTCCACTTGCATGGCATCCCATCAGAGATTGTATCTAATAGAGGGCCTCAGTTTCTCTCAGAGTCAAGCCCTGTCTGTCCTCTGGCTTCCACCCCCAAATCAATGGGAAATGCTAAAGAATGAATGATGAGCTAGAAAATTCCTAGCGTTGTGTTTCTGCATCTAATCCTGGTTCTTCAGGCACCCACTTACCTTGGGAGGAATAGGTGCACAACTCTCACATCTCAGCCACTATAGGCCTTTCTCCTTTTGAAGCCTATACTGGCAACCAGTCTCCCTTGTTGCCACCTCCTTTCCAGAACCAATCACCCATTCAGTCAGGACTCACCTCAGGAACTGTGTGGAGTCAAACCAAGGCTGCCCTACAACGTATCTCTCTTCAGAATAAAAGCACTGCAGACAGACAGTGTGTGCCAGCCTCCTTTTATGCTCTGGTCAAGAGGTTTCGGAAGTCTTTAAAAGATTTTCCCCTCACGTCCATCTCAAAGAAACACTATTCCAAGCTCCTTGGTTCATTTACCATTGTCTCTGTCATCAGTCCTGCAGTCTGCCTTAAATTCCCTCTCACCTCCATGTTCATCCAATGTTTCATGTCTCTCAGATTAAGCCCATTCATTCCAGGACTCACTTTTTATGTAGTGAACAATGCTTTTACATGTTATAAGTCCATCTTTTGTTTTTACAGAAACAATCTGTCTTTTTCATGACGCCAAAATAAGGGGCAGGTGAGATAAAAAAAAAGACATCTGATGTTGTGAACTCTTAAAAATATGTGCATTTTCATTTTTTACAGATATAATATAAAGAAAGAGCTGAAGACAGAAGATAGTGGAACGAGACAGAGCGACTGACCAATGAGCATTTTTTATGTGAAAACAATGAAAGTTGTTCCAGTAATTAAGAAGATGGAATGTCTAAAGTGTTAAAGGCTGCAGGTGAGGTGCTGATGAAGAAAATGGTTCAAACTCTGGAATCTGAGTCCTCAGATCTTTGGGAAAACTTGACAAAAACTAGGACTCCTCCAGAAACGTTTACTCTCATTTACAAACTCAGATAAAATTAGTGAGAAGAGGAACATTTGTTAACAAGGTTTTCTGTGTGAAAACAATTATTTCCCATGAAAACAACTGCAATGAAGTACTTATTTAAATGGTCCAAGATTCTATGATACCAAAACTGATTTTATTAAAACGGTGAAAGATCCTAAAAGACAAATTATGGACTAATGGCCCAATGAGCATAGAGGTATTTAACTTTTAAATTGTGTCTGTGGCTGATTGGATCTTTCATATACAATATAGATTCTCTAGTTCTCAATGTCTTCTATTCATTGCAATTGAATATGAAAACAGATAAAACATGGGACACTTTTAAATGAGCAAAATCTCTCAATACCAAAAGCTACAGCAGTGCTGTCATGAGTGAGTTGAACATTTACATTTTTCAATTGATATCTCGGAAACCAACAATGAGAAAATGGCAGATTTAAGTAGATGATCTTAAGGCATTGTAAAGAAGATGGATAAATAGGATGGGGAAATAGTTTTACATGTACATTTTCCTGAGACAGAAGTGCTTTAAACTACTTTGAATAATTCACTGGGCTTACCAAACCTTTTTATAACTAGGACCAATTGGAACGTTTGTGTGATTGAATAGTTTTTTCTTAAGTGTTCCAAGATGACATTTGTTTTCAACTGGCACTAAGTAAATAAATTGAATTGAATGGTTTAAATAGACCAAAGTATTAAGGAAGTAGCTAAAAGCCAAGAAGCATCCAGAAGCAACTTGAAGAACTAAGAATAAACAGGAGTACAGTAGCGCTGAATCAACATCAACACAACAAAAACTCCTTGACTCACCGAGCCTTAATGCAGTTCTTCACAGCTGGAACCAGTCTCAGTTTTCCCGCCTCTGATGTGTTGTACTTCTCCAGGTCCAACTCATCAACGACCTCTGCTGACATCTGCAGCATGAAGGCCAGAGCTGAGCACTGGCTCTGTGAGAGCTTCTTCCCTGATTGCAAGAGCTGTTGGATCTCCTGAAAAAATGACAGGTCATTCATCTCTGTCAGACACTGGAAGATGTTGATGCTTCTCTCTGGAGAGACATCATCAGTGTTCATCTCCTTCAAATTGTTGATGATTCTCTGAATGGTTTCAGGGCTGTTCTCTGTCTTCCTCAGCAGGTCTCCTAAGAGTCTCTGGTTTGATTCCACAGAGAGGCCATGAAGGAAGCGAACAAACTGGTCTAGTTGGCCGGTTTTACTCCTGAGGGATTTCTCCATGACTTTCTTGAGGAACTCATCCAAAGATGAGTAATTGTGGTTTTCTCTTAGGAAGCTCTCTATCACCTCTGTGTTCCTAATGGCGAAACAGTGAGCCATGTAGACTGCAGCCAGAAACTCCTGGATGCTTAGATGAACAAAGGAGTAGACTGAAGTTTTACCTAATCCTCTCTCCTCTTTAATGTTCTCAGTGAACACTCCTGAGAACAACAAGGCATCTTTGATGTCAATGTCATACTGTTTGAGGTCTGATTTGTTGAAGGTAAATTTTTCTTTAAGCAGCTGCTCCAAAGCCAGTCTTCCCAGAGATTCAACCATCTCTTGGATGTATGTATTTCCATCTCCACCACTGTATTTTTCCTTGTTGTTCTTCTGAATCACCAGGAACCTAATGTACAGCTCAGTTAAAGTTTTTGGCAACTCTGCTCCCTCTTTCAACTTTAGTTCATTCTCCAGAACATCTGCAGCGATCCGGCAGACCTCTGGGATGTGACACATGCTGTCCAGGTTTCGTGATGTCTTCATGTGGGAGATGATCCTGCTGGCCTGCTGCACATCTCTGAATCTCTTCCTGAAGTACTGCTCCTTCTGTGTGTCAGTAAACCCTCTGACCTCTGTTGCCATGTCAATGAACTCATCTGGGATCTGATTGGCTGCTGCAGGTTGTGTGGTTATCCAGATGAGAGCAGAGGGAAGCAGTTTCCCCCTGATAAGGTTTATCAGCAGAACATCCACTGAAGTGGACTCTGTAACATCAGTCAGGATTTGAGTGTAGCGGAAGTCCAGAGTAAGTCGATTCTCATCCAAACCATCAAAGATGAACAACACTTTTAAGTGTTCAAAGCTACACACTTCTTTGTTTTTAGAAAAGAAGAGATTGACAAGTTCCATCAAGCTTAATGTTTTCTCTTTCAAGGCATTCAGCTCTCTGAAAGTGAATGGAAATATGAAGTGGATGTCCTGGTTGGTTTTGTCTTCAGCCCAATCCAGAATAAACTTATGTGTTAAGACTGTTTTCCCAATTCCAGCCACACCTGTTGTCATCACTGTTCTGATTGGTTCCTTTCTTCCAGGAGGGAGTTTGAAAATTTTTTCTTGTGTGATTGTTGACCCATATTTCCTGGATGCTGTTCGAATCTGTCTCCATTTACTTACTTTGACTAAATTTTTATCATTGACTACTCTACATCCCTCTGTGATGTAGAGCTCTGTGGAGATCTGATTCTGAAAGGTTTGATTTCGAGCTTCAACAATGTCTTCATGGAGATATCGGAACATCTTCTTTAGAGACTCTTTAAGGTCACTTTGACACCGGCTAACAATATCTGAATGAAGAGACAAACAGAAAACAAGATACACTTTAAAAAAAATAAAGAATACAAATTATTACTGATCCTCTCAAAGGGGTGTTTGTGTACAAGGTGACATGGACACATTAAAATGCAAAATATATTCACAGTAAATTAATTATTATGGTTCCAGGCCTGTGAAAGTGAGCAGATGGCCAAGTAAAAGCATGGCCATTCTCTTGCTCCTGTGGAGTAATTTGTTATTCTTTTTATTCCTCTCTTTTAATACATATCGGCCAGAAAAAGCAGAAAACGCTGGAATAAAGCTAATGAGGCTCTGGTTGAAAAACTTTGCTGCTTAGAGAAAAATATTCATATTTCCCAATACTTAGTGGGCACTATTACAAAGGACAACACATTTTGGGTAGTAATTCCTAAACCTCAAGCCCTACACTCAAAATCTTAATGAGACCGTAAACCTTAATGATTCTGCAACAGTTTTCATTTGGCCATGCCCACTTCTGCCTAGATTTTTTTTTGATCTGACATAACATCTATGGACCAAGCTGCTAAAGCAATGTTTAAATAGAATTTAAATATTTTTGAAATTTGTGCAAGCTATGCAATACCAAACAATCAATCAATCAATCAAATTTTATTTGTGTAGCACATTTCAGCAACAAGGCATTTCAGAGTGCTTTACATTATAACAAATACTGGTGTTATTTAAACTAACAACAGTACTTTAAAGGCTGTTCTTTGAGTTACAGGGAGCCAGTGTAGGGATTTTAAAAATAGTGTTATGTGCTCCATCTTCCTGGTTTTAGTGAGAACGTGAGCAGCAGCGTTCTGGATCAGCTCCAGCTGGAGGATTGATTTATTGGACAGACCTGTGAAGATACTGCTGCAGTAATCAATGTGAATGAAGGACAACCGGTCCTTTATGATCATCATGCTGTTGTAATAAATGTGTAATTTAGTTCACAAGCTCCACTGCAATAAGCTCCAGTGTTCTGGAGCCCCAAAACATGTTAGAAAAATATAATAATCGTGATATGAATGAATGATTTAATAAACATTGAATTCCTTTCACTGTATACTTTCTGAGTCCATCTATTGTGGATAGAATAAAGACTGATGTATCAGACAGTTACACCCCTGTTCTTCATATCATTCCATCATAACTTTGCATTTGTGCAGAGTTCTGGAGTCCATCTGAGTCCATTTTTTGTAAAACCTGTTATATTCAGGCTTTGCAAAGATTCCAACTGCTCCCCACAGTGTTTCACTGAGCAGAAAGAGATTAAAAAGATCTCTTTTTATAAACTGAAGCTATGGTTCATACCATTTTAATGGTTGATACAGAAATAAACTCCTGAGAACTGCAAATCATTAAGTTTTCTGATTATGTATATATATATAAAGACAACTAAATATGTTTGTCTTCTCTCTATAACAGTTTTCAACAGTTACCAGTTTAAAATACTCTCACCACTTACCTGAGTCCTGTTGGACTTCCTGCTGCACTTCCACTTGGGGTTTCTCAGTCTTATCCCTGAAAATACATTATTTATTTATGTTTCAGGTTATATTTACAAATTCTATTGTCTTTCACTTGTATGCATTCAGAAGGAAAACAACTAATATTGGAGCAAAACCCAAAATAAATTAAGGAAATCGAAAATAAATAAATCACATAATATCCACACAGAAATTTTCTCTAAATGCCAAGAGCACCCCATCCCCACCAGAAAACACACTACTGATGCCAGAAACAGCAACCAAAACATCAGCACAGTTTATTTTGCCTGCATATATAAAATACATCTGCAGTTATTAAAGCTGAAACATGCAAGTAGGATAGCAGACTGTTTCCTCTGTTTTCAGGTACTAAGGTAGAAAAACTATGATTCAAGAATGGGCCCTGCATGTGGGCAGAAAGATATGAATAATTTTCTAAGTGACATTTTAAGAGAACAGGAACATGTGGAAAATAAACTGACTCAGTGGTATAGATAACCAGGTGACTCAGACTGGAAAGGACGTCACTGACTGGCTTATTGGTCTTATGTCATAAAGTGGATGCATAAGCTCCACCACACAGGCGTTTGGACCCCTGCTCATTTGTTTGGTTTAGTTTTCAGGTGAGCAGAGTGAACCTTCTCTGGACCTAGCAGCTTCTTAAGCTGCCATCACCGTATCTGCACTGACGGGTAGGAGCAGATATAAAGAGAAAATAATGTGGTAGACATCTCTGGAAAACTGCAGCTTCATATTGTTGAAGCAGAAATCATTGTTTTCTGATTGTTTTTACTGAAGCTGCTGTTTTGGACCAAACTAAAGAACTGCTGCAAAAGGTGTTAGATGGGACTTTCTATCAGGGTGTAGTAGTCGAGCTGTCGGGTAGTGAATATTTGGGACAAGGTTGGTCCTGATCCAGCTCTGCTTAGCTTAGGCTTGTAAGGCATGACGCTGGCATGAAACCAAAAGGACGTTCTCCTTTTCCTCAGAAACAGAACCATAGATCAGCAAAAACTCAGTCTGTCTCTTGACCTCCACAACCATGCAGTCTGTAAATGAGATTGTTTACCAGATTCAGTGTTCACACTGACAAGGCTTTAGATGGTCAGATACCAGCTGGTTCTCATCATACATTATTTGAGTAACAAAACTCCTGCCAAGACCCATTGTAGTTGTGGTGATTTATTCTCTTCTGAAGCAAAGTAGCTTTTTGGAGGCTCTAATTATGAAAAGTCATCAACTTTTGAACTCATCAAACGTGCAGAAAAGAAAATATTTTACTATAATTGAAAAGGGGTGTGGCCAAACAGCTTCACAACATCCTCTAAAGTTAACCCATTAAAAAGGTATAAAACATTTGAAATTTAGCACAAAAATAGATTAGATACATTCAAGACATTTGAAAAAAAAATGTTTAGTAGAGAGGTATGTCATAAAATCAACAAGACATTAGATTTTGGGGTCAAAAGTACATTTTTGAAATCTCACAAATGTCAAATGACCTCAAAAAATTAAAAGTCTCAGCTTTAGAGGTTGCAATAGAATTTTTTGTTGTCCATCATTTTGACTGATGGACTTTGAGACTAACTTTGCATTAAAAGTGCCTTTATTTGCTGAATGACACTTCATGACAACTGTCATAAACATTCAAAAAGACTTCTTTATGTTCATGACAGTGCCATGTCAGTCTTATGCACACCCCTTCAAATAAAGTGTTAGCCAATTATACTCCAAACTAATTAGGCTTTAATTCATATGAAGGGTGGGATACCAGTGTTGGTGAGGCAGCATAGATACACTTGATCTGGACTTCAGAAGAACTTGTAGAACTTACGTTTCATTATCTCTTTCATTATCAAAGAGATCTTCACCAGACTCTTCACCTAGAAAAAGACAAAATAACAGCAGACCGTGTTCACTTTAACCGTAGGATTAATAAAAAAGTGAAACACTGGCCAATAGAAACCTTGTGAACTGACCTGCAATAGAAGGTGGCTGTAGCTCAGACCACAATTGTGGATCGATGGATTGAAGATGATGAATCATCTCTTTGGAGGCATTGGTTTCCTTCTCCGTTACAGTGTCAACTAAGCAGGTGGCCATGTTTACTGTGGTGTGGTTTTGAAGGATTGCCTCCTTCTCTGATGACTTCAAAATGTTTGCACTCATGAGAGCCTCCATGAGTTGTGTCAAGGTTTCTTTTGGTACCTTCCTCACAAAGTCGCTAAGCATCACGTTGAGCTCTTTCTCTGTATGCAGAAATGCAAGGAAATCTCTACAGTTCCTTGATGCAATAAAGACCTGATTATGGAATCTAGCTGTACCTTTATTTGTAGATGATGGAGTAATCTGCTCCTCTACTTCAGAGGTAACTTGGTCTGTTGATAAGAAGAATAAATGTTTAGCAGGTACTTGTTCAGATGTTTCAGAACAAACTCTTGAAGGAGATGTTTGCTCCATCAAACAGACCTTTATTGCTTTTGATCTTCTTCAGGATCTTCTTTGTGACCTCCCTGGTGTTTGGTGTGTACGTCTCAATCATCAGATCTACCATTTCCAGTCTGTTTGCACAATCCAGCTTGGATTTTGTAATGGGTTTGAAGCCATCCTTGGACTCGTCAGCAGTGTGAAGGTACCACTGGAATAACTTCAGCTCCTTCTTGTCCAGGTCTTCCAAAATATCCAGAAGCCAAACTTTAAACACCTGCCAGTTCAGGAAAAGATTCCTTGTTAGAAAATCAGGAAATAAAATGTTCGAGCTCATTCATTATGAAAAAAGTTAACGACATTCCTATTTGTTGGCAATACAGGAAAAAGTATAATTACATGTCCTTTATGTGGAATGATCTTCTTGAAAATCTTTTCTGCCACCTCCTTGGTATCTGTGGTGTACATCTGAAACATCAGATTTACTGTGTCCAGTCTGTCTGCATGTTCCAGATGGCTCTTTTTGATTGGTTTGAAGTCAACATCATACTCGTTTAAAGTGTAAAGGTACCAGTGGAAGTACTTCAACTCTCTGCTATCCAGATCTTCCAGTTGGTCCTTCAACCAGTGCTTTGTACCATTTAAAAATAAATGAGGTTAATTAGATAAATGTTATGAACAAGACAGCCAAGAGCTATTAGGACTCCATAATTGGAGGATCCAGGGTCACAGTTTCAGGTTCTTTGCATAACTATGTCTGATGGGTATTTTTAAAGCAATGTACAAAACACGTTGTTAAGAACAAGTGAAGAAATTCTATTCCAAAATAACCTAATCATAGCTACTAAACTTAGAGGAGTAGGTCAAAACTTTGACTATCTAGTGGCATTAAGCTCATAGACAAAGATGGCAACTTACAGCATCACTGTTGTCTTCAGGAGATTTCGGCTGCCAGATTTCCTTCATGTCCCTGAAGAGTCTATGGGCCATAAGATGAGATTAAATTTACTGAATGTACATTTTTTATGGAAATAGCTATTACAGAAGATGTCATACATCCAGGCCTGGTGGGATGGATGGTTAATGGGGGGCACTGGGAGGCATTATCCACCCACAGAGTCAGCTCCCCCTGGACTGGAAGGTATTTCTTTCATCTTTACCTCAGAGTGGCAAACTTTCTATTATTCCTATCTTGATTTGGTACAGTAGGGGCTCCCACACATCCTGTATTGGTCCCTCTGTCTCCCGCACCTTTCTCAGCCATTACAAGTGTTTAATCCATTGCTAAAATGTCATAACATAACCCTTTAATGCAACACTAGTGTAAATGCGACCGAGGCATGCTGCTGTTGTGCGGAATGGCATGCTGGTGTGTGTTAGAATCATGGCAGCAATTAGCAAAAGTCAAATAACTTTGCACAGTTCCCCCCCCCACCCCACACTGAGTGAGTTGATTAATACTGTTGGATGCAGGTAATGTTAGCTAAATGACCAACTAATGTCAATAAATCACGTTAAGCCTTTTAATAAGAATAGGTTACTAGTATTGCTGTTATCTATGTTCAAAACTGGGTAGTGCTGGTTACATTCACTTGAGTAACTTTTTGGGACAGGATGAATTGATAATAGTTTTACTGTACTTTTTCCCTTTACTTAACTAATATTATTTCTACTCTTGAGTTGATTTGATTTTGAATTTAATTAGACTTCATGGGACACCTTAGATTTCTGAAACATATGAACTAACGTTTATGCAAATTTGAGCATAAACGTTATGCTCAAATTGCATGTTACACATGCCACTGTTTACATCCTTACTGTTTATCTTGTAAATAAACATGGTAATTTTATCTGAAATGTTACATAAAGGTTTGTTCTGCCCCCCTCAAATTAAGCAAAGGTGCCCCTCCTGCTAAACTGCTCTAGAGCCAGGGCTGCGTATGTCATACATGCTGAAATCAAGTTCCAGTTCCTAGATTGATCGGTTCAGAACATGGTAAATAAGTCACTCTGAAATGATTCATTATCTGGTAGAAATGTAACACAGATTACTAACTTATCTGTTAATAATTGTGTTTATAAAAATGTGTGAATATTTTATGCTTGATGGTATCCAGAAAATGATAGTGATTACTCCATGTTACTGGTCCTCCAACACAAAGTAGATCAATTCAGAGGTTGATGTCTAGATAAACTTGATCTGAATCTGGAATTCAGAAGAACTTGTAGAACTTACGTTTCATTATCAAAGATATCTTCACCAGACTCTTGACCTAGAAAAAGGCAAAATAACAGCAGACAGTATTCACTTTAACTATAGGATAAATAAAAAAGAAAAACACTGACCAATAGAAACCTCGTGAACTGACCTGCAATAAAAGGTGACTGTAGCTCAGACCACAGTTGGGGATCGATGGTTTGAAGATGATGAATTATCTCTTTGGAGGCATTGGTTTCCTTCTCCATTACAGTGTCAACTAAGCAGGTGGCCATGTTTACTCTGGTGTGGTTTTGAAGGATTGCCTCCTTCTCTGATGACTTCAAGATGTTTGCACTCAGGAGAGCCTCCATGAGTTGTGTCAAGGTTTCTTTTGGTACCTTCCTCACAAAATCCAGAAGCATCCTGTTGAGCTCTTTCTCTGTAGGCATGAACACAAAGAAATCTCTGCAGTTCCTTGATAGAAACTTTATGATGTAATAAAGGCCAGATTATGGAATCTAGCTGTACCTTCATTTGTAGATGATGGGGTAATCTTCTCCTCTACACACTAAAAAGTGTTTTGGCATTTACATTAATCTCACGTCATTCATTTGGTGTAGTGGTAAATTACTTTTTTTGTTCAATTAACTTAAAAGTACTAAATCTAACTAATGTAAATTAACTTCATTAATTAAAAAACCCTTTTACTTTGACTTTACTTCAAACAATTCCAGTTTCATATCCTATGTCTGATCAACTCAATTTATTACATTTATCCAACTCAATTTACTAAGTTTTTATAACTTAAATCATCAACTGTGTGGTGGCGCAGAGGTAAAGGACCCTGCACATAAGGATGCCTTAGTCCTTGACACAGTCATCATAAGTTCTGATGATCTTTGTTGCTGTCTTCTCTCTCCGTCATCACCCACTTTCCTGTCTAACGTCTCTCAAATAAAGGCTCTCTGGGTAAAAAAAAAAACCTTGTATAAAAATAGATTGCTTATTAGTTTCCTTCTTTTCTGAAGTAAACTAAATGATTTGATTAAGTCCGACTTAAATTTGTCATTTTAAACTCAATGAATTCAATAAAAAAATGAATAAAACTTAGACTGAGTCGGATTAACTTGAAAAATGAGCTGGATGATCATAATATTTTGAGTTGGATAAACGAGGTGGTTAAATGTAAAGAAACATAACTTAAGTAAACTTTAAAAATAAATTATTTGAGCCAACTTATAAGTTGGCATAACTTTTTCTGTTGAAAAACAGAATACATGTTTAGCAGAAACTTCTTCGGATGGTTCAAATTTTTCTCTCCATCTAACAAACCTTTATTGCTCTTAATCTTCTCCAGAATCTTCTTTGTGATATCCCTGGTGTTAGTTGTATATGCCTCAGTCATCAGGTCTGCTGTGTCCAGTCTGTCTGCACTCTGCAGCCTCTTGATGGGCTTGAAGCCGACCTTAGACTCGTCTGCAGTGTGAATCAGGTCTCTGTCGTCTAGTTCTTCCAGATGCTCAATCAGCCTTGGCTTGCCCTTTAAAAACAGATAACTGGAATTAGATAAATGTCATCTACAAGACAGTTAGCAGCTTTTGTGACTCTAGAGTTGGTGGATCAAGGGTCACAGCATCAGGATCCCAACCAAACTAAGTCTCATGTCATTTTAAAGAAGTGCACATAATGTACTCTTACACACAAGTGAGGATTTTTCCCCCCAAAGAGCCAACAACCAACAACAACCAACCTTACAGGAGTCTCTCAAGTCTTAGACTTTATGTACATTTTTCAGTCATATTTTCACTGTTATTCAGACATTTATTACAGGGGCATAAATCACAAGCTAAATATTTAGAATACAAAAAAATATGTAGCTTACAAATTTACAAATATTAATTTGGAAACTAAATATTCAGTTACAAATTCAATGTTTAGGTCTGAACTACATTTCAATCTGGAGAGACTCAGACAGAGAAAGAAAGCGATTAAAGAAAGTTTAATGACAAATAAACATTAAAGTCCTTTAGCGTTCAGGCCCCGCCTGGGGATGTCGAGCTGGATATTTGATAAGCTCGATAAACATTCCTGATGCCACATAGCAGGCACTGATTGATGAGGCAGGTGAGGCTAAGCAGACTTCCAGATTGAATTTGTGCCGAAGCTTCATGTCTTTGTTTACAAACAAAATAGTTTGCAAGCTGAATATTATATTTTAAATTAAATGTGCAGTTAAAATAAACATTTATTTTTCTATGTATATATTTCTTTTACGAATTAAGCATTTAATTTTGCAAGAAAATATTTATTTTCCAAACTAAATATTTAGCTTGGATATAATTATTAAACCAAGTTAATATTTAGCAAGTAAGCTAGTATGCCATTTAACCCTTCTGCTATCTTAAGAGGTGGGGTTTATTCTTTTTTTTACCCTGTACGCAGTTCGGCAGGGTTGCACCAAACCCAAGTATTACAAGGTCTTTCTTGTGTGGTTTCAGAAACGGATGGTCTGTCGGAACACGCACCCCCAGCTGTCTGATTGTGACAAATGCTGCGCTCTGCTTGAGCATTGGTCTAAGACCAATGGAGGGCTAAATATTTAGATTGGTAGATAAATATTTAGTTTATATGCAAGTCCACTTGTTGACTTGCATATAAGCAAATCTTGCATGAGTAAGCAAATCTTGTGTTTGCAACTAAGATGTTAGACGTGTCAAGAGGAAGATAATTGATAACCTAAGTTACTTGAGTGTCAACTGAAGTGATCCAATGATCTTGCTAGCAACAGGAGTTTAAAAAGGTCAGTAAAAGCCAGCTTTTATTTTGATAATCCACTTCCAAATTTGCTTATTTGTCAATAAGCAAATTTGGAATTTAGTTAACCTAAATATTCAGTTAGCTAGCAAGCAAAATCTCTTCATCCAAGCTTAGTATGTAGGTTGGAAAATAAATATTTAGCTTGGAAATTAAATATTAATTTGAAAAATGAACATTGTGAAAAAAATACACATTTATTTAGCAAAATAAAAATTATTGTTGAATTAAATGTTGTATTTTGAGTGTGTATTTCCTTTGTACACTTATTTGGCTTGCAAATTAAATATTCAGCTTGGAGTTCTGATCAGTTATCATAAATGTATGACTAACATGGTGTAAAAAAATCAATATCCCTTTTATGTCGTATGACGGATAATTAAATTATTGCTGCTAATTTTTTACTGTGTAACTTTACAAACTGCACGCTGTCGCAACAACATTGAAGATGATGGATGGTGACTTACATCATCATTGTCCCAAGTCTGCCACCTTTGTTCCTTCCTTTCCTCGATGATGCATCTGGTCAAAAGATACTAGCTTTAGTCACATTTCTTCAAGACTAACTTTTATCATACATGATGTCATGTTCCAGCCCCTAGGTAGACAAGTTTAAAACATTTTTATTGAATCATTCAAAGAAGATTTGATATCTGGTTAGATTTTACCACAGCTTCCTTAAACCCATCGGGATACTTCATTACAAACATAAAACATCTGACCAGAAGAAGCAGAACATTTAGAGTTGACTCAAGGAGTATATTAAAACTCCTGAAATCATGTAATATAGCTTTAATCCTGCTGAATTCAGTGTACAGAAGAATCATTCTCTCTCCTCTTCATAAACTGACCAACCACACAGATGTAGCATCAGCTTCAGTTGAGCTATTATACCTTTATCAGTTGTGAGAATAAACAGAAAAACAAAACAGTAAAAGTTTCTGCCAGACAGAGGAGCCTTCAGACTCTGAACTGACACATTTCTTCATTTCTCCATGGTGACAGGAGATGTTGTGTATAAAATTGACCCATCTTACCCTTTAGAAAATGACACCCTAATGTCATTTTCTCTCTGAGGTCCAGGTTCTCGTCTAGGTTGATGTGTCATAACATCTTCAGGTTTGTGGTGGTTTCTGTAAATTATGTGACAACCAAACAGGAAATGCTTTCAGGTGAATATTTACATTCTCACGTTCAGGTTAAACATCCATCCATCAGTTGTCTTATGCTTGGCAGGTAATTGGTTGTTGGGGGCAACATTTCCAGGAAGGAACTCCAAACACCCTCCTCAATAGTGACATTCGTCCTCTCATTCAGGAGGATAATAAGGTGTTACCAGGCCAGAAACCTTCCAGTACGGTCAGATTTTATAATAATTTCATTTATTTAACCAAGTAAAACCCCACCGAGATCCAGATCTCATTTTTGAGAAATACCTCGGAGGAAATCATAAACACACAACAACCTGGTTACACAAAAGAGCCAACAGATCAGAAAAAACAGAAAACCAGCAGATTTTCAACTCCTCACTGAATATCTATGGCTGAGTTCATCCCTATGAAGGAAGCTCATTTCGGACGCTTGATCTCAGTGTTTTGATCTTGATTCATGTTTCTTGACCAAATGCAAGGGTTGGAAAGTACAGTGACCAGTAAGAGTTTTGCTCTTTGGCTCAGCATTTTCTGTACCAAAACACACTGGAACAGCAGTACTGGCAACACTGCCTTGTGGAATCGGTCTGCTCTTCCTGATCAATTTCATTCAAAATGATGATTTTCCAGTAGCACCAGTCCTCTGATGCCAACCTCGGATTAACCATCAGATTTAATCACCCTGATGATTCTGAAGTTTGTCATTGTTGCAAAAACTGGGTCTAACAGAACAGTGTACGTGTGTTTTAAAACGATAGAACCCTGAAAGGACAGGTTGGGCAAAAGTAGGTCTAAAAAAATTATGTAGTTCAAAACCAATGTTGCACAATCGCTCACGGCTCAGAGCACCATAAAACCAGGGAGTCGAAAGAGCACTACTTGAAATAAACAAACTGCCTGTTAAATTTAGTTGAGAAAATAGAAAAAAAATAACACTCTGTTATAAATGAAGCCGCTGTCATGATGAAGACTGGTTTGTAGAGAACTTACAGAAAATCAGAACACCATGTAAGGCATGGTAAGCAGTCCATACAAGGCGGCTCGCTGGATGCAGGTTTTATTCTGAAAAAAGCAAATAAAAAAAGACAAAAACACATGGAAAAGATTATGTAGCTTAATACTGACATGTTGTGAAGGAACTAAATGATGGTCAACAAGGAGGAGAGGGTGACCAGTTTAGAACATTGTGAGTCATTATGATCTGATTGGATTTTGCTGCAAATTACTAAATTATTTCAGGAAACATATGTTTCTAAAACCTTCTGTACATTTATGCTTTTCAGTATTTACATATTTATTTATTTAAAACAGACAAAATTAATGTTGGAGGTACAATCTCCAACATTAAGAAGAGATGCAATTAGTTCCTGTCAATATTTAAATCATAAATTGGAACTGTATTCTGAAAGCACCTTGGACAACTGCATTTTTCATCCAATGATATTTGCTTTATGGTGGAGGGCCAAATAACAAAGAGCTATAAGAGACCGGATTGCTTGAGTGTTGTTCCAGGTTGGCCTAATTTAGAGATTCACTATCTGATGATGCATAAAAGTGAAAAACAACTTATGGATGTTGTTCAGTAGATTCTGTAGTTTTTTGTCCAGAGCAGCTCCTGTATACACTGTCACCTGGTTACTTGAGGCTCAACTCTGCCTCTGCTCGGATCTTCTCTTCATACAAACAGAATGAACCGGTCAGCCATAGAAAAAAAAAAACTTTCTGAAACACAGACATGCTCTCCCAAAGATCATAGAAAACAACTGAAAGCTTAGCACAGGCTTCAGGGCAAGTTAGTTTTATGGAACAGGGGGAAATTTTCAGCATGTTTTGTCAGCACACAAGGATACAACAAATACTCAGAAATATAGAGAAACTAGCTAGTTAGCTTCTGTCAGTCTTAAATATTTAAATGGTCAGCAGTACTATAGGCACTTATCAATTCTTAAATATTTAATCTGTAAGGTGACTATTGTTCTGTGTCCTGAATCAGATATTCCTCTAAGAAAAAAAGGAAAGCAAACTGTTCAGCATTGTCAGCAAACTGTAAAGCAATGGAAATGGCCCTGGACAGCACTATTTCCAGAAAAAATTAACAAAAGTCACAGAATCGTGCATGAACTTTTAGTTCTTTTTTTTTTCTCATGTGATCAGTATTTTTGTGTTGAGTTCAATTAAAGGATTTTTGAAAAGTTAAGTTAAAACTGAAATAAGAAAACGTCCCAGAGGTGATAACGCTCCCTGGAAATCTTGTGGTTGTCCATAAAGATCACTGAGCTGGCAGACTAGGCTTTTATAAGCCATTTGTGAATCAGTCTGCTGATTCACAAATGTGGATCTTTCATCTCCACATTGAGCTATTGGTATTAGTTCATTGATTAATAATTTCAGCTTTCCAATTGTGCTCAGAAGAATGGTAGTCATTTTTTAGAATTTCTTTTTTTTCTAGATCATTTGCTCCAACATTTACAATTAGAGTGTCAATATTTAACAGATCAGTGGTCAGGGAGTATTTTCTCTATTATATCAAACCTGTGTCACTGGGGAACCAAAGTACCTTCGTCCTTTAGCAGGTGTTGAAGTTGAACTTGAAGCAGGTGTGATGAGAGGGGATATTTCGGCTCAAAACTGGCCACCCTGATTCATCCAAGTGAGGGGTTCTTCATTTTCTTGTTAGATTTGACATGCGAGACCTTTTTTTGGCTTAGTTTCTACAGAACTAAGCTACTTGGTGAGGTGCATGCGACCTCTCCAATGTTTTGAAGAAGAGTTATTTCATTTCCAGAATATGACCTGAATCTTCTCTTCTACTTACTGAAGTCTTTGTATAATACTGAGCTAGTCGTTGTTTTGAGTCGTTAGTAGAGTTGAGCCTGGATTCCTTTACAGAGTATGAATCTTTATTTCTACCTATTGAAGTCTTTGTATAGTACTGCTGATGTCCTTTGTGTTGGCCATAGGCATCTTGCTCAATGTTTCAAAATGGCTCACCGCTAACGCACCACATAACCAGTGGATTACAGAAGCACTAGTTGAAAAAACAAGCTGCTTACATTCAATTTATTTGGGAAATTGAGAGATTTACTCAGTTGTAAAAGAAGTTACCATGATAAAGACTGGTTTGGAGAGAACTTACAGAAAAGCACAACACCACACAGGACAGGAGTTCTTAGAGGATCGTTTGCTTGCTGCAGGTTCTGCTGTGTGTTTCTCTCTGGAAAAAATATGTTAAGAACACATGTAAAAGATGATGTAGTTTAATCCTGAGAAGTTCTAAAGAAAATAAATGAGGGCCATCCCAACAATGAGGAGGGGGAACAAGTTTAACATACAGCAAATGAGTCACTATGAGAAGATGTATTGGTTGAATTTTTCCGCAGATTCCAAAATTACTCTTGATCCAGGCATATCTGACAAGTCTGGATATGCTTGTCTGTATCCGGGCAGAAATTGTGATTTCTCCACAGTCACCACATGATCCTCCAACACAGTCTAACTAAAACACGTTATCAGAGGGTGCTATGTAGCTAAACTGGGTCCAGAGATAAACCAGTGACAGCACTTTCTTCACACCAGTTTATTCTGTTTCCATCCCAGCTCTGGCATAAAATCATCTGGTTTAATCCTGGCCCTGTTAGCAGGGCTTCAGAAAATATCAAGCTTGTTCTGGAGTATGGTTCAAACTTGAAGGTTCAGTACCATTTTGGAGAAACATTTTCACCATTGCTCTGCCTGGTTAAATATGAACACAAAACACGCTGAGTTTTGACAAAGGGAAAGCATTGCTTGCTAGAAAATGGATCACATGAATTCCTGCACAGGTTCTATTTCAGAGTTGCTGGTCAGAAAGGAACCAAGGTCTCCTCAAGGTCTCCAAATAATGATCTTGAGGGCCAGTTTTCTGCAACTTTTAGATGTGTTTTGGAGGCTGATTTACGCCCCCCAGATCAAGTGACTGACAAAACAGTTTCTGTTTCAGAGGTCCTGCTCAAGTAGTAATGGTAATCTACCTAACTGGTTGAATTATTCAGGATTTTTGGGTAATAAAGCATTAATATCATCAGCACAACAGTGGAAATTTATCTCATATGGAAGTGAATGTATAATCAAGAAAAAATTACTCAAGTACAAGTAATCCTGGTGCTTGGAGCTCCTGGAATCTGGCAGGGAAATACAATCTAAACCAACCTGATGCTGTTCTTTTGATTCCTCTCTGCTCCTTATGCTTAAAAAATAATTCCTTAAACTCCAAACCATTTGGGTCTTAGTTCATACACTATATTGCCAAAAGTATTTGCTCGTCCATCCAAATTATCAGACTCAGATGTTCCAATCACTTCCATAGCCACAGGCATATAAATTTAAGCACAAAGGCACGCAGACTGGTTCTACAAACATTTGTGAAAGAATGGCTAGCTCTCAGGATCTCAGTGAATTCCAGCATGAAACTGTGATTGTCATATCCACTGAGCTGAGGGCGGTGAGTGTGTGTGTCTCCTACCTTCTCTCCTGCAGGGTGTGTCAGACAGGCGTAGCCAGCTGCAGCTCATCACCATATCAGGAGGAGTGGTTAAATAGGAGCTGGATTCTGGTGGCAGATGCCAGATGGTTCTACGTACCCAGTGTGAGTTCCTGTTCCTGGCCCGAGTCGACCCTCTGCTGGTTCCGTTTTCCTCCTGGTTCTCATCTGCCTACCTCCGCTGCTGGATCGCTCCTTGCTCATCCGCACGCCTGCCTGTCCACCCTCCAACGGTTTCTCGCCTCCTCCTCCCCTACGCTTGGAGACAGCATCTGGAGAACCACGCCTAAGCCTCAGTGGATATTCCTCTTCCTCCCCCCAGGATCACCTCCTCTCCACCTGAAGTAAGATCAGCCTCTCCTCCTTTGCACATTGATTCTCCATTCAGACGACGTAGCAGTAACTCACCTTTTTCCACCAGAGCGAATCCCCCACTGGTCCCTACCTCCTGCCCGTTGCCGTCCACTCACCTGTCTGTTCCAGCCGCTGCCAGAAAATAAACTTCACTTTCCTTTTATTGTGTTGTTTGTAATTGCTCTGCACCAGAGTCTGGTAACCAAAACATGTCAGAACCATCTGGCCAAGTTGACTCTGCAGCGCAGTTACGAAACGCATTAACGGAGCAGGGAGTTCTGTTAGGTCGCCATAACAACGCGCTCCAAACTATACAGCAGCAGCAGTCGGCTCTAACTCAGAGCGTTTCTGAACTGTCCCTGCAGCTCCAAGAGATAAATGCTAAACTTAAGCCGCCGGCTGCTAGATCCGGTGCTTCTGCTGCCCCGTCAGCTCCAGCCGCTGCTTCCCCCTCACCCGGCTTCCGCGAGGTTGTTTCCCCCCCGCCGGAGCCGTTTTCCGGGGAACCGGGGAAGTCCAGGGGATTTCTCCTCCAATGCGCTTTGGTTTTTGGCCGATCACCCCAATCCTTCCGCGATGACGCCAGCAAGATTTCATATGTCATCGGTCTTTTAAGAGGAAAAGCACTAAAATGGGCCGAGGCAGTAATTAACGAGTCAAGTATACATCTTTACTCGTATAATGACTTTATCGAGTCCTTCAAACAGGTGTTTGATCTGGCAGCTAGCGGGGAAGACTCGAGTAGG
This sequence comes from Poecilia picta, assembly GCA_033032245.1. Lineage (NCBI taxonomy): Eukaryota > Metazoa > Chordata > Actinopteri > Cyprinodontiformes > Poeciliidae > Poecilia > Poecilia picta. The sequence continues at coordinate 29,480,448 of CM065363.1, read as the reverse complement.
AAGCTGTGGGATTTAAGACAGGGCAACCGGTCTGTTGCTGAGCTTGTAGTTGAGTTCCGCATTTTGGCCGCGGAGACAGGGTGGAATGATGTGGCTCTTAAAGGAGCCTTCCGCAACGCTCTCTCAGAGAAGTTGAAAGATGAACTCTCTTACCGTGATGAATCGAAGACTCTTGAGGAGCTAATTAATTTAGCAGTCCGTATCGATAACCGAATACGGGAGAGGTCCAGACAAAGAACTGGTTCATCTGCAGTCCCATTGAGGTCCAAAAATCCCAGATTCACACCTCCATCTCTGAGTTCCTCTCCATCCCCATTACCACCGCCAGAACCTATGGAGATTGGTCGAGCCCGCCTCACACCCGAGGAGCGACAACGTAGGAGAAACGCCAGGTGCTGTCTTTACTGCGGGTCCCCCGCTCACTTCATTGCCAACTGCCCTGTTCGCCCAAAAGCCGAGGCCCGTCAGTGAGTGTGGGGGTGCTGGCGGGCAAGCTCTCCACTAGGCTTCACCTGAGTATCCCTTCCCTTCTTAGTATCCATCAAGAGGCTCATACTTTCATTTATAGATTCGGGATCTGAACAAAACCTAGTCAGTCCAGAAGTAGTGGAACAGTACGGCATTCCGGTCCATACTCTCCCTACTCCCATTCCAGTGTCGGCTTTAGACGGAGGTCCGTTAACTACCATAACACGTTGTACCGACCCACTCTCTTTGGTGGTGTCTGGAAATCATCATGAACAGATTTCATTTTTTGTTTTCCCTACCAAGTCCGCCCCCCTTGTTCTCGGTTACCCTTGGTTACAGACTCATAACCCCCACATTAACTGGTCTACTGGTCTCATTGAATCTTGGAGTGAGTACTGTCATAGCTGCTGTTTGCAATCTGCTGTTCCCAGGGGTTCCCCCAGTCCTACTTCTGAACCAGAACCTCTAGATCTGTCATCTGTTCCCACTGAGTACCATGATCTAAAGAGAGTTTTCAGCAAGACACTGGCTCTATCCCTTCCTGCACACCGTCCTTATGATTGTGCCATTGAACTGCTCCCTGGAGCCCCATTACCTTCAGGCAGGCTTTACAACCTATCAAGACCTGAACATGAAGCCATGGAGAAATATATTAATGAATCAGTTTCCGCTGGCATTATTCGTCCATCCTCCTCCCCCATGGGGGCGGGGGTTTTCTTTGTCCAAAAGAAAGACAGATCACTCCGTCCCTGCATTGATTATCAGGGGTTAAATCAAATCACCATTAAAAACAAATACTCTCTCCCTCTCATTTCTTCATCCTTTGAGTCAGTCCGAAAGGCCACCATCTTCTCCAAATTGGATCTGCGCAATGCGTACCATTTAGTTCGAATCAGAGAGGGGGACGAATGGAAAACGGCTTTCAAAACCCACATCGGACATTTTGAGTACCTGGTTATGCCCTTTGGACTTTGCAATGCTCCAGCAGTTTTCCAGGCCTTAGTGAACGATGTCCTCCGGGACTACCTGAATGTATTTGTATTTGTCTATTTGGATGACATCTTGATCTTCTCCAACAGTCTCTCGGAACACAGGATCCACGTCAGAAAGGTTCTTCAACGCCTACTCGAAAACAACCTGTTTGTAAAAGCAGAGAAATGTGAGTTTCATGTGTCTTCCTTGACCTTTTTGGGATTTGTGTTTGAGGGTGGACAGGTGAAGCCCAGCCCTGAGAAGATTCAGGCTGTTCAGGAGTGGCCAGTCCCGACTTCCAGGAAGCAGCTGCAGCGTTTCCTAGGTTTCTCCAACTTCTACAGGCGGTTCATCAGAGGCTTCAGTTTGATTGCAGCCCCCCTCAGGCTCTTACATCAGTCAAGAAACCCTTCTCCTGGACCCGAGAGGCGGACCAGGCCTTCTCAGAACTCAAGAAGAGGTTTGTCAATACACCCATTCTGATTCACCCAGACCCCTCTACCCAGTTTGTTCTAGAAGTGGATGCGTCTGATACGGGGGTAGGGGCTGTCCTGTCACAACGATCCCATCTTAACAATAAACTTCACCCATGTGCATTTTTTTCTAAACGTTTCACCCCACCAGAACGCAACTATAACATTGGTGATAAGGAGCTCCTTGCCATCAAATTGGCTTTGGAGGAATGGCGACACTGGCTCGAAGGCACGGAACAACCCATCCTGGTCTGGACAGACCACAAAAACTTAGCCTACCTGCAGTCCGCTAAACGCTTGAATCCTAGACAAGCCCGCTGGACGTTGTTCTTTTCCCGTTTCAACCTCACTATCACATACCGCCCCGGGTCCAAGAATTCCAAACCAGATGCCCTCTCTAGACAACATTCCCCTGACAGCTTGGATGACTCCTCCAAGAGTATCCTCCCACCTTCCTGTACGGTCGGCTCCATCACTTGGGAGCTGGAGAATTTCATCAAAGCGGCCCAAGTAGATGAACCGGACCCTGGAGGAGGTCCCCCCAATCGGATCTTTGTCCCCGCTTCTGTGCGGTCTCGGGTGATTCATTGGGGTCACGCATCAAAGTTTTCCTGCCATTCTGGGGTTAGTCGCACCATTGGACTCCTCCGCCGTTATTTCTGGTGGCCGTCCCTCAACAAAGACGTACAGGAATATGTTAGGGCCTGCAACATCTGTGCTAGGGGTAAGTCATCCTACCGTTCTCCCGCTGGCCTGCTTCAGCCTCTTGTAGTTCCCTCGTGCCCATGGTCTCACATTGCCCTGGACTTCGTCACTGGTCTTCCACCTTCCCATAATAAATCAGTCATTCTCACAATCATTGACAGGTTCTCCAAGGCATGCCACCTCGTGGCATTGCCCAAACTTCCATCTGCCCCTGAGACAGCCAGACTTCTTTTGCAGCATGTCTTCCGCCTGCACGGCATCCCATCGGAGATTGTCTCGGATAGGGGACCTCAGTTTGTCTCCCAAGTATGGAAGGATTTTTGCTCTGCACTAGGGGCCAAGCCCTGTCTATCTTCTGGCTTCCACCCCCAAACTAATGGGCAATGTGAGAGACTGAATCAAGAGTTGGAAAATACCCTGCGTTGTGTTTCTGCATCAGATCCTGGTTCTTGGAGCACCCACTTACCTTGGGTGGAATATGCACACAACACGCATATCTCAGCCGCCACAGGTCTTTCTCCCTTTGAGGCCTCGATTGGCTATCAGCCGCTCCTCTTTTCCAGAATTGGCCACCCATTCTGTCAGGACCCACCTCAGGAAGTGCCAGAGAGTGTGGGGGCAAGCAAAGGCCGCCCTACAACGTACCTCTCTTCAGAACAAGAAGATAGCAGATAGACGACGTGTGCCAGCCCCCCATTACACCCCTGGTCAAGAGGTTTGGTTATCCTCTAAGGATTTTCCTCTCAAGTCTGCCTCTAAGAAACTCTCTCCTAAGTTCCTTGGCCCGTTTACCATCATCTCTGTCATTAGCCCTTCTACAGTGCGCCTTAAACTCCCGTCTCACCTCCGTGTTCACCCAGTCTTTCATGTTTCTCAGATCAAGCCTGTTCATTCCAGTCCTTTGTGCCCTCCGCCGGAGCCCCCTCCTCCCTCCCGGTTGGTGGGTGGTCATCCTGCCTTTTCTGTCCGGCGCATTCTTGCAGTCCGCCCTCGTGGGCGTGGCCATCAATATCTGGTGGACTGGGAGGGGTATGGACCGGAACATCGGTCCTGGGTTCCCCGTTCTTTTATTTTGGACCCTGACCTCATTTCTTCTTTTGAGGGGTCATCTGCTTCTACCTCTGGTTGTCCGCCGTGAGGCGTCCATTAAGAGGGGGGGTACTGTCATATCCACTGAGCTGAGGGCGGTGAGTGTGTGTGTCTCCTACCTTCTCTCCTGCAGGGTGTGTCAGACAGGCGTAGCCAGCTGCAGCTCATCACCATATCAGGAGGAGCGGTTAAATAGGAGCTGGATTCTGGTGGCAGATGCCAGATGGTTCTACGTACCCAGTGTGAGTTCCTGTTCCTGGCCCGAGTCGACCCTCTGCTGGTTCCGTTTTCCTCCTGGTTCCCATCTGCCTACCTCCGCTGCTGGATCGCTCCTTGCTCATCCGCACGCCTGCCTGTCCACCCTCCAACGGTTTCTCGCCTCCTCCTCCCCTACGCTTGGAGACAGCATCTGGAGAACCACGCCTAAGCCTCAGTGGATATTCCTCTTCCTCCCCCCAGGATCACCTCCTCTCCACCTGAAGTAAGATCAGCCTCTCCTCCTTTGCACATTGATTCTCCATTCAGACGACGTAGCAGTAACTCACCTTTTCCCACCAGAGCGAATCCCCCACTGGTCCCACCTCCTGCCCGTTGCCGTCCACTCACCTGTCTGTTCCAGCCGCTGCCAGAAAATAAACTTCACTTTCCTTTTATTGTGTTGTTTGTAATTGCTCTGCACCAGAGTCTGGTAACCAAAACATGTCAGTGATAGGATTATGGTGTGGGGTTGTTTTTCAGGAGCTGGGCTTGGCCACTTAATTCCAGTGAAAGGAACTCTGAATGCTTCAGCATAACAAGACATTTTGGACAATTACATGCTCCCAACTTTGTGGGCACAGCTTGGAGCTGGTCCCTTCCTCTTCAATCATGACTGAGCACCAGTGAACAAAGCAAGTCCATAAAGACATGGATGGCAGAGTCTGGTGTTGATAAACTTGACTGGCCTGCACAGAGTCCTGAATTAATCCTGTCAGAAAACATTTGGGATGAATTAGAGAGAGACTGGGAGCCAGGACTTCTCGTCCAAAGTCAGTATGTGACCTCACAAATGCACTTCTGGAAGAATGGTCAGAAAATCCCATAAACACTCCTACACCTTGTGATCAGCCTTCCCAGAAGAGTTGAAGCTGTTCTAGCTGCAAAGGGTGAACCAATATCATATTGAACCGTATGGATTAGGAATGGGATGCCACTTAAACTCATATGTGAGTCAAGTCAGGTGAGCAAATACTGTATGAATGACTGGGTAATAATATTAGATGGTCAGCTGAGAACAAGAAATCTAAATCTTGACTTAAGAAGAAATTATTGAACTTACGTGTTGCTAGAGATGTGATGTTTACTAGACTCTTGACCTGGAGGTAGTTAAAACAACATGAGATGGTGTTTAGCTTTAGCAATAGTAGTAAAGAAAAGAGAAACAGCTGTCATTAGAAAGTTGTGGACTGACCTGGGTTAGAAGGTAACTGTACATCAGACAACAGTTGTGGATATTTGGTTTGAAGATGATCAATCAGCTTTTTGGAGGTTCCATTTTCCTTTTCCTTCACTATGTCAACTAAGCAGGTGGCCATGTTTACTCTGGTGTGGTTTTGAAAGATTTTCTCCTTGTCCGATGACTCCAAGATGTTTGCAGTCATGAGATCGTCTGTGAGTTGTTTCAAAGTTTCTTTTGGTACCTTCTTCACAAAGTCACTGAGCATCCTGTTGAGTTCTTTCTCTGTAGGCAGAAATACAAATCACTGCAATTCCTTGACGGAAATTTTGTGAAACCATAAAGGTCAGCTTATGGAAGCCATGAAAACATTTACATGCTAGTTGTACCTTCGCTTGGAGAAGATGAATTAATCTGCTCCTCAATTTCAGGTATAACTTTGTCTGTTGGAAAACAGAATAAATGTTTAGCAGGACCTTCTTCTAATGTTTCGGGTTTTTCTCTTCCTCAAACAGACCTTTATTGCTTTCAATCTTCTTCAGGATCTTCTTTGTGACCTCCCTGGTGTTTGGGGTGTATGTCTTAACCATAACATCTGCTGTGTCCAGACTGTCTGCACCATCCAGCTTGGATTTTTTGATGGGTTTGAAGCCATCCTTGGACTCGTCTGCAGTGTGAAGGTACCACTGGAATAACTTCAGTTGCTTCTTGTCTGGGTTTTCCAATTTGTCCAGAAGCCAAACTTTAAATTCCTGCCAGAGTTGAAAAAGATTAATTAGTATCATACCAGTCAAGAAAATCTTCTCTGAACTCATAGTCCCTCAGATGAGAGAAATTAACGAGCTTCCTGTGTGTAGGGAATAAATGTAAATGTAATTACATGTCCTTCAAGTGGAATGATCTTGTTGAAAATCTTGTCTGCCACCTTCCTGGTGTTTGTGGTGTACTTCTGAAACATCAGATCTACTGTGTCCAATCTGTCTGCATGTTCCAGACGGCTCTTTTTGATTGGTGTGAACTCATCCTCGGACTTGTCTGGAGTATGAAGATACCAGTGGAAGTACTTAAACTCTTTGCTGTCCAGATCATCCAAGCGGTCCTTCAACCATTCCTTTATAAAGCAGATAAGGGAAGGTATACAAATGTCATCAACAAGGCAGCTCACAGATGTTAGGACTCTGGTATTGATGGGTCAAGGGTCACAGCTTCAGGTTTTTTGCCTGACTAAGTCTGATGTTATCATTTTGCAGTGTACAAAATATCTTCTTACAGACAAGTGAAGAAAAACTGTTCCCATAGAGCCTGACCATAACCATGAACATTACTGGACTCTTTCAAACCGCAGAAAATCTTTGCATCATAGGCAGTGTTGTTTGCAAACTTACAAAATAAATAATAAACATTGTTATTTTCGATTAATTGATTTAGCCAGAAAAAAAACATATGAAGTTGGATATTTTAAAGTCCTATTTTCACCACGACTCCTAATTTATTACCATATGTAACCTCGTATTTTAGCTTAACTATAAAATAAATTAATGTCTTGTAATGTCTTTTTTGCAATTCCCTATGTCGCGGTGTCCGGACTAAATTGTGAAAATATAATTGAATAAGGCCCGCACAAGAAGCTTGAGCTCAACTCTGTTGCACTTCTCAGTTTCAACACTAGATGGCCAGCCACAGAGACAAAATTAAGAGAAGAAAAACCTTTACTGTGAGTCACCAGAAATGGCAGCACCAAAGAAAGGCAAAATAGCAAGTGAGTGTAGGAGCTTTCAAGCACGGTGGGAAAATTTGTATTTTTTCAAAAAAATCAACAGAAAGTATGTCTGTTTGAGTTGCAATGAAGATGTTGCTGTCATGAAAGAGTATAATGTCCATCGGCATTATGAGACCAAACATCAGAACTACACATTGTACAGTCATGGCCAAAGGTTTTGAGAATGACACAAATATTATATTTTCACATGATCTGCTGCCCTCTGGTGTTCATGTGTGTATGTCAAATGTTTTCATCACATTCAGAAATACAATTGCAATCATATTATGAGTAACAAAAGCTTTTATTGACAGAATGAGTTAATGCACCAAGTGAATATTTGCAGTGTTGACCCTCTTCTTCAGGACCTCTGCAATTCTCCCTGTCATGCTCTCAATCAACTTCTGGACCAAATCCTGACTGACAGCAGTCCATTCTTGCAAAATCAATGCTTGCATTTTGTCAGAATTCCTAGGTTTTTGTTTGTCCAGCCGTCTCTTGATGATGGACCACAAATTTTCATTGGGATTAAGATCTGGGGAGTTTCCAGGCCATGGATCCAAAATCTCTATGTTTTGTCCCCTGAGCCAGTTAGTTATCACCTTTGCTTTATGGCAAGATGCTCCATCAAGCTGGAAAAGACATTGTTCATCACCAAACTGCTCTTGGACGGTTGGGAGAAGTTGCTCTCGGAAGACATTCTGCTACCATTCTTTATTCATGGCTGTGTTTTAGGCAAGACTGTCAGAGAGCCGACTCCCTTGGCTGAGAAGCAACCACCCACACATGAATGGTTCAGGATGCTTTATAGTTGTCATGAGACAAGACTGGTGGTAGCGCTCCCCTCGTCTTCTCAGAACAAGCTGTTTTCCAGATGTCCCAAACAATCGGAGAAAATCATTTTACCCTGGTCCTCAGCAGTTCACTCCCTGTACCTTTTGCAGAATATCAGTCTGTCCCTGATGTTGTTCCTGGAGAGAAGTGGCTTCTTTGCTGCCCTCCTTGAGACCAGGCCTTGCTCCAAGAGTCTCCGCTTCACAGTGCGTGCAGATGCACTCCCACCTGCCTGCTGCCATTCCTGAGCAAGCTCTGCAATGCTGGTAGCCCGATCCCGCAGCTGAAACACTTTTAAGAGACGGTTCTGGTGCTTGCTGGTCTTTCTTGGGCACCCTGGAGCCTTTTTGGCAACAATGGAACCTCTCTCCTTGTAGTTCTTGATTATGCAATAGATTGTTGACTGAGGTGCAATCTTTCTAGCTGCGATACTTTTCACTGTTAGGCCATTTTTGTGAAGTGCAATGATGACTGCACGTTTCTTTAGAGATAACCATGGTTCACAGAAGAGAAACAATGATGCCAAGCACCAGCCTCTTTTTAAAGTGTCCAGTGGTGTCATTCTTACTTAATCGTGACAGATTGATGTCCAGCCCTGTCCTCATCAACACCCACACCTGTGTTAATGGAGCAATCACTGAAACGATGTTAGCTGGTCCTTTTAAGGCAGGGCTGCCATGAAGCTGAAATGTGTTTTGGGGGATAAAGTTAATTTTCCAGGCAAATATTGACCTTGCAATTAATTGTTGTTAAGCTGATCACTCTTTATAACATTCTGGATTATATGCAAATTGCCATTATAAAAACTGAAGCAGTAGACTTTGTAAAAATTAACATTTGAATCATTCTCAAAACTTTTGGCCATGGCTGTATACTGGTGCCGAAAGAACACAGAAAGTCAAGCAAATGGCAGCCCGATCAGATTTTTTCCCCGCACTAACAAAATACAGGAAAACGCCACAACAGCAAGTTATGAAGTCGCTAAACTTATTGCCCAGCACGGCAAATCGTTTTCAGACAGTGATTTCATAAAACAGTGCCGCAAAGTCAAAATGTGCCCAGAAAAAGTGCCTGATTTCAACAATGTGAGCTTATCTAGAAATACAGTGGTGCGGAGAATCGAGGACTTGTCAGCTAACTTGAAACTTCAGCTGAGAGATAAAGCTTGTGCTTTTGATTTTGATTTTTACTCAATAGCATACAATGAGAGCACAGATGGCACAGACACCGCGCAAATGTTATTTTTTTTCCGGGCAGTAGATGATAATTTTTTGCTGTATGGAGGAACTGCTTGATATGATGAGCCTTAAAGGCACAACGACGGGAAAATATAGTTTTGAAGAGGCAGTTGAAAAGATGGGGCTTAAATGGGACAAGCTCTGTGGAGTAGCAATGGATGTAGCTCCGGCCATGACGGGCGAGCGCAAAGGAATGGCATCGTTGGTGTGCGCCAAGGTAAAAGAGAGCGGAGGTGAGGCTGTTAGGATGCACTGTGTAATCCACCAAGAAGCACTGTGGCCCAGACTGTCCAGCTGGGCGATGTGATAAACACTGTTATAAAAACTGTCAACATAATTCGCGCTAAAGGACTGTACCACAGAGAATTTCAGGCTTTCCTATCTGACGTGGATGCTGAATACTGGGATATACTCTACCACTCTGATGTGCGCTGGCTCAGCCGTGGCTCGGTGCTGCAGCGGTTTTATTTGCTGAGATCAGAAATTGACCAATTTTTTAAAAGAGAAGGGCCGACCTCTTCATGAACTAAGTGACCCTGGCATTTTAGTTGATCTTACCCATCATCTGAAAACACTGAACAAGAACCTACAAATCAAAGAACAGCTGGTGCCACAACTGTATGGTCACATGAAAGCCTTCTGCGTAACGCTCCGCCTGTTTGAGACACAACCACGAGGCTTTAAACCTGCACACTTCCCTCCGCTGTCTGAAATCAAGTCTGCTTTTCCAAAGACCGACCTTTCTGCTAAAAAGGAGAAATATGTTTCTGCGATTGCATCTCTCGTGACAGAATTCAGCCAGCGTTTCCAAGATTTTTCTGTCATTGAAAAATAAATCAAGCTTTTCTTGACCCCCTTCCTGGCGGATGCAGAAGTGGAAGAGAGTCTGCAGTTAGAACTAGAGGTGTGCCGATCAATCGGTCACTGATCATAATCGGCCGATTTTCCTGAAAAATGCATGATCGGAGATCGGCGATCATTGGCTCTGTTGCCGATACCGATCACCTGCATCTAATTTCTCAGCCTGTCTGTGCAGCTGGTTTCCTCTTTCCATCACACTCCTCAAACGCGCAGCAACAAATCCTAAACAATGTGGAACTACAGTATATTGCACTGAGTGAATGAGGACGTTTGCGTGTTGCGGCGGAAAATTGAAGTAGGTCAAAATGCATCAACACAACGAAGCTAATAGACATAAAAACAATGACGGAGTTTTGCTACATCGAGGCTCACCGCAGTAAAAAGACATGGAGGATCAGACAGCAGGTAAAGCAGCACAGCTACAAACACTCACCAGATTAGCATGACGGTCAGAAAGATAAACTAATAACCCGCAAAATTATTTAAGTCTTTGAGCTGCGATGTAAGACGCTGGTTCTGCTCTCGCTGTTGAACCGCTGCTCCGCTACAGGTAGTAATATTTAATATTTAGTAATATTTGACAGACGGAGCTGCTTCTGCTCCACCTGGTAGAGACTCTCACACCGAACCTGTTTAAAGCTGCAGCATCTAACCTAAAAAAAAACATTTTACATAAGTATTAAAACTTTCACTGTCCTAACATGAGACAGATAATCTCTGAAAAAATAATCGATCTCCTTCGTGTTCTGCATAATTACTCCGCTCGGTCAGAAACAGCCAATCAGAACTAGCAGTAACCAGCTAGCCGCCATGCTATCAGGAAGTTTTCATTCAGTAACTCTGGATTGCTTATTGTAATGGAGCCTGTATTTGCCTTTGAATGTTAAGTTTTATACTTGAATTTTTTGTCAGATGTTTTATTTTGGCTCTTTGCATTATTTAGCCTCTTCAGAGCCTTCATATGTTATCAGTTTGTTAAAGATAGTATTACCGATAGCAGTACAATTTGTACAATGCCGTTTTTGTTTAGTTTTCTTCTTGGAAAAAGTTATTAAAAACAAGTTTTTGTGTAAATTAAGGTGAATTCATGGTTCCTTTATCCACATAATGTAATCGGTAGTGTTTATGATAAAAAAATAAAAAAAATAAATAATTATGTGATCAGTATCTGTGATCGGCCCTCATGGGTGATCGGTATCGGTATCGGGAGGAAAAAACCTGATCGGCACATCCCTAGTTAGAACTGATTAAAATGTAATGTGATTATTCTCTGAAAAGTCAACATCAACTTCTCTGCCTCCCTGAATTCTATCATTTTGGATAATGCCAAGATTCCTTTGATGAGATGCCACGCCAAAAGAATGATAAGCTTGTTCGGCTCAACATACCATTGTGAACAAACATTTTCTCAGTTAAATCAGAACAAAAGCAGACTGAGAACCAGAATGAAGGATAGCCATCTCTGTGAAGTCCTTGTGTCTCAACCACCAAACTTTCTCCTAACATGTCAGCCATCCTTCAATCCAAAGGACATCATCACTTCTCCCACTGAATGCAATGTTCTTCACATTATAGATGAGTTAGAAATCCACACAATATTGATGAGTCAATATGTGACCTCTATTGTGTGGTCCGGCCCTTTGTTAATTTTCTGTATTTGGCCCTCACTAAAAAAGGTTTGGACACCCCTGCCATATACATGCTTAATTTTATGTATTTGTCTTGTTAAGAAACAGTCATTCTTATTTTTGCATATTGTTATCAAACTTTTTTAACACCAAAATGAATAAACAAAACACTGAAAACTAATCTACTGGATAGACTCATAATATTATTTTTTTATTATCTTGCATATTATAAGATATCTTTAAACTGCAGTTTAAAATATCTGGACAAAAACATAATGCATTCTGCTCCTCACCGGTGTCTACTGACCGAGGGGATGCGTTGCCCATCTTATCTGGCCCAGCAATGGTCTACAATCTCACACACAGAGTGCTTCATGTGAGTATTTATATCAACTTTAAATGGTTTAGTCCTCATGTACTTTATTATGGCTCACAAGCACATAATCACAAATATAATAACATGGTTATTATATTTAACATTAACACTAACTGCTATGATCTTCAGCATGCAAACATGACAGTAGTGGTTTTTGGAAGGTAACAAAGATGAAAATAGACAAAGCTATCTAGATGGAGTGTGGTAGGAAAATCTGACAAGGTATCACAAATTGGCAGCGCACTGCCAATTTGAGAGCAAAATGTTTGTGACCGACCCACCGCTATTCAATACATATAAAGTTAGCAAGCTAAATATTTAGGTTCAATTTGAATATTTAGTTTGAAAATGAAATAATTAGTTTGGAAATTTAATGTTTAGTTTTAAAATAAATATTTAATATGGCAAATTAGCATTTTAATTAGAAAATAACTATTTAGCTCTGAAATAAAATTTTCAGTTTGTAAAATAAACTTTTGTTTCGCAAAATAAACATTTACTTTGAAACTAAATATTTAATTATGAGCTAAATATGGACTTTGTTAACTAAATATTCCTTGTAAAATAAATATTTCATTTGGAATAAAAATATGGTGAAAATACGAATTTGAAAATTATCATCCTTTTTATTTTTTTATGACAAGTTAAATAGACCAAAATATTGCAATAATCTTTTTACTGTGTTATTTTACTAAATGCACTCGATAGCATACATCTTAAACATGATGGATAGTGACTTACAGGGTCTTGTCCTGCAGGACAGATTTCCCGCAAGAATTTCTTCTCGTCCTCGAAGCAGCTTTGGGTCAAAAGATGATCCGAACTTTAGTGAAGGTTCATTTTACAGAAATATCAGTTACAGAAAATTTGCTTATATCACTTTCTAGAGCTGAAATCATGTTTAAACTCTGGAAAGACCAGTTGAAAACATGTCTTTGTCAATCTGAGACAATTTATTATCTGGTTGGATTTTACTACAGATTCCTAAACTATCTTGATATGTCAGTTTCAAAAGAAGCTTTAACATTTTATACTTGGAAATATGCAATCAGAAATGGTGATTGTTCCAGATGACTCATCCTCCAACACAGACTAATTAAAAAAACTTCATCAGAGGGTGATGTTTAGCTAAACTGGGTCCAGTGATGAACCAGTGCCAACACTTTTTTCACACTAGTTTTTTTCTATTTCTACACTGAGTTTGGCACAAGGCTTCATCCTGGTACTGACTTATCAATGCAAGAGAACAGATCAACCTTGCTCTGGAGCATGGTTCAAACTTGAAGATTCAGTGTGATTTTGAATACACTATTTAACCATTTGCCTAGTTCCAGACTAACACAAAACACACTGGATTTTGACAATGTGAAACATTTATGAGTTAAATTAGTCTCAGGCGAGCAGCCTTTTGCCCTCCAGCGAGGAGCTGTGGTTGAGATCTGCTGTCACCCTGCAAGGGGTCCATACCTTTTTTGAATTAATTTAATTAAATAAATAAATATTAAATTCACTCAGCTGTCTTTGTGCTTTTTAAATACTTTATAAGTGCTTTGTGCACACATTGTGATTGAGGCTCCTAATATGTTAACTGTTGTTATTGAAATGCCTCCCTGCTGGAGGGCAAAAAGCTATCGCCAGTGATTACAACCATTAGTTTTAGCTGTGAAGCTGTGGAGAATTTGAAATGTGTAAATTTGACAAACTCTTTATACATATTTGAGTGTTCAGGTTAGTATTATGCATTGTTTTAAGTACATCTGTTAATTATGAGGTACTCTTACAAATCTTGTATTCTTGTGGGTATCATTGTACACTTTATGAATCTTTCTGAGACTAAATGAGCTCTGTAAAGGCTTGCTGGAAAATGAATCACTTTAAATCCTCCAACATGTCTCCGATGACGGAATAACGTTACAACATTAAGTAAAGCTCATAAAAGCTGATTTTATATAATACTGCACCTTCAAAATCTCATTGACGAAAACCTTGAACAGTCTTGGGCCTAAAGATGTTTCAGAGTTGCTTTCAGAAAGGAACCATGTAGACCAGGTGCTTCCAAATACAGACCTTGAATTCTAGTTTCCTGCAACTTTTAAATTATCGACATTGACATGGATGACATTAAATTGCCATCCATGTCAAGTGACTGATAACAGTTTCTGTTTCAGAGAAAATTGCAATCTACTGAACTGGTTGGATTAATCAGTATTTTTGGATAAAAAAAAGTATTAGTATCATGAGCTTAAAAGCGGAACGTTATTCATGGGGAAGCAAATATATAGTTGAGAAAAATTACCCAACAGCCTTGTGGTACCAATAATCCTGGAATTTTTGATCCTGGTATCTGCCAAACAAATATGATATAAACTAGCCTTGTGATGTTCCATTGACCCCTCCCTACTCCTCATACTTTTAAGTTAATTTACTAAACTCCAAAACAAGCTGACCTTAGTTCATATTAATAATTGAATAAGAATGTTGGAAGGGCAGCTGAAGAAATTTGATCTGATTCTGGATTTTAGAACCATTTGTTGAACTTACGTGTTCCTAGAGAAGCGATGTTTATTAGACTCTTGACCTGGAGGTAGTTAAAACAACATGAGATGGTGTTTAGCTTTAGCAATAGTAGTAAAGAAAAGAGAAACAGCTGTCATTAGAAAGTTGTGGACTGACCTGGGTTAGAAGGTAACTGTACATCAGACAACAGTTGTGGATATTTGGTTTGAAGATGATCAATCAGCTTTTTGGAGGTTCCATTTTCCTTTTCCTTCACTATGTCAACTAAGCAGGTGGCCATGTTTACTCTGGTGTGGTTTTGAAAGATTTTCTCCTTGTCCGATGACTCCAAGATGTTTGCAGTCATGAGATCGTCTGTGAGTTGTGTCAAAGTTTCTTTTGGTACCTTCTTCACAAAGTCACTGAGCATCCTGTTGAGTTCTTTCTCTGTAGGCAGAAATACAACTCACTGCAGTTCCTTGATGGAAATTTTGTGAAACCATAAAGGTCAGCTTATGGAAGCCATGAAAACATTTACATGCTAGTTGTACCTTCACTTGGAGAAGATGAATTAATCTGCTCCTCAATTTCAGGTATAACTTTGTCTGTTGGGAAACAGAATAAATGTTTAGCAGGAACTTCTAATGTTTCAGGATTTTTGCTCCATCAAACAGACCTTTATTGCTTTCAATCTTTTTCAGGATCTTCTTTGTGACCTCCCTGGTGTTTGGGGTGTATGTCTTAATGATCAGATCTACCGTTTCCAGACTGTTTGCACCATCCAGCTTGGTTTTTGTGATTGGTTTGAAGCCATCCTTGGACTCGTCTGCAGTGTGAAGGTACCACTGGAATAACTTCAGCTCCTTGTCCAGGTTTTCCAATTTGTCCAGAAGCCAAACTTTAAAATCCTGCCAGAGTTGAAAAAGATTAATTAGTATCATACCAGTCAAGAAAATCTTCTCTGAACTCATAGTCCCTCGGATGAGAGAAATTAACGAGCTTCCTGTGTGTAGGGAATAAAGGTAAATGTAATTACATGTCCTTCAAGTGGAATGATCTTGTTGAAAATCTTGTCTGCCACCTTCCTGGTGTTTGTGGTGTACTTCTGAAACATCAGATCTACTGTGTCCATTCTGTCTGCATGTTCCAGACGGCTCTTTTTGATTGGTGTGAACTCATCCTCGGACTTGTCTGGAGTATGAAGATACCAGTGGAAGTACTTAAACTCTTTGCTGTCCAGATCATCCAAGCGGTCCTTCAACCATTCCTTTATAAAGCAGATAAGGGAAGGTATATAAATGTCATCAACAAGGCAGCTCACAGATGTTAGGACTCTGGTATTGATGGGTCAAGGGTCACAGCTTCAGGTTTTTTGCCTGAATAAGTCTGATATCATTTTACAGTGTACAAAATATCTTCTTACAGACAAGTGAAGTAAAACTGTTCCCATAGAGCCTGACCATAACCATGAACATTACTGGACTCTTTCAAACTGCAGAAAATCTTTGCATCATAGGCAGTGTTGTTTGCAAACTTACAAAATAAATAATAAACATTGTTATTTTCGATTAATTGATTTAGCCAGAAAAAAACATATGAATGTGGATATTTTAAAGTCCTATTTTCACCACGACTCCTAATTTACTACCATCTGTAACCTCATATTTTAGCTTAACTATAAAATAAATTAATGTCTGTTGTCCAGATCTTCCAGACCGTTCTTCAACCATTCCTTAATTTCCTTTAAAAAAACAGATAAAGGGAATAATACATAAATCCCCACCAAGGCTGTTAGAAAGCCTACCCTTGTTGGAATCCATTTTTATTAACAAACTGATTGGTTCTACATCCTAATTTTTTTTGTTTGTTGGAGATATCACATTCGTTATGCTAAAGACACCTCTGCCAAGCTACCCCGATTGCGATACGGGGATCAGATACAAATCTGCTACAAAAACCACTGCAATAGCAAGATCTAAGCTTTTGCTTTTCGAATCAACCTCCAACTGACACTTGTCATTGATGGTACCATGTCATTGATGGTAAACATGAAACCCTTTCCACCTGGAATTTACATTAAATAAACAGATAAAAATGGTGAATACATTTCAACAGTATTATTTTAGTGTTCCCTTTAATTTTGTGAGCAGTGTATTTGTATCATACATGTGTAGCATTGTGGAGTTCAGATATTGCCAGTGCTGGACTTATGCCTTAATCTAATATTATTTAAAAATGTAGGTCCTACTGGGAAGGTATGATGAATACTAAGACTGAAATATTTATTTATATGCAGTTGAGGTCAAACCTATTAGCTCCTCAATTAAATTTTAAGTCTTTTTCAAAAATTTCTCAAGTGCTGTTAGAATTTTGACTGGTGACTTTTGACATTTGAGGAGAGTGGCAAATAGAGGGGCATGATGACATAATTGGACATGTGACATGTGACCTCACATGGCTTCACATGGCAGTACATAATAATAGCATGTGATGGTTAGGATATCAGTGGGCAGTAGGTGTTTCTGAATTTCAAACCGGATTCCAAAAAAGTTGGGGCACTAAACAAATTGTGAATAAAAACTGAATGCAATGATGTGGAGATGGCAAATGTCAATATTTTATTAGTAATAGAACATAGATGGCAGATCAAAAGTTTAAACCGAGTAAATGTAACATTTTAAAGGAAAAATATGTCGATTCAAAATTTCACATTATCCCAAAAGAGTTGTGACAAGTAGCAATAAGTGGCTGGAAAAGTAAATTGAACATATAACAAACAGTTGGAAGACCAATTAACACTAATTAGGTCAACTGACAACATGATTGGGAATAAAAACAGCTTTTTAGTGTGTCAGTGTCTCTCTGAAGCCAAGATGGTAAGAGGATCACCAATTCCACCATTGTTGCGCAGAAAGATAGTGCAGCAATACCAGAATTGTGTTACCCAGCGTAAAATAGCAAAGACCTTTAAGTTATCATCATCAACTGAGCATAACGTCATCAAAAGATTCAGAAATTTTGGCACAATCGCTGTGCGTAAGGGTCAAGGCCGTAAAACTCTATTGGATGCTTGTGATCTCTGGGCCCTTAAACGTCACTGCACCTCAAACAGGAATTCCACTGTCAAGGAAATAACAGCAGGAGCTCAGGAATACTTCCAGAAAGCATCGTCGGTGAACACAATCCACCTTGCCATCCGCTGCTGCCAGCTGAAATTCTACAGTGCAAAGAGGAAGCCATTTCTAAGCAAGCTCCACAAGCTCAGACGTTTCCACTGGGCCAGGGGTCATTTAAAATGGAGTGAGGCAAAATAGACGACTGTTCTGTAGTCAGATGAGTCTATATTTGAAGTTCGTTATGGAACAATGGGACGCCATATCATCCAGACCAGAGAGGACAAGGATAACCCAAGTTGTTATCAACGCTCTGTTCAGAAGCCTGCATCACTGATGGTATGGGGTTGCATGAGTGCTTGTGGCCTGGGCAGCTTGCATGTCTGGAAAGGCTCCATTAATGCAGAGAACTATGTTTAGTTTCTAGAATAACATATGCTCCCATCTAGACATTGTCTTTTCAGGGAAGACCCTGCATTTTTCAACAAGATAATGCCAGACCACATTCTGCAGCAATCACAGCAGAATGTGGCTGCTGTGGCTACGTAGGAGAAGAATCCGGGTACTGAAATGTCCAGCCTGCAGACCAGATCTTTCACCTATAGAGAACATTTGGCGCATCATAAAGAGGAAGGTGCGACAAAGAAGGCCCAAGACGATTGAACAGTTAGAGGCCTGTAGTAGACATGAATGGGAGAGCATTCCTATTTCTAAACTTGAGAACCTGGTCTCCTCTGTTCCCAGAGATCTGAGTGTTGTAAGAAGAAGGCTAGATGCTACACAGTGGTAAAAATGGCCTTGTCCCAATTTTTTTGGGATTTGTGGATGTCATGAAATTTTGAAACAACATATTTTTCCCTTAAAATGATACATTCTGTCACTTGAAACTTTTGATCTGTGATTTGTGTTCTATTGTAAATAAAATATTAGATGTTAGCACCTCCACATCATTGCATTCAGTTTTTATTCACAATTTGCTCAGTGTCACAACTTTTTTGGAATCCAGTTTGTATACTGTTACTTTATATTTAAGTAAAATCTTAAGAGTAATGTAAAACGTTGTACTTTAAACTAACTCCTGCGAAACTCCATTCTAAGTATGTTCCCTCACATTAAGGCATGTGATGACATATGGTGGTACATCTCAGCCTCAATGAATTACCCTTTCAAAATAAGGTAGATCTATGAATCTCTTTTTGAGACTAGCCCTTCAGATGAAGGCATGGGGCTGAAATCTAGCTTGAGTTATGGCTTACTTTCAAATGAATGGCTGCTGATTTTTATCAGTTTAATGCCCCTCGGGGATGTGGATAAAGTGCAAGTTTTAGCATATGCTTCAGTTCCCCACGTCTTTAAGTCATTCTCTCAGGTCAGAGTTTTCATTTTCAGTTTTACATGCTTGGCCAAGTCTTTAATGTCATCCTCAATTGCTCTGACTCTGTATTCAAGCTAGTTGACATGCTCTCCAAATATACTAAGTTAATAAGTGTCTCATTTATTTTTTTCGGACTAGCTTCATTTGCTGCATGAAATCCTGGAGGCCAGGTAGGTTTCTGGGATTTACATGGAATAATTCACACATTACCCATTGTGAGGCCAGCAAACGTTTTCAGTCAGTCTACAATCTACATTGTTGATTTAACACTTCAGGCTGTTTTTTAGGCTCACTATAAGTATCCTATTTGCATCAGCCATTTTGTGATGATACATTAAGAAGTAAGTAAATATAAAATTAATATTTATTTTTCAAAATATATGTTGAATTAAATATCCATCCATCCATCCATCCATCCATTTTCTTACACCCTTGTCCCTTAATGGGGTCGGGAGGTGCTGGTGCCTATCTCCAGCTAGCGTTCCGGGCGAGAGGCGGGGTACGCCCTGGACAGGTCGCCAGTCTGTCGCAGGGCAATTGAATTAAATATTTAAAGTACATATTGAATTTGCTTCTAAATATAAACTTTGTAAACTAAGAATTTAGTTTGGAATTGTGACATTTGCAAATGTATGAATAACAGTGAAAATCTGACTTTAAAATCAGCTATGACAGAATTAAACCAGAATACAAAAACAAGAACAAACAAACAGCACTCTATAGCAACAGGCTTAAAGAAGATGGACAGTCACTTACAGCATCCTTGTCCCCTTTGGGACAACTCTCCTGCCAGGTTTTCTTCATGTCCTCGGAAAGTCTTTGGGTCAAAAGATGTTGCAAATTTTAGTGACGGTTCATTTTTGTAAAAATTTTATCAGATACAGCCGATAAAATTATTATACATGTTGTAATCATGTTTGAGACCCTAGATATTAGAACATGAGTCACTCTGAGGAGATTTATGATCTGGTTGGATTTTACCAAATTCCTAACCTCCACCTGCATACTTCCATACAAACATCAAACATCTGAAAATTACTATAAGGACCAGAATGTTTAGCTTTGACTAACAGAGTACATTAAAACTCTAGACATAATGTAACGTTGAATAATCATGTTGAATTCAGTTGAATTCAGTGTGCAGAGAAATGTCCTAACCTGACCCAAAATGAGTATAAAATGCAATAGTTTCAGTCAAACAGAGGAGCTTTTGGACTTAGATTGGTTTGTGTCTCCATGGAGATGGAGTGTAGAAAATAGCCTAAACTTACCTCTGATTTAATGAAGCTTTAGTGTAAGTTTCACTCTGAGGGTCAGGTACTGGTCCAGGTTGAAGTGTCTGAGCACGTTCAGGTTCATGATGTTTCTGTCGTCTGAACATGACCAGACAACCAAAAGGAAATTCTTTCAGGTAAGTATTTAGAGTCTTGCATTCAGATTAAATACCCATTTGTTAATTGTCTTATGCTTCTCAGGAAATATATTGTTAGGGGCAGCAAGTCTAGGAGGGAACCTCAGACTTCACTCTTCCTAACAACATCCTGTGTTTCATTCTGGGGGATCCCAAAGGCCTTTCCAGGCCAGAAAGGATTTATAGTACCTCCAGTGAGGTGTAATTTTACCTGGAATTGCCTCCTTTTGGGACTTGCATGAAAAACCTCAAAAGCAGAAATCTCATTTCAACTCCTTTTATATCCAGATATCCTCTGTTCGTTCCTAATCCATTTTTCCTGGCCATAGGTGAGGGTAGGAACGTAGATAAGTCACTAACAGGTTTGCTTTTTGGCTTAGCTCTTTCTTCACCACATGTTGGACAGCAGTGCTGGTGACACCTACTGGTGGGATCACTCTGCTGTTACTTTTCTGTTTTATCCAAAATTAATAATCTGCACTCCACTATGTTAAATAAAGCTAACATAGTAATGCATCCAGATGATTTAAGCATATATATATCAGCATTAAGTAATAAAAAACTAGACACCATTATGAGCAAGGAATTAAAAACAGTGACAGAACAGGTTAATGCAAATAAGATGGTCCTGAATAGACCATCTTATTTGCATTAAGATGGAAATATCATGCAAAATCATGCAAAACTAATTGCATGATTTTGCAGTGAAATTATAATTTAATAGTTGTAATTCAATATTTAATATTAAAATTAACAACATCCCTAAATACCAAGTAACTGAGAAAAAAAACTTATAAAATTAAGGGTTGATGATAATTATGGAAAAAAACATAAAAAACATGATTGTATATATGGGTAGAGGCTTGTCAATTATAAGAGGACATGCAAGTTTTATTAATTTAAATATCTTGAAAACAGCAGTTAAATGTTTGATGTTATCACGTCTTGTCTATTACCCAGAAGGGGGAATATAAAATATACAAAACAGTGGTCACAACATATGAAATACTATTGTAGTACTAATAATATCATCAGTGAACAACATTCTGAACCAGCTATTGGACAAAGACAGATTAATGCACTCACTGATTATTACACACATATCTGTCTTAAAATCACCTTTAATTACATTTAAAAATCTCACCTTTAATGGAGAGAGTATAACAAGTATAACAAGGCATGAGGTTGTAGGAAACTTTACTATATGTAAAGTATAATCTAATGCCATCAAATGCATTGCTTTTGTGGAGATCTCGCATTAAGATTTGATTTGAAACTTTCTCTCTCTCTCTTAACATGATAAGAATCAAGTCAACTTCAACCACTCCCTGTAACATATCTCTAAAATAGGGTGTCTGGGGACACTACGGGGAAAACTAATTTCAGAGGCTTGTATCTGTGACCACGTTCTTTCGGACATGACCTAAGGGTCATGACCATGGATGAGGGTAGGAACTTAGACCAGTAAATCAAGAGCTTCCTTTCTGACTCAGCTCTCTCTTCACCAGGACAAACCAGCACATCACCCGCTTCCCTGCAGACACTGCGGTAATTCACCCGTCGATGTCCCGCTCCACTTTGAGCAGTGCACCCTCCCCGACCTGGAGAAGGCACCCTATTCTTTTTCAGCTCATGTATTTATGCATATTGATATAGCTATGATTTTTTATTTTATTTATTGAGATGATAAAAGGAAGAACCTTGAAAATATTGATCAACAGGTTTTGCATGTCATTCAACACATTCTCCTTATGGTTTTCTCATCCAAGGTGTCTCACACACACACACACACACGCCCACAAATAATACACATGCACAATAAAGTATAGACAGTAATGTTATCTAGCTTGGTTAGATAACTAGTGTTAACTAACTTTGAAGAAGGCTAATAGGTAGATTTGTGACAATAACACGTCACAGTATTAATGATTGACACACACACCCATTTGTGAGGTAAAAACAAAGATAGGGGGGGAGACAAGATGGCGGAAGAGGAGTAAGACGTGCTTTGCGTGGCTCCCGCTCAAACTTCTTCTATTTATGGTTCTTTGCTGGGTGTTCTTGCTGTTTTGAGCATCTTTCTATCCGGGCTTGACCCCTGAGTGATTCTTGCCTGGAAGGGTAGAAGAATGGCGACAAACTTGAGGAAATGCAAACATTCTAGCTCTGCGACTGCTGGGCCCGATGCCGCCTCGGAGCAGGTTACAGCTAAACCCGGAGGCTCAGCACCTCCTTCCCCGTCTCGTGGCGAGGTGGACGTTCTCTCCTTGAAGTCTGACATTCTTGCCACGATAAAAACCGATATTTCAGTTGTGATTAAATCCGAAATAAAAGAGGCTTTAGCTGAAGAGTTCACTTTTATTAAAGTGAACTCTTCGAAGGACCTAAGAAACATCAAACACTGGTGGTGGTGAGATGAATGCATGAAGGTGAAAATTCAAGATGGCGGCAGCAGCAACAGCAGGAGTTTACCGTCCTGCCTCTTCTCGCATAAAACCTGAAGTCTACAATACTACATGCGGTAAAGTGATTGTGGAAGATGAGTTTTTACATTTTATCTCTGCCAAGATAAAAACACTGCCGCACAATGACATTGTTTTGTTGGCTACAAACAATTTCTCATCTGACTGGATTGAAGAGTCCAAACGTCTCCTGTATGAACTGTGCCCAGCAAAACAGCGTAACATCAAACATAAGGGCACAGAAAGACGTAAATAATGTGAAGGACTGCTTGAAGTTGTTAAACGAGCGTGGTGAGAATATTCCCCGTTTTGTTTCGCACTACCTGGACTGTTGGCTTCGGCAGCATTGATGCCTCGGTTCTGCTCGGCAGAATGGAGCGTCTAAGCCAGGAAGTCTCTGCGCTAAGAGGAGCTATGGAAGCTCAGGCCACTGTGAGCCAAAATGTTGGACGAGCGACGGTGAATTTGGAGGCCGGCTGACTGATATTGAAACACCTCATGAATCTAGTCGGGCTAACGAACCGTGAATGGATTGACGCAAACTGAGGCGCAATTGGAAGGGCTACGTGGAGAAGATGCTAAACGGCAGCAACCAGAAGACGCTTCCATTCAACAAGTCCTGTCTCCGGCTTGGAGGACCATTCTGAAGGAAGGAAAGCCGAAGCCCCAGAAACCCTTGAAGGGAGCTGTGTCACTGGGACCTGGATTACAAAATCGTCGAAAGCGGGAGCAACGCAAAGGAGGAATTATTGGCACTGGCACAGCGAGTAACATCCCAGTGGTTAAAACCAAGCTGGTAAATGTCTTTGCTACGAAATTCTCTCCCGACCTCAATGCTGACACTCTGCGTGCCTATCTGACAGAGAAACTGGGCCAATCGGTGACATGCAGGAAGATGGACTCGATGCATAACCGATTTAGCTCGTTTCATATAACTGTAGGGCTCTGAAGTTGCAGAAATATACGATCCAAAACTCTGGCCATCGGGTGTGAATGTGCGTCGCTACTTTGAGGCTCGCAGATCAAAAAATAACAGTATCCATTCGGCTCAAACATCAGAGACTGGAATACCGCAGCAAGAGAACGAATCTGCATCTGTAGCACCGCAGATGAGCAACGGCCACGCAGATCCTGATCAATAAATGACTGGTATTAATATTGTGTCATATAATGCGCGAGGTCTGCGTGTTGGACACAGTGAAACAGACAGAGCGTCGCTTTGTGGTGGACAAACTACTGGAGACTTGTGATGTCCTGTGTGTGCAGGAGACATTCTTAGCTAAACAGGACCTGGAGAAGCTGAACTGATACATAAAGACTTTTATGGCGCTGGTGAATCCACTACCGACCTTTAGCACCAGAATAACTCGGGGAAGGAGCCGGTGGTGTTGCAATATTGTGGCACAAAAAATATGATCAGCTGGTTAATGTGATTAGATTGGATGTGGATTGGGCCATTGGACTTAAGCTCACCTGTGGAGATAAAAACTTTATTGTTCTGAACATATACACACCTTATGAATGTCCTCAAAACGAAGATGAATTTCTTAATAGACTGTCTTTTATTATGTCTTTTATGCAAGATAATCCATCTACTTGCTTTTTTATTGTGGGGGATTTAAATGCAGATGTCACAGATAATCATTCTATATTTGCTAAGCATTTAATGCAATTCTGTCTCAACAATGGCTTAATTCTTTCTAGTAAGGTACTTTTGCTTAACGACAGTTATACCTATATTAGTGATGCATGGCATACAACCTCATGGTTAGATCATTGTATCTGTACAGCTGATGCTCATGACTCCATCCAGGACATTCGTGTCAACTATGAATTTGCCACCAGTGATCATATACCATTTTCCTTATGTGTAACCATGAATTCCATACCTTCTGTTTTGCTTGCAGACTATAATACAAGCATAGGAAAAATAGCATGGGATAACTTGACTGACAAAGATCTATCAGATTATTGTTATCAAACGAACAACATGTTTAGCAATATATACTTACCAAAGGGAGCAACTCGTGCCGTAATATGAATTGTAAAGACCCACAACATGGTATTGAGTTATGTACCTTGTATGAGAATGTTGTGAAATCCCTCCTCACCTCAAGCCACTGCATAAAACCAGCTCACATAGCACCAAGCCAGGCTGGAACGACTATGTAAGAGAACATCATGCAGAGGCCAGAAGGGGTTGATTCAAGCAAACAGAGACATGGCCCCTTGTTTGAATACAAAAAACAAGCAAATGCTAATTTTAAATATGCTTTAAGATTTATAAGGAGAAATGAAAATACTATGAGGTCTGACTCTCTTGCTAGAAAGTTAGGAAATAATAATGTTACGGACTTTTGGAAAGAAATAAAGAAAGTAAATAACTGCAAAACATCAATTCCAGTGTTGAAGAAAAATGACTATTTCTAGTGGCTAATTCAGTTTAGGTTTTTAGAACAAATTTCTTAGTTTTGAATAGGTTTGTCTGGGTGATTTTGGGACATTTAAAACTTATGCTTGGATAAGAATTGAAACAAAGGAGGTCTGCAGGAGAACTTTTGGCTCAGGACTCCTGTGGTTCTGATACAAAAGACAGGAGGTCGTAAATTAACATGCAGGGAACCAGACGGCACCATCATTTGAAATTCTCTGGGAAATAGGAACTCAGGCAGCTCACAGAGGTTATAAACTGATTAAAGCATTAACTTTTAAGTTGTAAAAGATTTCTCTTAGTTATTGCATGTTCTGACTGAAAATTATGATATTTTAGTTAGAATTAATTTTGTGGATGATAAATGTGTTTGAAAATATTGTGCTCTGTATTAGAGAATTGTTTAAGATGGTTCAATGTTTGCTTGAATATTGGATTAGAAAAAACAGCAATTGTACATTATTATTTTCAGCAGATGTATATTGTTTTTCAGTTTAATATCGGGACGGATTTCGGAAAGGCTGTCGAACATAATATAGTGTCTTGGAGATAACTTTATATTGAAGTAGAAGGTCTGTCTCTAGCAAACCGGCACGGGAAACTTGAATGTTCACGCCTATCTGTGAAATTCCTTAATTGTTTCTCTTTGCCCAGATGGCTGGAAGCTAAATACCAGTAAGAAAATATAGTTAAAATATGTTAGTTGTAAAATGTAACCTGATTTAATGGAAAATAGTCTAATAATAGTTTTGGAATTAGAAACTTATTCTGGCTTATTGACCTTTACTTTTTGGTCTAGAGTGAATTGTCGTCTAAGGTCTCAAATTAGTTTTTTATGTCAGGATATCACCAGTGGAAGTTCCAGCTGTTTCACAGTAATTTGTGAAAAGCCATAAACCAACAGGGGATCGGAGACATCCTGCTTCTAACTTATTTAAAACAAAAGGAGAAGCCACGTTTTTATCTTTTGAAGGAACTCTAGGGATTTTCTGAATTTGAAAAGGGTCAGAGACAGCTTTTGGTTGGTCGAGAAGTGTTGCACCCTATTTCAATATATTATAGAGGGAACACACCTACTAGTATAAAACCTTTTGCACAAAGAAAATAAGCCAGAAATAGCCAATTTTTAGCTCCTTTTGGGCTGACTATTTCTCCGAAGACGTCTCTGTTATTTCTCTATCTGTCTTATTCTATCAGGTGACTAATGTGTGACTGTGTTTCTTTAAATTTTCTGTTTTATGTTATACTTTCTACTGATTGGATTAAACTGAGCTTCTGTGACGTCAACGCGTAGCGTGCGTCTCTGTTTTGTGCCACACGGCCGCGGCTCTGGCTTCTGATACAAGAAAGAGCCTAGGACCAGGAGGAAGTACCGAGCCTAGTTGTTTTTAATAGTTAAATAAGGCTTTCTTCCAACACCAGCTACTATTGACGGTGTTAGTAGGGCAAAAGAAATCACTCAGTTATGGAAGGAGCACTACAGTGCACTGTTTAATTGTTTAAATATGTTATATTAAACAATTAAATGTTATATTATATTTAAACACTGTTTAAATATAATGCTAAGAAAAGCAATGTTATGATTGTTAGAAGTAGGGCAGATAAGCATCTGATAACCCCCGACTTCTCTTTATCTGTCCTCAACAGATGCAATGAAATTAAATATTTGGGACATTACATAACTGATGACCTGTCTGATGATTGTGACATTCGTAGGCAGTATTGTATGATGTATGCACAAGCTAATACTTTGGTCAGAAAGTTTAGTATGTGTTCATCCTCTGTGAAGATAAGCTCTTTTTAAAGCTTTTTGCACTTCACTTTACACGGCCCATCTGTGGCGAAGATACAACAAAAGTAGCCTGCAGAAACTTTATCTGGTCCAATGACAGCATGAGGCTCCTACTCAGAGAGCCTAGATGGAGCAGCACCAGCCATATGTTTGTACATAATGATGTTCCCACATGTGCAGCTGTGCTCAGGAATCTCATGTATAGATGTATGTGTAGATTTTCTGTGTCGTGCAATAATAAAATTGCAATTTTAGTAAATCCTGTTTTTAGTACAGTGAGATTTTTCTCAAGATTGTGGAAACATTGGTGTCATCATTTATTTGTGACTCAGTGAATGTCATGTTTTTTATTTATTTTATTTTTATTTTATTATTTTTCTCTTATTTTGTTTTTACCTTTTTTATTATGGACCTTTTTGGTCTGGAATAAAGACTGTTTGATTGATTGAAAGGAGAGCTACAAGCAGTGAGAGCGGAAGTGGCTAACGGCACAATGCTACTGACCTGGACCACGTTAAACAGAGCTTCAAAGAGGTAGAAGAAGCTTGTCAACCTGGTCCGATGAGGTTGTTACTCTACGCACCACCGTGATGGAACTGAAAGAAGAAGTTGTTGGGCTCAAAAAGAAGTATGACGACATGGAAGGGCGCATGAGAAGATGCAACGTGTGGATCATTGGGGTCCCCGAGACGCCAGAATCCAGCTCCACTGCAGCGGTGGCTAAACTGCTAGCCGAGGTGCTACAGATGGATAAAGTGCCACTGATTGACCGAGTCCATCGCACTGGAGGTGGGAGCAAGATGCGCAATAAGCCGCGGGTTATCATCGCCAAGCTGCACTACTATCAAGAATGTGTGGAAGTATGACGTCGGGCCCGGAGTCGCGGTCCTCTTCGCTTTAAGGAGGCGCCGATCATCGTCACATCTGATTATACAGCGGCTGCGGCTGCGGCGGCCTTTACGGAAGTCAGGAAACTTCTTGGAAACCGACGAGATGTTCGCTACGGCCTGTTTTTTCCTGCGCGGCTTCGCATTTCTCATGGAGAGGAAGACAAGGAATTCCTGGATGCCAATAAAGCAATAAATTACAAAAAGAAAATCATCTCAGCGACGGCCAGTGAGGACCTGTGATAAAGGAGGATCCAATCCCCATCGGTCCATTATGCCTGTCAGGTTGTACAGAACCTTCCAACATTATGTCCCGCTATATCTTGATTTAATTCTAGACTTTATTCAGAGGGACAACATTCTTATTTTTGGTTCTATGTATGTGAGTTTCGCAAGGGGACCGTCCAGTTCTTGGTTTGTTATATCCTTTTTTTCAATGCAGCAAGGATAAACTGCAATAATGCCTTAAAGTAAGGGAACCTTTTTATCTTTTGATTACTTTCATTCAGTTGTGGCGGGAGCCCAGGCAGGGAGTTAAGTTCCCCAGTATAAGTACAATTGTGTGGATTTTTTTGTATGTTGGGTTCTCTGTGTTTATCCAGGACAGATGGGTGGGACTAAACCGGATCCATCTGTTTTGAGAATGTCTTTTTTCAGGTTATTTTTTGTGATGGTTTGTGGATACTGTACTACAGTCCAATTAGCCTTACATGAACAGTCCTAATACTAATGGGTTCATCAACAGTCGCCCAGTCAATTGTGTGAGTTGGAATGTGAAATCACTTAATGGTCCAGTGAAATTTAGGAACGTTATGACACATTTAAGACAACTTAATGCTAATATTACCTTCTTGCAGGAGACCCATTTGTGTAATGCAGACAGTGTTAATCTACGCAGGCGATGGTCTGGTCAGGTGTTTCAGTCTAACTTCCAATCTAAATCGAGAGGGGTAGCCATCTTAGTTGGTAAACAGGTGCAATTCACAGCATCCAGTGTTGTAACGGACGCTGTTGGTCGCTATGTTATTGTGGTGGGAAATCTGTACACGCTTCCAGTTATTTTATTCTCGGTATATGCTCCAAATTGGAATGATCAAACATTTTTTAATACGCTTTTTTCAAATGTACCTAATATTTCAACACATAATCTCATAATTGGGGGAGATGTGAACTGTGTGCTATCATCCCTTGATCGTAGTACAGTGGGAAGGATCTCTCTCTCTAAATCTGCCCAGTCAATTAATTTATTTCTTAACACTTATGGAGTGGTTGACGTGTGGCGTTTTCAAAATCCGACCCTAAGACGGTATTTGTTCTTCTCCCCTGTTCATAAGAGCTACTCGCGGATTGACTATTTTCTCCTTGATTAACGGATTTTGCCTTTAGTGAGAGAATGTGATTATGGAGCGATAGTCATTTCTGACCATAGTCCGCTTACAATGAAACTGAACGTTCCTGTTACGCAATTGGTCTATCGTCCTTGGCGACTTAATCCCATACTTTTATCTGACGAAGACTTTGTCGATATGCTTGCTTCTGAAATTAAGTTTTTTACTGATGTAAATCAGACTCCTGGGATGCCACTCAGCACTGTTTGGGAGTCATTAAAGGCTTACCTGAGAGGTCAAATCATTTCTTACTGTGCAAACAAAAAGAAGGAAGGCATCAAACGGCTAAAATTGCTAACAGATCAGATCTTACAATTAGACAGGGAATGCTGCCACACTTTTACACAGGATGCACTTAAGAAACGTACATTACTCCAAACAGAATTTAACATCTTATCTACCCAACAGGCCGAATATTTAATATCCAAATCTAGGTATGGCTACTATGAGCATGGTGAGAGGGCAGGACGCCTTCTTGCACAGCAGCTTCGGCAGCGCTCAGCTAAACAGGACATCTTAGCAATAAATGATGAGCATGGTGTGAAAGGTAGTGAGAATGCAGGAATTAGTCTATGTTTCAGCAAATTTTACCAATCTTTGTATGCCTCTGAAGCCTCACTCAACCCAGCTGAACTGGATGACTTTTTTAAAGATATTAAAATTCCTTCACTAAATTCTGACCTATCTAACGAGTTGGAAAGAGATTTTTCTTCAGCTGAGATAAACTCTGCAACTAATAACATGCAAAATGGAAAATCTCCAGGACCAGATGGTTTGCCGGCAGAATTCTTCAAGAAATTTTTGGATTTACTTTCTCCCTTGTTATCAGTTTTTGAGGAATCTATGGCCACACAATTATTGCCTCTGTCTATGCGTCAGGCTGTAATATTGCTGATTTTGAAGAAGGATAAAGACCCTTTGAGTTGTAGTTCATGTCACCCGATATCGCTTTTAAACACTGATGTTAAAATTCTTACAAAGATGCTGGCAAAACGAGTCGAACTGCTTATCCCCACAATTGTTTCACCTGACCAGACTGGTTTTATTAAAAATCGTCAGTCCTTCTTTAATATCAGGCGGCTGTTTAATGGGTTGTATACCTCTGCTCCACCCGGTAATAATTGTTATGAAATTTTAATCTCACTGGACGCTGAGAAAGCGTTTGACCGGGTGGAGTGGAACTTTCTTTTTAAGACCTTGGAGATATTTAAGTTTGGCCCTAAATTTGTGTCATAGGTGAAGCTGATTTATACCTTGTCAATGGCAGTTGTACGCACTAACAGTAATCTATCCAATTACTTTGAATTAAAACGTGGTACGAGGCAGGGGTGCCCACTCTGACCGCTCTTATTCACAATCGCGATTGAACCACTTGCAGTGGCTTTAAGGAACAACCCCAAAATTAAAGGTATCAATCGGTTTGGTACCAAACATAAAGTTTCCTTATACGCTGATGATACACTTCTTTATATTTCGGATCCCTTATCCAGTGTTCCTGAGTTACTTACTTTGCTTCAAAAGTTTGGTAACATAGCTGGCTATAAGGTTAACCTTCCAAAAAGGGAACTGATGCCTGTGACCCCAGTGGAAGAGCAGCATATGGGTCCAGTTCCTTTCAAAATCAGCCCTGCCAAATTTAAATACCTTGGTATTTGGATTACTCACTGTCACAAAGATCTCTATACAGTGTTGAGGAAATATAATCATTGTTTAGTGTTTTGTTGAATTCAATCATATAACCATTTGTAGTGTTTTAGTTAAGTGAATCTTTTACTTATGTAATCATTTTTTAGTGTGTGAGTTAGCTCTATCTTTTACTTGAAGTTGGGAGTTTTTGTGTCAGTGAGGTCAGATGCAGGGGCTGTCGTGCCTGGGTTCAGAATGTCACAGATAAATGATGGATCTACGAAAGCTTTTAGGAAAGGTTTTGAGGTTTTAAAATAATATATCCTAGGAGGTAGAAAATTTTATCTTTGTGAAAACATCTCAAAGCAGGGGGACATTCAGGTCTCAGGAGATAAGGAGCCTTCAGTGAACATCTGGCATGGTAAACTATTGACCTATAGACTTCTGAACTTTGAAGCTGTGAACTTTTAAACTTTCAGACTGTTATATAAAATATTTTAATATTGCATGCTTTCACTGAATATTTTATTTGAATATTGTATTAGTTAGTTGTAGAATTAAAACCAGTCAATGATGAATGCAATTGAAAATGTTTTGTTCTGTATTAGGAAACAGGAACTGTATCTAATTACTTTTTGTAGTTTTGTATGAGTTTAATATCAGGGAGGTTTTGGGAGGAATAACAGAGCAAAAGCATATTAAGTTCAGAGATAACTCTTATTGAATCAAATATAGGATTTAGGGTTTGTTTTGGGAGAAAAGGAGAAAACCAGAATTTCACAGAGACCTGTGAAATCCTTTGATGCTCGTGGCTCAGGAAGGAGCCAGATCCTGGAGGAAACTCTGCAGGATTCAGGAGATAACATCATTTAGTGAAAATAAACCTGAATACATCTTAAAATTTATAACCTGTCTGGGCACATTGACCTGCAGTTTACCCGAAAAGTATTTGTTTAAAAGCTTACAAATGTGCCTTTATCTGTTTGGGTGGATTAACAGGGAATTCCAAATACGTTTCTTGAGACATCCAAAAGTCATAAAACTTAGCAGGACTTGAAGGATCTGTTTAACTTCACTAAAGAAACTTTTCTTTGATCACTCGAACAGAATTGAAGGGAGGTGCCGTTTTCGAAGGCGGTCGGAGACAACTTCTAAGTGGTCGAGGCAAGGGACGCCTTGTTTGAAGCAAGAACCTCCCACAAGAATATAATCTGAGTATAGGAAGAAATAATTCAGAAAATAGCCGATCTTTGTTGCTTTTGCTCTGGCTCTTTTCTCCAAGACGTCTTGGTATGTTTGTCTCCTAGTATCTCAGGTAACGAAATGTAAGTCTTTTTGTTTTTCTGTCATGCTCTGTTATGTCTGATACTTTGTTTCTGATTGGATTAAATTCTGCACTTCTGTGACGCCAACACGCTGCGTACGCCTCTGTCTCCTCACGTGGGCTCCAAGACGGTAGCTAGAATCCGGGACCGGGAAAGGAAAAGAACAGAATTGTATTTTCTAATTTAGATAAATTATTCCTTTTCAACAACAGCAAACTATCTGCCTCTCCTGGTTAACCTTAGGAAGGACATTGCTACATGGGCATCCCTGCCTCTATCCCTGGGGGGTAGAATCAACGTGATCAAAATGGCAGTACTTCCCAAATTACTCTATTTCAGTGTGTGCCAGTGTTCCTCACCAGGACTTTCTTTACAAATTTAAATAGTGAGTTGGCGTCATTTATTTGGAACAATAAGCACCCACGGATAGGCAGTAAGATGCTACAGCTACCCCATGGCCTTGGTGGCTTGTCACTTCCCAACTTCTTATATTACTACTGGGCAGCTAACATTAGAGCATTATTGTACTGGTTGAGAGAGGACAATCCTGCTCCTACTTGGGTGACTTTAGAGAAGAACTCAGTTACGGCTAGCTCTCTCTCTGCTATACTCTGCTCCCAGTTACCGTTTACTCAACCGATCTCAACTTATACTTCTAATCCGGTTGTGACTCACACAATAAAAATCTGGAATCAGTGCAGGAGGTTGTTTAAAAGTACGGAATAATTACTGTCTGCTCCAATATTAAATAATCACGTTTGCCCCTTCACTAATGGACTCTGCTTTCAACGCTTGGAGTCTAAAGGGAATAACTTCTCTAAATGATCTTTATATAGACAATAAGTTTGCCTCATTCGAAGAGCTAACACAGAAATTTGACATCCACAAGTCACAGTTTTTCAGGTATTTACAATTGAGATATTTTGTAATGTCAAACTCTAGATGTTTTCCTCTACGTCCCCCAACTTCTCTTATAGATGAGATTTTGATGTGTAAGTCTGTAACAAAACGCTCTATGAGTAGAGTTTCTTCGTTACTCAGTTCATTTAATGACACAAACTTAGAGTCTTTGAGGGGCAAGTGGGAGTTGGACTTGGAGGAATCCATATCAGACATAGTTTGGCAAAAAATTATTCAAAATATATATTCGTCCTCAATATGTCTAAGACATGTTATAGTTCATTTCAAGGTAGTACATAGTCTACACTGGCCTAAGGACAGGTTGTGCAAACTCAAAAGGGACTTGGACCCGACATGTGATCGTTGTAAACAATCTCCAGCCACACTTTTACACACATTCTGGTCTTGTCCAGAGTTGCATGGATACTGGCAAGGCATCTTTGACACCTTTTCAGGAATATTTGGACGAACTGTTCATCCATCACCACTCATCTCTCTCTTTGGGGTGGCTCCAGCGGAGGCTTCCTTCAGCAAACATCAGAGGACTGTGTTGGCTTTCTGCTCTCTACTAGCCAGAAGACTCATTCTTCTTCGATGGAAGGATCTACATCCTCCAGTATATGCACACTGGCTAAGAGAGGTTATGTCTTCCATTCATTTAGAGAAGATCAGATATACTGTTGGGGGGTCTGTAAACAAATTCTTTGACATTTGGCAGCCATTTATATCTCATGTAGAAATATTTCTGCAGATAACTTTGTGTAATGGTCAAATATTGGCTTTTGGTGTACAAACCTGTGCTTTGTATCGACAGATGTATGAATAATAGGTGGACTCATCTTGGGGTGGTAGATCCGGTGTAGGAGGGGAGGGGTGGGAGGAATTTCAGCTGGGGGTGTCTTTGTCGTTTGTATTTTTTGTGATTTATGTAAAAAGTAGTAAAAAATAATAAAAAGACCTTGATCAAAAAAAAAATAAATAAAGATAGTAAAAGTTCTTGCTTTGTAAAATATTATTCAGGGGTAATACTTGGGTCTCTGTTTGGTTCACAAAAATGTTTTTCCTGACAGTCACAGTTGGTAAGAAACTAAGATTCCCATTAAATTCCATGAATGCGGATAATTTTGGACCCACTTATGGAAGAATGGGGTAGTAACATAAAACATTATATTTCTTAAAATTTGTAAAACGTAAATTAAAAATTTGAATTGCATGATATCAGTAACATTTTTTTAGGAATACCTGGAATATGAAGAATATCTTCATTACAAAGATATTGCAAAAAGATGACTTCACCAGGTCAAAAAGGACCCACTTCTCCATCAGAGGGTTAAAGGTGTCAAAATATCATGCTGACCACAATTTGGTACATCATAAATTAAACTTAGGAATGGATCACCTTTAACTACAGTTAGAGTAATTCAGTGCACCCACCTGCTACTCTTCTGAACAGATGTACAGGAAAGACAAGACTCGACCAAGTACAGAGTACACAGACTGAACAAACCTTTTAGAAGTCTGACATTTGCGCTTATTACATCTGTTTTTAATTAGTTTACATGACATTCGAATTTTCAGAGAAACTGAATTTTGGGTTCTCTTTATGTGTAAGCCACAATCAATAAAATTGCAAAAATTAAAGCTTGAAAAATCTTATTCTATTGGTAACAACCTTTATAGAACTACCTTCTGATAGTTTGATCAGAAGGTAGTGACGTGTACATCTTTATAGAATCAATCAAGTGTATTTGTGTAGTGGGATGGTGTTTCACCCTCCCCCACTGTGGGGGAGGGTGCTGGGCGCCTCTGCTTCCCTGGCTGTGGCTGGTGGTGTCATGCCTGCTGGCGCTGTGGTTGCTGAGCGGTTGGTGGTTGTGCCCAGGGACCGACGGTGTCCCATGTTCGGTGGTAGGATTGGGATTGGTGAGTGGATTGAGGAGGCCCAATCATGTATTTGGTCAGCAGCAGACGAGGCTCCCTTTCTCTTTGGTCATTTAGAGGGGGAAGCCAAGGAGGAGATCAAGTACTGCATGAGTGCAGAGAGGAATGGCCCAGTTAAAGTTGGCCACGGGAA
This sequence comes from Poecilia picta, assembly GCA_033032245.1. NCBI lineage: Eukaryota > Metazoa > Chordata > Actinopteri > Cyprinodontiformes > Poeciliidae > Poecilia > Poecilia picta. Next base: position 29,445,330 of record CM065363.1, on the reverse strand, counting down.
AACTAGCACCCACTAAGCTGTTGAGTCACAACTCAGGTGGGGTAATAGTGGGCTCTCAACTAGCCACGTCAAAATTGTTGGCACCTTCTCCAGTCTTTGAGGTTATCATGGGCGGTATCTCTGATTTGTTTAGTAGACACGGAGTCCATGGTGTCGACAATCACTGAGCTGTTTTTAGGGATATTTTGCATCACTGGGCCATGATTGCCTTCAGTCATGTCATTGGTTGCAGCTCCGGGAAGCCAATGGTCTTTCCCTCCCATACATTGGCCATTACAGTTGGATACCAATTTTTGTGATAAAGTGCTTCCACATTGTGAGATTCTGATGGGTCTCACAATGTGAGACCCATCAAATGCCAGTAACAGAAAAACCACTAATGCTGTTTTTTCTGTTACTGGCATTTTGGTGTATGTGCTGAATTATGTTCATTCCAAAGAACTTTTTTTTGGAAAACATGGTGGTTCGTTCTTTGACTCACCGTCAGTAACGGTTTGCCGTCTTTAGTCCTTGGTGTTGAAGTGTGCAGGTCCATCGTCGGGGCGACGATGCAATACCGGGGGTAGAATGTAGTGGGATGGTGTTTCACCCCCCCCACTCTGTGCACCGGGCACCGTTGATTGGTGGGCGGGGCGAATGGCTTTATAGTTGGGCGGGTCGCTGTAGGTTTGCGCGTCTGTTTCTCCAACTGTTGCTGCGGTCGCGGCTACATGTCGGCCTGTGGGTTTGGTCGATTCGTCGGCAATCGTAAGTGGCAGTTTTTCCATCCGTGACCGAGATCATGGTTGGTTTTTGGGTGACACCTGTGCGTTTTCTACAGTGTTACCCTGATGGCGTTGCCGGCTGCAGCTGGTTGCTGTGGCTTCAATCTGGTCCTCACCTGCTGACCCGCTACCTGCCATTTAGTTTTTGATTTCTTTTATTTGTATTCACCGTCAATGGGCTTTTTTTTTGTTTCAGGCAAATCATTATGTTTGGAGCTGCAGCGCTTTGTACGCTCTGCTGTTTTGTTTTGTCTTCCCGTTGTTTGATTGGGCCGCTCTCCACTGAATCCGTTGCGGATTGGGCAGGCTGTGTGGGCGGGGCGTTACTCCTCTGGCCCAATAGAAAGGCACCTGGAATGACGACAACGACTTGTTCCATTGTTTGAAGTATTTTCTTTTACAGTTTTGTTGACGTATTAATTTGTTTTTGTTTGCTTTGCTCATTTCTTTTGCATTGCATGTTTTCTTTTGTTTGCCTCATTTCTTTGCGTTGCATGGTTTGTTTGTTTTTTTTTTTTTTTGGAATAATCCATCCTTGTCTGTCCTTTTTCCTTGTGTTCCCTTTGTTCGAGGGACAGAGTAGTGGGCCTGAAGCCTTGGTTTTAAAAGAATTGTTTAATAAAGTATTGTACACTGTGAAGTCTGTGTTCAGGTGCATCTTGTTGCTTTTAAAAAATACCTCCACCTGCTGGTCACATTTGCATTGCACAACCATTCAGTTCAAAGTATTTTACATCATAAGACACAGTCAACAACTGCCAGTGCAATTGTTATTCAAAAGAATGTTGATTCATTTTTCATTCATAATGTTTCTAAGCAACTCTAAACAGGTGTTTTTTTTTTTTTTTTAGTCTGGGATGTATAAAGAATAAATGCGATAGATTTATGAGAATCTTAAATGTAAGACTGGTCCTACACAAACCTCTGATTTAATTAGAACCATCATTTTTATCATTAGGATGGTTCTAAAGGTCTATCATTGTTGCAAAAACAGAACAGTGTGCATGCAAGTCAAAAACAATATTGTAAAATAGCTCACCATAATGAATGAGCACTAGTTAAAAAAACAAAATGATTACTTTAAAGTCAATTTAAAAAAAACAAATAGTAGAGATCTATTCCTTTATAAATTAAGTTGCTGCCATGATGAAGACTGGTTTCAGAAGAACTTACCGAAAACAACAACACCATGAAGGACATGTTGAGCAGTTCTTAGAGGACTGTTTGCTGGTTTTAGGTCCTGCTGCCTTTTTCTTTCTGGAGCACACAAGAACACATGGAACAGATGATATAGTTTTTTCTTGAGACATTGTAAAGAAATAAAGTGAGGGTCATCCCACCTTTGAGCTTTGCTCAGACTCTTGTTCTCCGTGTCCATTCTCTGGTCCATGAGGTCAGACCACTTGGCCTCTCCTTCTCCTGTAGAAGAAACTTCATAATCATCTCTATTCTTTTCCAAAGTGTCTTGAATGCATATATGGTCCGCTGTACAGTCTGTGTCCACTAGGGAAAGTCCTGGACCTGAAGGTTAGGGCCAAAAGCAGTGTTTCTCACTTCGGGTTCTGAGGAGCCGCTTCCCTGCATGTTTTTGGTGTTTCCCTTCTACCACACCTGATTTGAAAAAGTGGGTGAATAACAGACATCTGTGGAACTTGACATGCAGGTCATGTAATTATTTCAATCAAGTATTCTGGAAAAGAGAGACATAGGCTAAATTCTGCCTCTGGTTCTGTCCAAGAGTTAAGAGAGAAAAAAACCCACTCAGGACTCTGAGAGCAACAGAATAGAATAGAATAGAAGTACTTTATTCATCCCAACCGGGAAATTACTGTGCAGTAGCAGCATACACAAACACAGAGATGAAGTTACCAATAAAAATAAAAATACTATAAAAATGTAGAATGTAAGATGTAAGGTTCAGAAAATAATAAATAATAATCTATGTTAATAATATATACAATATGTACAATAGTGCTATGTGAACAATCTGTGTAATGGTGACTAACTATTGTTATATAAAGTGATGGCCTGTGGCAGGAAAGATTTCCTGTATCTGTCCTTACGACAACGGAGCTGAAGCCTCTGTGTGAGAAGCTGCTCCGCTGTCTGTCCACTGTGTGGTAGAGAGGGTGCAGCTAAAGAAGAAGAAGGGTGCAGAAGAAGAATATGAAGTTAAAACTTACCCTACCCTTATCCAAATCTTTGATTTTCCTTCTGCTGTGTTTACACACATTGGAGTTTGAACAAACTGGACCTGTTTCTCCTCAACTTATTACAACTGGCCAACTGGGGCTCCGCCCCTTCCTCTCCAAGAGGTGTGGACATCCAGGGTTTACCCCCAGAAAACGTGCTAAATCCAGATGTAGGAGAGCTAGGATAAAGCAGTTAATCATGTTATTGTAAGACATTATTCAAAATACCTAAATATCAGCCATACAGTATTTAAAAGGAAAGACAAAAATATGATTAAAATAAATATAAATATTTTGAACTTCAGTTAAATCCTAAATAATTACAGGGTTTCCCACAAAGAACTTGCTAAACCCGGTGGTCAGGTTGCCAAGGTGGTTCACCGGCAGTCCACTGTCTTTTTGTATTAAAAGATGTTAAATTAACAGGAAATGTAAATATTATGGGTATTTAAATTACTGGGTAATATTTTACCCAGTTTTACCCAGTAATAAGACCGCCTCTGTTATGGCAGAGGTGGTCCTAGAATGTTTGGCATCCTGGGAGAACCACCTCCCCCCCCCACACTCCCGCACTACAGAGAGTGGCAGAGTGAAATAGACTCTTTTTAAAGTAAAAAACTGTTCATAAATCACATTGTGACCGTTTCTCTCACATCTGCACAAGTTAGCTACATTTTGAGGGAACAATAATAACAATAATAATAAGGGAATAATAATAAGATAAAATAAAGCCATTGTAATTTATGAGAAATAAGAGTGAGGAGAAATATGAAGGGTGTGGTTTTATGATGCTACAGAGAGAAGTGCCTGTTTCTGTAGAACTTACCTGGAACTTGTCAGTCAGCATTGCCAGATCCTCGTCAAGAGGCCTTATCATTAACATCTAACAGAGCTGTGCGACTGGATCCTAGTGACAAAGAAAATCTAATACCTGAGAGAACTTGTTGCCAAACTTGGTCATGCAGTGCCCCTGCTTTCATGTTTTAGTTGTTTCTACAAGTAGATGCCTTCATGACTTGAATGAAGGGGTTATCAATAGGGTTAGCAATAGGGCAGCACTTGTGGCTGCAGAGGAGGTCCCACAGATCCAGATCACTTTCTGTTTAATAGAGTAAATACATGTTGCTTTCTGTCCGGGATATCACAAATGAAAGTAAATCTTTGTCACTTTAGTTTTGTTATGTTTCTTTAGTAATTCTGTAATGCCAGATTTATTTCCTTTTTGCTCTTTGTACCTTTCCTTTCCCCCTGTGTCACTTTCTCTCTCTATTTCCCTTTCTTCAACCTGCTTTCTATTCTCTCTCATTATATCTGCAACTAGTTCCTAATCTGTCATCTGTTTCTTGTTCAGTAATCAACCTGCCCAGCATATGCAACTCTTTCCCATTGTTTTTTGATTTGTGTTTTTGCCCTGCTACAAGGATATTTGTAAGAATTTTTATTATTATTTTTCATTCTTTCATTAAGATTTTCAAATATGATCCACACTCCCAGCTGCTGTCTGCCCTATAACACATGCTTCATGACAAAGCCCCACACATCCAGATCACTTTCTGTTTATTGACATATTTTCTGTCTGGGATGTCACAAATTAAATTAATGAAAAATAAAAGAGTGAGGAGAAATATGAATAATGTGTTTTTATGATGCTACAGAGAAGTGCCTGTTTCTGTAGAACTCACCTGGGACCTGTCAGTCAGCATTGCCAGATCCTCGTCGAGACGCCTTATCATTAACAGCTAACAGAGCTGTGCGACTGGATCCTAGTGACAAAGGAAATCTAATACCTGAGAGAACTAGTTGCCAAACATGGTCATCCAGTGCCCCTGCTTTCATGTTTTAGTTGTTTCTACAAGTAGATGCCTTCATGACTTCAATAAAGCTGTTATCAACAGGCTTCAGTAGCACTTGATGGCTGCAGAGGAGGTAATGTAATCATTTGAATCAGGTGTGCTTCAACAGAGACACATTTAAAACATGAAGCTGTTTCAGTTCTTTGCAACTTAGATGAGGAAAAAATGGATACGTGTTCAAAAGAACTAACAGGTGTCATGTTAATTATTAAATCTGAATGAAAAATCAGTTGTACTTCTCCAACTCACCCTCTGTTTCCAGGAATGTCACAGTTTAAACAATTAGAAAGTGTTGACTCAGTGTACTAACATGATCTTGTTGCAGCCAAGTTTCTGACTCAAATCAATTTCAGTCAATGATGACAAATTAAATAATTAAGTAGCAAAGTCTTTGAAGAGACAGATCTTATGCTCAGTAACACATTTAATTGTTTCAATTTCTCTTCAGTCAGTCATACTTATCTTCATGAGATTTTTATCATTTGCTCCTTTAGGTTAATGTTTGCCTGTGGACAAGAGTCAAAAAGAGTTGACATGAGTAACAGTACAAAAGCTGCAGAAAAGTTTGCTAAAATGTTTCCTGGTCTGGACCATTGACTCTATCCACATCCACAGTTTTAGTGTGGAAAGTCTCTGAAGATGTTGTCACTGGACATATAAAATAAATTTTTGTAAGGCAGAGGTATACACATTAGCAGGTGATGGAGAAATATCTGGATCGTGACATTTCCTAGTGGACTTTAACAAAGTCCCACAGATCCAGATCACTTTCTGTTTATTGGAGTAATACATATTGCTTTCCATCTGGGATGTCACAAATGAAAGTAACAAGAAATGAAAGAGTGAGGAGAAATATGAAGAATGTGTTTTTATGATGCTACAGAGAGAAGTGCCTGTTTCTGTAGAACTCACCTGGGACCTGTCAGTCAGCATTGTCAGATCCTCATTGAGTCGCCTTATCATTAACATCTAACAGAGCTGTGCGACTGGATCCTTTTAAGTCACAGCCTGTCTTCCAATGCTCCCCTCTCTGCTGGGGCTGGAGGTGTGCTGCCCTACCAACTGGATGGGTGTTCTTGAGAACATGTGTTCTTCTGATTATCAGTAGAAAAATCTGATTTGAATATCTTTACATTTTAAATCCAGAGCAACGACAAGAATAGGTAGGACTGTAGTCTTGGAGTAAACTATATCAGTTGAAGTCAGCATCAAGAGCTACATTTAGGTTATCATGTCAGTGTCAACGTGAATGTTAGAATCGCTCAATATAATGGCTTTATGGCTGCACAGTGGCGCAGTTGGTAGAGCTGTTGCCTTGCAGCAGGAAGGTTCTGGGATTGATTCCCGGTCTTTCTGCATGGAGTTTGCATGTTCTCCCTGTGCATGCATGGGTTTTCTCAGGGTACTCTAGTTTCCTCCCACAGTCCAAAAACATGACTGTCAGTTAATGTCAGGTTAATTGGCCTCTCCAAATTGCCCCTAGGTGTGTGTGCGCATGGTCAGTGGCGCAAAAAGTGGGTATGCAGTGTATGCAACGCATAGGGGTGCAGCATCAGAGGGGGCGCCAAAATACCATCTGGAGGGGGCGACACGCCGATGATGTTTTCCCATACACTTCAGCGCCTTTCGCTCCTTCACCTCGCGCACATAACGAGGTAAATGTAGCGAGTTTTACCCTTTGCGTATCGTCGCCGGGGGGGGGTGGAGCGAGTGAGCGTCGCTCCTTCACCCTGACGTTCCTTCACTGGAGGGGGGGGGTGCCGATTTATGTTTTTGCAACCACCTGAATAATGTGTAGTTGCGCCACTGTGCATGGTTGTTTGTCCTGTGTCTCTATGTTGCCCTGCGACAGACTGGTGACCTGTCCAGGGTGACCCCCACCTCTCGCCCGGAACATTAGCTGGAGAGAGGCACCAGCAACCCTCCTGACCCCACAAAGGGACAAGGGTGTACAGAAAATGGATGGATGGATGGATGGATGGATGGATGGGTGGATGGATGGATGGATAATGGCCTTATCCCGGTGGACTTTACAAAACAACTAAAGTAGTTCTAGTGCTTTGCAACTTGGATGAGGAAAAGCAAAGGTTGCATGTTGAACAGAACTGTAACTGTTAATAGGTGCAGCGATCATTAAAACATCTGAATGACCTGTCAGACAACATTGTCTCCACCCCACCCTGTACTGTGGGGGACGTATCAGTTTACACTATTTGACGTTGTTGACTCGGTTACATAACATAATCTTCTGGCTGCAACCAGGTTACTGCCAGAAAAAACTAATTAAAAGGATAACCACAAATCGTTAGCAACTAAAGCCTTTGAAGAGAGAGAGATTGTGTTCAGTAAGCAGAATTTAATAGTTTTAATTTTCTTTTCAGTCATGTTTGTCATCATATTATTTTCATGCTTTCCTCTTTTTAGGTCAAATCTTTGCTGCAGTTAATTTTGGCAGCAAGCAAGACACTGTCTTAAAGGGATAATAAGTGGGTGAATGTACAAAAACTGCAGAGAGGTGTGTTAAACTGTGAATCTGTTTCCTGGTCTGGGTCATCCATTCTATCCCCATCCATGGTTATAGTGAGGAGAGTCTCTGCAGTTGTTAATATTGAACAGATAAGATGGAGTTTGCTTAAATGCACAGCTGTGCACATCTGGTGGCAGAAAAGAAACATCTGGATCATGTCGTCTGCTGGTGGACTTCAACAAAGTCCAACAGATCCAGATCAACTTCGGTTTATTGGCGTAGTAAATGCTGCTGGTTTCTCCAACAAAGACTTCCGTCTGTAATGTCACACATGAAAGTTACAAGGAATAAAAAAGTGTGGAGACATTTGGAGGGTGAGGTCCCAATATGCTAGAGGGTAGGGCCTGTTTCTGTGGAAGCCAGCGGAGAGCTGTCAGGCAACATTGTCAGCTGCTGTGTAATGTATATGCAGTCATTGTAACTGATGCCTTTATGACGCTTTTTCTGATGAAAAGCACTTGAACTTCCTTGTTACTGAAATGTGCTTAACAAATTAAACTGAAAAACTGATAGGTGCCTATCAAGAAGATGCCAGAGCTGTAGGAATGATACTAATGGTGGAGGAAATCTAAAGGTGTTATGACATCTGGTAACATTGCCAGCTCCTCTATACATTTCCAGTAATGAATAAAGTCATTTCATACCTCAGATTCCCAAAGTCAGGGTTAATCATATTGATCATCAGAGCCAGGACTTCATTTTGACATAAGAGGGTTTTTTTTCACTTCTTTAACCCGAATATTGCCAATACCTGGTACCTGTACAGAATGTACTAATAAATGCAGACATCCAGACACGCTCAAGAATGCCAGGATCATCCCATCACCATTAAAATGTAGACTGGTATCTAAGGCAGTGGTGTTCAAAGCTGGTCCTCAGGGGCCACCATCCTGCATGTTCTAGTTCTCTGCCTGATGAGAGTAAAAAACTCCTTAGCAAGTCCATGTTTTTCTTAGGGCTTCTAATGAGCGATGTGATCCAGGTGTGTTAAACCAGGGAGAGAACTAAAACATGCAGGACGCCTGGTGTCCAAAGGCGATCGACTTTGGATACCACTGGTCTAAGGCAGCCTTTGAGGTTGAGGCCTGGAGAACATTGAAACCTCACAGAAACAAAACATCAACATGCAACGATCCAACCTGCACACCAAACTAATCTCCATCCAGTGTGTTGTTTGCAACCTGGATGCTATGCACATTTTTATGCAAGACAGACTTGCATCTTTATAAGTCTGAAACTGAAACGACTGTCCTGTCGTCCTACAGAAAACAACAGAATGATGGAACTGTCATGTTCAGTGATAGTAATTTTGTAAAATTAAAAATATCCACGTTAATATTGTACTGTTGAGAGAAGCCAAAATGAGATCAAGTGGTTGAATGAGAGGGAAGAAAACAGATGAGATAATAATGACTATTCTGTATTTATGCATTATGTCAATTAATGTCAAAATATATTCACATTATAATACACAGGAGTTCATTAGTAAAAAGAAAAACTAAGTGCATGTTGTCCACCTGACTGGTCATTTGGAAAAATCCTACAAAAAATGTATTTTACAAAAACATGTAACATCACACTAAAATAAAGTATCCTGAGAAAAAAACGTAACCTTCGAGAATGAAACATGAGTTAATGAAATACTCTTAATTTTTTCTGTATTGATATGTACACAAGGATGTCTTGTATGTATGTATTTTATTTGTAAAAGTCCACGGAGTAAAAAATATCTGGGTCACAACTTTTACCGGAACTTATAAAAGGAACAAGAGACAATTGGTTTGGGAGAGAGAAGTGGGTGTGGCAGCACGTGGCGACAGGACGCCGAGCGACGGTCCGGGGAGCCCGAGAAATTAGCCCGGAGATACATGATCGTTGGAGGAAAAGCGTTGCCTGATCAACGACTGAAGGAATCAAAAGTCTTCTGAAGGCCGGATAGAGCCACACGGAGCGATAACCGGACCCGATGCGCTCGCGCTCCAGGCCTGATGAAGGGATCCGCCAAGGAACACAAACGCCGTCCGGGTGAGACCCTTCCATGTTTTTTTCATTGTTTTTTTTTATGTGCACGAAGACTAATACATTTTTTGGGCCCCAACGTTGTTTTTTCTGCGCGAACGGAACTTTTTTTTTGATGGACTAATTATGGACTTTTCGAAGGATTATTATTGATGCAATATCTTCTTTTGATTGATGCACAGACTGGGGTAATGATTTGGGGTGGGGTTGTTTATCTGTAAAAAATTAAAGAGTGACTGTTATAATGCTATGATGCAAAGAAACAGATGATTGATTATTAAATGTAGCGGGCAACTCGTAGCCGCATCAGTAAGCCGACGTGTCCCATCTTTCCTTTTATTGAAATCATATCGTTTTCTAGCGTTAATTAAGAAAAGCTACAACCATACTCATTTCTGAAGTTCTATAAAAATCAAGTCAAAGAACTCTCTTGAGCGTGTGCAATTCGCGTTTAGACGAGGATTTGTTACAGAGTGGTGGCCCGTACGGGAACGTTTTTTGAGTATGACGAAATTGATGTGCAGCATTTGAATGTTTTTGTTGTTTGAGGCTTTGTTAAAAACAATCTATGTTTCAGTAAAAGGGATAACTTTATTGACAAAATGGAAGAAATGTCCGATCATCAAATAGATGCCGGAGAGTTAGATGACAGAGTTTCAGGTCCCATTTTAGAGACGGAAGAAAAGGATAACTTCCCAACAGGGGATTCCTGGGTAACACGGAGAAATCGGTGAGGGAAATAACTTCTTTACTTAGCTCATTGTATGCTTCTGATGAGGAGAATAATGAGGAAGAGGAAGAAGAGATGCCAGGTTTTACACCTGCGGATCTCTCTGAATTTAAAGACGAGCTGACAGCAGTGATTGAGAAGGTTAGCACTTTAGAGGAGAACTATCAGGACTCAGTGGCCAGTGCCTTAAATCGAGAACAAAATATAAGAACTTATATAGACAGAAGTGTTGAGACATTAGAACAGCGTATGATTACAACCCTGGGTGAGTTTGAGGAAAAGTTAGTTCAGTGTTTACATCGACGTGATGATAGGTGGAAGGTAGAGGTAGAGAAATTGAAGCGCGCCTATCGATCTACTACTACCCAACCCCTAATCAGGGCTGAACGGGAGTTGGACTTTTCTGCTGTTCAAAGGACACCTAAGATGGCACCTTCTACAGTGCAGGCACCACTAGTGTATACTTCAACTTGTCAGAGGCCACCAACATCTCATTCAACACAACTGGCTTCATATAGGCAAAGTGGAGATAATCAAAGTGCATGCTATGGCGACCAAGATCAACCAGCACGAGGGCTTTCCGAAGAGCTGCCAGCTGTACCACCTTCTAGTAGGGGAATATCTACCCTTCACATGACTGTACCTCTCACTTCTGGTAGAACAGCAGTAGTTTATGCCAAACCTCCCATCCACATGGACTTTCCCACATTTGGAGAGGCACGAGAGGTAGCAGATGTGCTGAACTTTATTGACCAGTGTGAAACATTCCTGTCTGTGAGACCACTCTCTGACCCTGAATTAATTGGGGCTTTGACCGGTGTCTTAAAAGGACCCGCTCACAGCTGGTGGTGTGTAGCCAAGAATCAAATCCAGAACTGGATGGATTTTAAGGAAGCCTTCTATGCTGCATTTCTCCCCCCAGATTACCTCTCAGAGGTGGAAGAAAAACTTCGAGATATGGTGCAGTTACCTGAGCAGTGCCTGAGAGACTTTGCCTTTGACTATCTCGCATTGTGCTTGAGGTGGAAACCTGATATCTCTGAAGCCGAGCTTGTGAGAAGAATCCTAAATAACTGTAATCCTAAACTGGCTGGTTGCCTCCGAGGAACTGTCACCACCATGGATCAGCTGGTTACAGTAGGGTCCCAAGTAGAAAGAGACTGTGCAGGAGCAAAGGCCTATTGGGGAAGGTTGACCAACAAAAGTCCAAAGCCAAAGCTTCGGCAAAAACCACCATCTAAAGGGAACTTCAGAAGACCAGCAGATGTAGTGTCTGTTGTTCAACGAGGGCCGAGGCTGGCGTCCTCACTTTTATATGTTCCTGTAGAGATCAGAGACAAGAAATATTATGCTGTCTGGGAAGCCTGCACTTTTACACTAATGAGGCATAGCCAGTGGCGGGAAATGACCCGGACAGATGAACATTTAAAACAAGCTGACAACCAAATGTTTGCCCTTGCTAATGGGAAAACATACAGCGCCATGGGCAAAACAACTATTCTCTATTGCTGGCATGGCATGATGTGGTCGTTGGACACTTTTGTGGTTGAAGATACTAACCTCACATTTCCCATTATTCTAGGCCTGGATTTTTTGACGAAAACATCAACCATCATCAACTTAGGTGACCACACCTATGGAGTCAAAGGCCCTAGAGGTTATTCATTTCACCCTTTTGTTGCTCCACCACCGAGCAATTTCACTGAGTGTCCTAGCCCATCTCCTCTGAGTCTGATCGTGGCTCTGCCCATTAAGGACACAGATGACTTCCCAGTGATAAGAGGACTAGCGGATTTGAAACAAACCCCCGAAGTTACTCAACTTCTTCAAGCCTGGCCAACAGTGTGCTCTGATACGTTGGGAAAAACATCAATGGAAGTGCATCACATTTACACCACAGATGAGGTGCCAGTTCGATCTAGAGCCTACAGGGTGTCACCCTTTAAACGACAATCAAAGAGCATATTGAAAAAATGCTTCAAGATGGCATCATCGAGCCCTCTCAATCCTCCTGGGCATCACCTGTGGTCCTCGTCCCAAAACCAGACAAGTCATTTAGGTTTTGTGTGGATTACAGGGCCTTAAATGCAAAAACTCGCCAGGATGCTTACCCCATGCCTCTGATTCATGAGTTGCTGGAATCCATGAATGGAGCTTCAGTTTTCAGCACATTGGACTTAAAATCAGGGTACTGGCAAATGGCAGTGGCTGAAGAAAGTAAAGCCAAGACAGCCGTAATAACACCTTTTGGGCTGTATCAGTTTAAATCTATGCCTTTTGGACTGAAAAATGCAGGTGCCTCATTTCAGAGGCTCATGGAACGAGTGCTTGGAGAGTTGAGAGGAAAAGTGTGTTTTGTCTACATCGACGATGTGATCATTTTCTCTCCCTCACCTGAACAACATATGAAAGATTTGGAGGCAGTTTTTGCCAAATTACATCACGCAAATTTGACCCTCAATTTGGGAAAATGCAACTTTTTTCAATCAGAGCTCAAGTTTTTGGGTCACATAGTGTCTGGGAGGGGGTTCAAGTAGATGCAAGTAAAAGCTTGGCCATCACAAATTACCCTGAACCAGCAGATAAGAAATCGCTTCAGCGATTCTTGGGGCTAGTGGGCTGGTACCACAAATTCATTGCCCATTTTGCTGACATAGCTGCACCTTTATACCATCTACTTGAAAAAGACAGCAAGTGGGAATGGAGTCCAGACTGCCAGCAGGCCTTTGAAAAGTTAAAACAGGCCCTGGTGGAGGCCCCTATACTTGTGCAGCCTGACTTCCAACTGCCGTTTGAGATACACACAGATGCCAGTGATGTAGGCCTCGGTGCAGTACTTGTGCAAATGACACCTGAGGGCGAGCGGGTCATTGCCTATGCGTCTAGATCTCTGAGGGGTGCGGAGTGTAATTATTCAACCTCAGAGAAAGAGTGCCTGGCTGTAGTGTGGGCAGTTGAGAAGTGGCGGCATTTTATAGAAGGATCCGAATTCACGCTATATACTGACCACGCAGCATTGACTTGGGCATTCAATTGTCCAAAGGCATCCTCTCGTTTGACCCGGTGGGTGCTTCGGCTGCAAGAATATCACTTCAAAGTTCAATACAGAAAAGGGCTGCATAATTTGGTTCCTGACGCACTGTCAAGAGCAGTGTATAAAACCGACATGGCGTATGTTGCAGCAGTCATGTCCAAATCTGAATCAGAGTTGCCTTTGTCACTGGCTGAAATCAAAATGGCTCAGGAGAAAGATTCTACTCTGCTTGCCATGGTCCAGACGTCTGCTGATAAAGACCCCAACAGAATAGGGTTCTGTCAAGTACAGGATGTCTGGTACAGGAAGTCCATTATCAAGAACCAAGGTGAAAAGTTTCAGCTGGTCGTACCCAAGTCTATGATAAATCAGTTTCTAAGTTACTTCCATGATCATCCTCTAAGCGGGCACCTAGGGAAATTAAAAACCCTGTTAAGGATACTGGAAGTAGCCTGGTGGCCCTCAGTCAGAAAAGATGTCTGGGCCTACATTAAAGCCTGTGTCACCTGCCAAAAATATAAACCTGACAACAAAAAGCCTGCAGGGCTCATGCAGCCTACCCCAGTAACCGAAGCATGGGAGAAGATCGGGGTTGACCTGATGGGTCCTTACCTCGCAGCAAGAATGGAAATAAATACCTGCTAGTGATCATCAACTATTTTACCAAGTGGATAGAGGTGTTTCCACTCAAAGACAGCAAAGCTCAGAAAATTACCAGCATCTTGAAGAATGAAATATTTACCCGCTTTGGTGTCCCTCAAGAGTTGGTATCAGATCGGGGCCCACAGTTTACAAGCCATGAGATGGAAAAGTTCTGTCGCACATGGGGGGTGATTCAAAAGTTCACTACAAGTTATCATCCTCAAGCCAATCTCACTGAAAGGTCAAACCGAACAATAAAGACCATGATCGCCTCCTTTGTGGGAGAACACCATTCCAACTGGGACCAATGGATCCAAGAGTTTCGGTTTGCCATCAATGCCGCTCAGCATGAGACAACTGGAAGGTCTCCTGCAGAGCTCACTCTGGGTCGACCTCTCAAAGGCCCATTGGAGAGAATCATTAGTCACTCTCCTAGCCCTCAACAGACGCCCTATAAACTTCTGGATAGACATAAAGAAATGACTGAACAGGTTAAGCGGAAGATAGTGTTGAACCAGGCCAGACAAGCTAAGTATTATAATGCCCGTAGGAGAAGTGTACATCTCTTTCCGGGAGACTTAGTCTGGGTTCGGACTCATCCCCTCTCCAAAGCTACTGACAAGTTTTCCTCTAAGTTAGCGCCTAAATGGTCAGGTCCAGCAGTAGTGAGGAAGCAACTGGGTCCTGTGAATTACCAGATACAGTGGACAGACCAGAATAGAAAAACGGATACGGTAAATGTGGTGAACTTAAAACCCTATTATGGAGTTCAGGGCCAGGTGCCTCCGGCAGGGGGCGGGGGGATCTGTAACATCACACTAAAATAAAGTATCCTGAGAAAAAAACGTAACCTTCGAGAATGAAACATGAGTTAATGAAATACTCTTAATTTTTTCTGTATTGATATGTACACAAGGATGTCTTGTATGTATGTATTTTATTTGTAAAAGTCCACGGAGTAAAAAATAATCTGGGTCACAACTTTTACCGGAACTTATAAAAGGAACAAGAGACAATTGGTTTGAGAGAGAGAAGTGGGTGTGGCAGCACGTGGCGACAGGACGCCGAGCGACGGTCCGGGGAGCCCGAGAAATTAGCCCGGAGATACATGATCGTTGGAGGAAAAGCGTTGCCTGATCAACGACTGAAGGAATCAAAAGTCTTCTGGAGGCCGGATAGAGCCACACGGAGCGATAACCGGACCCGATGCGCTCGCGCTCCAGGCCTGACGAAGGGATCCGCCCAGGAACACAAACGCCGTCCGGGTGAGACCCTTCCATGTTTTTTTCATTGTTTTTTTATGTGCACGAAGACTAATACATTTTTTGGGCCCCAACGTTGTTTTTTCTGCGCGAACGGAACTTTTTTTTTGATGGACTAATTATGGACTTTTCGAAGGATTATTATTGATGCAATATCTTCTTTTGATTGATGCACAGACTGGGGTAATGATTTGGGGTGGGGTTGTTTATCTGTAAAAAATTAAAGAGTGACTGTTATAATGCTATGATGCAAAGAAACAGATGATTGATTATTAAATGTAGCGGGCAACTCGTAGCCGCATCAGTAAGCCGACGTGTCCCATCTTTCCTTTTATTGAAATCATATCGTTTTCTAGCGTTAATTAAGAAAAGCTACAACCATACTCATTTCTGAAGTTCTATAAAAATCAAGTCAAAGAACTCTCTTGAGCGTGTGCAATTCGCGTTTAGACGAGGATTTGTTACAAACATTTTCTCCACCTTTTTTATTTGACTTAAGAAAATCAAAAACACTTTGGAAAAAAGTAATGACATAAAGGATCATAATGCATGAATGGGATAGTCTTTGAATGAACGCTTCCTCCTTAAACTAGCGATGTTCTCCACCAGTGCCAAAGCATTCCATAATTATGCAGCATGTCTTTGCGCAGCTATATGTGTGATTGTCTTCACACACTGCCCACTTTGACAATAATCAAACTTTAAACCTGCCCTCCTCATCCAGGAGTTTACCAGGTGGATGTTGCTATTTTATAGTGCAGAGTAAACTAGTTTGTACTTTAATGTAAAATAAACAAACTTTTATGTAACCTTTCAAATAAAATGTTTATTAAAGCAAAATAAATAAGAATGTAAACACTGACATGTAAAAAATGTTAATTATGCTCAAATTTGCATAAACATCAGATCAAAACAATGCTTCAAATCTAAAGTATATTTATTTAAATGCAATGTCAATCTATGTAGCAATAATTTGAAAGAAAAAAGTACAGTGCATTAAAACTACTTTTCCCCAAAAAGTTACTCAAGTAATGTAACTGAAAATTTTGCTTTAGCCTAGACTTGTTTAAAAGCTTAATTTGATTTATTAGCATTAGCTATATATCTCAGAGTATTTCATGTTGACTCTGAATAATAAATACTTTGATAAGGTAAAAGAAAAAAAAGAGAAAATCAATCCTTTCCAAAGACTGTTTGCCCGACAGTGTCCTATTTTGCCCCCCAGGTTGCGGTGCTTAGCAATTTATTTCTGTCTATGTGGCTGAACTTTTGTAGCATTTCTATTGCCACTGTGGAAAGCTGTTATAAAGGCTTACTTATTAAAAAAATATTTTTTCCTTTGTGTTTTATTGTCAACTCCTTTAATTGAACAAGTCAAACCACCAACTCAAGAAAATATTAATTTTCCACATAACGGTGATAAAATCCATATAAAAACCAGCTGTTCTGTCTCCTGTCGCTACACAGGACAACGTATAAAAATATAAATACTTTTCCAATGTAATATTTTTCTTCTTCTGCATGTTTACAGATCAGGAACTTTCTGAAACTGAATACTGTAAAAGCCCTCTTACTTCAACAGTTTGGTTGGTGACATTCTTTCATACAACACTGCCCTCAGGTGGCCAAGCTCAGGTAACCACATATTCCAAAAATACACCAGAGAATCAAAAGAAATAAGAGAAACAGAAATAAGAAGCATTCATAAATCATTGCTTTTTTATTTTCTAATCAGATTGATCAGTTATTCAGTGTTTGCAGATGACACAGCTTAGTTTCCATACCTTTAATGCTCAGAAATGACAGAGAAACACTAAACAATAAAAACATGTCAGCATTTCCAGTCAGTAGTTTACAATATAAAGTTTATTTAATCTACATTATTGTTCCATACAGCTGCATCTGGCTCTGGAGCAGCATATATAAAGTACCATAAAACAGGCAGGAAGAGAAAAATATGTACATTTTCCTGCTTTCAAAAATCTCAAATATAAACAGTATTAAAGCCTGTTAAGTTTTTATTCAACCCCGTTAAGAAGCATAAGGTGCTTTTACCAAAAATCATCTAGTGATATGGGATTGTGATTAACTAAAACAGTCAATCAGAGGCTGGTTCTGAACCAGCCTCATGTTTGCCCTCAGCCTGGTACCAGTGTTCATAGCGTTAAGGCAGAACCGGCTCATGGTGAGGGACCCCTCTGGTTCAGTCACTGAGCCGTTCCAACACCCACCAGGTCCACAAGGCCCACCGGGTCCTGCAGACTCCGCCACAGTCCAACAACATCCTGGGACGCTTCAGGCGCGTTGGCGCCACCTTGAGGTTACAGGAGGAAATGGAACAAGCTGCTGCTGTTTCTTCCCAAGTGCTCTGCATGATGATGTGAGCAGCTAGGGCCGATGGTATCTGCAGGACGGCACACATGGAAACAGCTGTAAACATGAGGCTTCCTCCAAAACCTCCACTGATTCAGTGAATTTTATCTGACAGAAGGCAGATCATCACTGTCACATGGAAGAAAAATCACTCATGATTTAGATCTGAGGTGTACAATTCTTTTCTCACATGGGCCAAAATATGTCAAGAGCAAATGAAGATGACATGAAAACACTAGGCTGTGAGAAATAAAGAAACAAAATACTAACTTTTTATTTTACCTGTACAATAATAATAAACCAAGTTACACAACTTTAAGTGTGTAAAACAGTATTTATTTTGTTAGAAAGGGATGTGTAAAATCATTGTAGACCCAGAATGTTAAGTGTTTTGCAGCTATGCCTCATTAAAAAAGGGATTTATTTTGTGAATTATTAAAGCTTTCAACTGAAATTCATAAAACATTTTTATCAATTTTAAGCAATAAAAACAAGATTTAGACCACTTTTGTATGTAGCCAAATTTGATCAGTCCATTAAAATCAGATCTGAATGCAGCAAAGCTCAATGATGTGATACATAAAACCTGCTTATCAGGTGCTTTTGCTGTAGTCAATATTTCTATTGTAAGATTATAATCAATCTGTAACTAAATAAAGTCTCCATGAGCATCAACCACTTGTCCTGAAGGGAAGTGAGTCGCTGCACAACGTCATTCCCTTTGGACACTCCTGATTTAGAGCATTTTAAGTTAAATCTCTTGACCTCATATCTACATTGGTCTGTAGATGCTAAAGCCATGTACTGTGTTCCCTCCACTTTGCAATGATCAACTACTTTGTGCTGCTCTGTCACATCTAATCCTAATAAAACACTAGGCTCTGTAAAAAGGTGAAAATGTTCACGTGTGTATGAATATTTTAGCCAGGCCAACAGTACTGATACTCCAGTGGGTGTGTGCGGCGGCCTCACCGGGTGTAGATCCTGCTGTCTTCATGGACCGCCATCTCTGTGCTCTTGAACTCGTTGAGCTCCTTGCGGATGGCAGCCTGGTGGGAACACACAGAATCAGAACCTTCTGGACATGATGTTGAACACTCGTTTTTCACAATGCAGGTTTCAGCAAGTCAAATTTAAGACTTTTTAAGACCTTTATGATGTCACATTAAATAAACTTTAAGACCAAAAAACATAATATATAAGGGATAGAAGGATGATCCCGTAATCAAGCATCACATAAACTCCTGTAGTGCCAAACGTCAAAGTTGTTTCTTGTACAGAATGCAAAAAGCCTCATTTGACTTGTCAATAGACGTGAGCCAGTAGTGAAAACAAACATCCAGCTAACTGGGGATAAGTTTGGACTTATCCATGATGGACACAAAAAAGCTAGGTAGCAAGGCTTTTTAGCAGCTAGCAGTAGCCTCAACCACCTCGAGTCATAAAACGCAGATGTATGCAGCTCAAACGTTTGTCTGACAGAAAAGCCCCCTGGAAAAAAACAAACAATAATCCTGCTATGACAAAGTTTAAGACCTATGATTACTATATTTAAGGCCCACTTGCATTTTCTACAAGACTTTCATTTTAGGCAGATGAAGTTTTAAATATTTTTAAGGATGCATTGACAGTCTGACATGTGGACCAGAAACTGTCCCAAAAGCAGGGAGCAAACTACAGCGCATGGCATTCTGGGTAAATACAATCAAAACAAACCCACGAGTCTAATGCTAGCAGGAGAAATGAGTCATGGTCTTCTATCAAAAGAGAAATCCTCCAACCACTACAATCTGACACTACTCCATTTTGTTTCATTTGTGAAGAAGGCAGTTTTGCTCAGTTGCTTCTTCAGAGGTTCTTGTTTCATTTTCTTTGAGGATTCTTGGTGCAGCGCCCCCTCAGGTGAGGAGGGGGAACAGGTTGCTCAAAGGGTTTGGATTAACTCAGAGCAGTGAGAGAGAGAGAACCACAGCAGTTGGAAATTGAATAAATATAGTTTTGGTCCCAATGGAACAGAGTCTACCGGACTATCAGGTGGCTGCTTCCTGAACACCTGACCGTCACACGAGGCTTCTCTCAGGCACTGGCTGTGGGCAGACAGGGTCTCACCTTGTCAGCAGGAGTGAGTTTGGTCCACGGCTTGTCGGCTCTCCGGTCATAGTCCTCGGCGTGGGTGGACTCCACATACTCGTGGAAACGCAGGATCTTCCTGGCCTGCAGCTCAGCCACCGTGGGCCTCTGAGACAGCTGAACGCAGAAGAACAAGGAGGTTTTAGGGCTCGGGTTCAGGAGAATACCCGCTAAACATACGATCGCTGAACGTCCCCCACCTTTCTGGTGAGCCTCCGTTTGATCTCGGATCGCTCCAGCCGTCGATCCGTTTCGTTCTTGGCTGTGGGAAGGGAAGGCGTTTCATGAGAGAGAAAAACAGAGCAGCCAGTAAGGTAGGCTTCACCTGAGCTGCCATCCGCCCGCTGCCATAATGGAGCTCTTTAAGCACTGCCAAGCTCTGCACAAGGAGCCATGTTGTTCTGATCCCAGCTAAACGGACACCGAGGCTGAGCTCACTCTGACTTGGAGCAGGACTCTGATGACTAAACAAACCGTATCTGAAGTAGTTTGATTTTACAGAAGCATCTTCCAACAGCTTTAAATGTTCTCCTAAACATGATTAGAGATGCGTGTTATTTCAGCACCAACCTCCTGTGGGAAGAACAGCACTTTCCTTTCAGCTGTGTTTCTCCACAGCCTGTCTGTCTGTGGCTGTCCTGACTGGAGCTCTACCTGATGCTACCTGACACCACACAGCTCAAGTCTGTTCAACTTTAATCACCTTGTTTCCCACCCAGCATCAACTCCAGGCAAGAGAAGCAACCCTTAATCAGCGTAACAATGCTAAAAAAAACAACACAATAGTGTCAAGTAGGATTGTTCTAAGTTATTTCACCTATATTAAATCTTAATATCGGAATATATTTTAACAAAAGACACTAGTAATTTCCTTTTGTAGTAATTCAAACATCAAATACAACTCAATGTGAACAGCCAATCAGTAGTAAGAAAAGGAGATGGCACTCCTGGATTGGCTGCTTTGCAAACAGCAGCCAGTAGCGCGACAAGCAGCATACTCGGGCATTTCAGATTCTCAAGCTGCAATTTCTTTCAAATATTTTAGCTCTACTCAGAGAAAAAGATCTGAATAAATTGGCATTGACTTTCCTCACAAAAATCTGTGAATCTGAAGTCATGAATAAGAGGAAGTCCACACAACCACACACTGGTGTGTTGACGGGGGTCCATGGCGTTCAAGTATAACTTGTACACTTCATTGCCCATCTTTCACTACAACTCAAATTGATTTAAGCATTTCTGTAGTATTAAAAGTCAATGCAGTCTTACTACAAACTTCTAAAAACAGCTGACATTTCAAGTGGCTTTCTTGTTTCAAACACATTTTATTTACAAACTCAAACCATCAAATTATTGACAGTAATCGGAACCTTATTTGTCAGCTGAATGAAATTGTATTTAGTTTTTGACAAAAACAGTGAAAACAGCGACTTGTGACATTAGAAACTGATGTAGAGACACTGAAGTATCTGCAGGTTTCAACAAGCCACATTCAAGACATCTTGAGGTTTTAATTTCAGAAACATGAATTTCAGACTTCTTAAATGTTTGTGGACTCCGTGGTTACACCCTGACCCTCTGGCAAAGAACACAGCTCATTTTGACTCACCTTCACTTAGTAACAGCATTCATATCGAAGAGTGTTATCAGTCACTATTTAGACCAGTGTTTCTCCACCCTGGTCTTCAGGCCCCCGTGTCCTGCATGTTTTAGGTGTTTCCCTTCTGCCACACACCTCAATTGTATCTCTGGGTGATTAATAGGCTTCTGCAGTACTTGATAGTCATGCAGTCCTTTCAATCAGCTGTTCTGGAATAGAGGCTCATCTAAAACATGCAGAGCAGGGAGGCTGAGGACCAGGGTGGAGAAACACTGACTTAGAAGATCTAATAAATTCACTGATTGAAAGAAGTCTCATATTTTCATACTTAATATTACCAACAGAATGGTAATGAAGGGTAAACTGGGAGGAAAAATGAAACTATGAAATTGAGGAACTGATCCTTTCCTGCAGATTACATGTGTAACTGTAATATGAGGGACAGACAAAGTGAGTTTCACCTTGAAGAATGTTTCTCTGCTCCAGCTCTTCCACTGTTGGTCTCTGACTCAGTCGCCTGAAGATAAGCAACATATTTATCTGTCAGTTATACAGGAAGTGAGTTCATCTGTTAAGTCAGTGAAGAATGCAACATTAGTGCAGTGCATCTCTGAGGTGGGGGAAGGAGAGTAGAATAACAAATGGAATCAGGGAAAAGAACTTCCCTGTCTTGTGGCAGAGGCAGGTATGTGTGTGTGTGTGTGTGTGTGTGTGTGTGTGTGTGGTGTGTGTGTGTTTTACCGCGTTAGCGTGGTGCCGATCCTGTTCCTCACAGCCACCCACTGCTCCCTGTTGTTCCAGGTCATCCCCTCCTGGTTCTCCTGGCCTTCCCTCTGTTCTCGCTCATGCTTCTCCTGCCTCTCCAGCTTCAGAGCCAGTGTGTCTTTTCTCTTCACACGGCTCGCCAGCCCACCTGTCAGACACCAGACCCCCGTATTAATACAGGCAGGGGTGGAGACCGGGCTTGGCTGTTATAGGACTGTATTTAGCGGCTTACTGCCCCTTTCTTTAAAGGGGCATATAGTGTCATTTTTTAGCACATTGCCTTCAGTTGTTACAAGTATGAACTTAAATTAAATTTTACTTTAAATTGGGCCTTTGTCTCTTTAGAAATGCTTCTCTTTTTTTTAACAACCTTTATTTCACCACATTGAGATTTAAAATCTCTTTTGAAAGATAATCCTGACCAAGACTGGAGAAAGCACACAGAGATAACAGAAAAACTAGAACCTTCATAAATACATCAATTAAAAGATTCCTCAGTCAAAACATTTCCAGACAGATAATTTCGTCTGAAACTTACTAATAACAGCCTTAAAACATTCAGTCACAACATGGGTTCATGTATTTTTGCATAGTCTGAAGGAGCTGAGTGGGGCCATCGTCAGAGAGGGCTGCTCTGTGAAGAGGAAGCTGGGAAGCTTGGAAACTACAGGTCTGAGGAGGAGCTGCGTCTCAAAGGAGGGGCTAGGTTCAACGAGAGCGTTTTGCACAGCTGAATGATTGCCATGGAGATTTTTTTTATTTTAAATATGCTTGAAAGAATCAATGCAACACTCCAGGTATGTTTTTAATGAGGAAATAACATTATGAGAAGATGGACAGCTCAATGAAGATGATTTAACTTGATGCTGCCCCTTTAAGTGCAGCTTACTTGCAGGGCCTTCTTCGTCGTCATCCTCCTCCCCGTCGTCTCTGTAGTGGATGGGCCCATCGGAGTCGGAGTCATCTTCGTCCTCGTGGCAGCCCTGTTCGGGTATAACTGTGACCCTGGGGTCTCCAATCAGGCCCCTTCTGCTGCGAGGTTCCAGCTCCGGCTGCTGGGGGGTCCGCTGAGCTTTCATCTTCTGCAGCTCTTCCTCCATGTCAAAGTCATCATCCTCTGGCCTGGAAAGACAACGACATCACATGACGAAGGTCGTTTCCATTCCCTTTCCACTCTGACAGATCCACATACTAGAATTGAAACTTATGTTTATTAAATAATCAATTATTCTGACAACTAATCAATCGTATTAAAAAAAACTCACATTCTGCAGATTTTTCATTTAACCATATAAGCCTTTCTATTCACCAGAACTCCATATCCACTGCCTGTCTTTGCTGATTTACATGCCAACAACTTCAACAAATAAAGTGGCAAGTCATTAATTTAATACCAAACAATTTTGGACACTTTAAGTAGAATTAAAGTGTTCTAATTAAAATAATGTTTTTGAACTGAAGTTCAAAAACATTATTTTTACGTTATGTGTATTTTTTATGTTTGCCTTTTTCTGGTGTTTAAACATTGCTAAAAATGTCCAATAACACATAATTACCTAATGATATTTTCAAATTTCCTGTGAACTTTAAACATTTTTAACTCACAAACACAGTGGGTTGCTGGATGACATTCAGCAACCCCCTAATGCCCCTACCACTGGGCTTAACTGGTTTTCTGGGGGAAACCCTGAATTATTGATATTTATTATTGGGAGAGTGAAATAAAAAAATAATAATGAAATGGAAAATGACCATTTTAATTTGACTCACAGAAAAACGTCCAGTTTTCTGCAATAAATTTCTTTACCGTTTAAAAATCCACTCAAATAAAAAACCCAGAACCGTTTCAAACCCAGATCTTCATCAGGGTACCACCGAGCTTGACAGTTACTTACAGCCTGAGGGGTTCGATGAAGACGGGGAGGGAGTGACGCGAATTCTGCTGCGCCTCTTCGGGATCCTCTATGGGAAACTCAAAGAGCGCTGAGTAGGCCTTCTGGAATCTCTCAGGGTTGGGCTGGGCTGCACCAGGACTGTTCAGAGCTCTCTTGATGAGGATGTGCAGCGGGACGGCTGGAGACTGGCCCGGTGGCTCCGTGGTGGGGGTAGGGAGGTCCGTCTGGGTAACGGGAACGGCCCCAGCAGGCGAAGTGGGAGGTGGAGGGAGCACCTTCACCCTGGGAGGAGATGGGGGTATGTGGGTTGGCAGTGGGAGTGCGGTCTCCGCCGTCCTCTGGGGGACAGTCACGTGCGTCCTGTCCTCACTGCTTCCACCTTTAGGAGCAGCAGGAGGCGCCGTGGGGTTAACAGAGGGCGGCTCTGAAACCTGAGTGGGGAGGGAGGGATCTACAGAGTAGTGCTTGATGGTGGTCGTCCTTATGGGTGGGACTGGTGGGGAGCGTTTAGCAGGAGCAATGACGGTGATCACGCTGCTGCTGGCCTGAGAGAACTCAGCTGTGGAGGAAAAGAAACAAAGAAAAACAAAAACTTATTAAAATGTGAAGAAGTGAAGGAAAACATTCAGGATGTGAAGATGCAGAAGCAACTGGTGAGGTTAGTTCAACGACGACGAGCAACAAAACTGCTGAACTAACAGCCGAGTCAGTAGGTGATGATCGTTCAAGAGCTACACAGTTCACAGGTCGTCATGGTTACAGCTCAATTAATTAGGACAGTCACTTCATTCTAGCGTTTTCCATGCAAGGCCATTCTTTATGTAGAAAACATTAGTTCAACCAGAGGGGGGAAGCTGAATTATCAGCGGGTGCATGTATGGAGTTAACACTCAGATGACAGGATGGAGTCAAGGGGCTCTGGTGAGCCGCTCGGGCATCCGGCCCCGGTACCTGAGCGGGTCCGGTCGGCCCTGTGGCGCAGGTACACAGGCAGAGAGAGGTAGAGGCCGGCCCGGCTCTGCTCGAGTCCTGAGCCCCACCAGGGGCATGGCTGCCTGACCTGAGGCGCCCTGTTCAGGGAGGAAGCTGGCAGAAATGAGTGGAGACGTCAGGGATGGGGCTGGCTTACATTCCATGCTGGGAAACAAACATGAAAACCAGCAGCAGAGGATGGGAGACACCCTGTGTGTCAGAGCACCGCACGTATCTCATGCTATCACCAAGTGAAACCTGATGAAACTCAAATTTAAGAAGTTTTAAGAATTTAAGACCTATAATTGCAACAGCAATGTACAATAGAATAGCCCATATTTTATTTGATATACATTTGTAAGTAAGCCTGGATGATATGAACATACAGTTTTATCCCAATATTTTGTATTATACATAATATTTAATATTAAATAGTTACAACATTTTTAATTACAACTATTTATTACTTCTTTTGTAGGCAATTTGTATGATGGTGACTTGTGATATTAACTGTAGATCTTGTTAGATTCTAATTTTACTTAAAGACAATTAGATTTCCTCTTAGTATTTTTCTCATTTGTCACCATGGAGTCTTCTGTGTTTCTATACTTGTTTGGTTCCATGCTCTGCTCATTTCCTTTCAGCTGTATTTCCCTGTAATTTTATGTCATGGCTTTGCAGACATAAAATTCTTCACTAGGCCAGACTCCTGTTTGACCATCGTGTTTAGTCCACAAAACATTCAAAGTCAGAGTTTGTGTCACACCAAACGGTGCTCTTAGATCAGTCCTAGCAAACAAGGGCATAAATCCCATCTCATTATTGGGAGGGACCATAAACAGGGACATTTTTAAGAGGAATTTTGGAGGGTGGGGTCGGCAAAATTACAGTAAAATGTAATGTAAAATGTGGTTTAAATTTTTTTGGGTGTGTATTCAAGCTGCAAGACCAAAAATGACTAGTAAGTAGCAAAGAATAACAAAAGTGTTTTTCTCAGTAAACAACCTGCTGAGACCCATAGAAGTCAAACAAAGATTCAAATGTTGCTTAGATATGAATTTGGTTAATCTAATCTCTGCTACCACTTTACAAAAATGTAAGGCTATGACTAAAAACAAGTTTTAATAAGTAACTCCACTAAAATTCCTCACAAATATTGATTTATTGCAGTGGTTTCAATGCAAGTAATGTGTTATTTAAATTATAACTTAGGTTGTTTAAACTTTTTTTACATTTTATTTGGGGTGTGGGAGAGAAGGTTCATGTCCTGGATGGCTGAGAACCTATAAATATGTAGAAATTTAATATCTGGGAAACATCATAACTTAAACTTAAAGGTGAGCACCAGAGTTTTCTAGAAAAATATTCAGATTTTATTTTGTGGTTTTAAAGCTCTATGCTGAAGATGGTAAGAAATAAAGGCTTTTTTTTATCTACAGTCAGCTGCAATCCTCTTCTCTCGGCTCCCATACAGAGCTGTCGGCTAGTGGTAATGCTCAGCCGCTCCCTCACGTTTCAAACTATTTATTAAAGTAAAAGTTAGACAGCTAAATATAATTGAAATATTGGCTACCTTCGACAGAAAAAGGCGCCAAGTCTATGAAAGCAATGTAGCAGTTTTGCTAGTTTTGATTTCCAAGGCATAACATAGCAGTTTATCATGAATCAGCCAAAGTAATGAAATAACGAACTGTGGACTGATTTTTATTGTGAATATGTTTCTTCCTATTGAGCAGTAAAAGTAAATAATATGTGTTACGTGTCCTTTTCTTACAAGTATTTACTTACTGGAGGGTTTTTGGTTAGTGCTGCAGAGCTGCAGCCGACACCTAGCTCCTCACTTCAGTGGCTCTAACGGAGCCTGTGCCATTTAGCAGCGCTGCTGTTGCTCCTCCTACAAGTTGGGAGAAGCATAGTTCTAACAGTAGTGGGGGGACCTAAAAATTAACTCTTATTTTTTCTTATAGACTGCGATAAGACTGGCAACCTGTCCAGGGTGACCCCGCCTCTCGCCAGGAACCTTAGCTGGAGATGGGCACCAGCAACCCTCCTGACCCCACAAAGGGACAAGGGTGTAAAGAAAATGGATGGATGGATGGATGTTTTTCTTAGATGAATGGCAGAGTTACTTCGTTCTTTGTTTCTATTGCTTTTTGTATATTGATATTGTTTAAATACTAGGGTTTCTTTCATGACTTATTTGGGGGGGGGGACAATTCTAGACTTTTCCAAGATTAGGGGGTCCAGAACCCCCCCGCCCCCCCCAACGCCTCTGGGGTTTAAGCCTATGCTAGCTTAAACACAGACAGTGTTTTTGGGAACTTTGGTCATGTCATTAGAGGAAAGCTTGGTAGCTTAGTGCTTTATACTTCTCTATAATTTTTATCTCTTCTGAGTCGGTAGACTCAGTAGAATGTTATTAGCCTTCTGGCTCAGAAGGCTAATAACATCGTATGAGTTGGTAATAGAATTGAGCCCGTTGTGAAGATGAACACCATCCATCCGACCAGCAATACATTTGCAATTACCCCACGATAGATGGGGGAAAGAAAAGAAGAAAAAAAAAACATAGCTAGCTAGCTAGTAAGGGTGAATTAGCAGCTAGTTAGTGATAACTTTAACTGCAAGTCCCACATCGCAACGAAGATGTCTGCAGGTGACTCAAATTTTTGCCTGATGGAAAAGTCTTGCAAAACAAATCTACAAAGCATATACAAGATTATGGTCATATGAGGGGAACATATAAGACCTGAGATTAAAGTATTCAAGCCCAACTCTCCTTTTCTGTCATTTGTTTTGTAAAGTGTAAGACCTTTGAATAAGACAATCTCAATGACTGTTATTTTGTATTATTTGTATACCATCAATCCTGTGTATTATTTGGTTTAATTTATTCTAATCTGATATTACAAAGAAACACCATCAACACAAGAAATATTTGTTCATAATAAAGTTAAGTTTTGAAAAGGGAAAAAAAATGGTAATTTAAATTTTTTAAAGACATTTTAAGGCCTTAATTTTAGATGCATTAATTCAAGACAGTTAAAGTTGAGCAGACGGCAAGCTGACAGTAACACTCAACAGGCTGTTATTGTCACCCTGTGGGTCTCAACCCACTATGCTTTGTCTCACACCGATTTATTACAGATCATCCCCTGATCCTTCCAACCCCGGTTCATATCTGAACAGGGCCTTTGGATGAGGTGGAGCACCTTCATGACACAACAAAACACATCCAGTTGCCTTTTATTTAAATACTCAGAGAGAAAGTAATGCTACAGTCTCACCCAAGCACAGCTTACTTGCCATTTGTAACCATGTAAAATTGCAACTGCTGCTAGCAAATGGCAGAGGAATGTGTCACTGCGACAGAGGCTTTGTGAGTTTCAAACTAACAACAATGGGCTGGGCTGCAAGAGCGAGCAGCTGGGGCAAACAATATTAAAAATAAGACAGCAGTCAGTTTCCATCTGCCCTCCAGAACATCTCTATTGGTGTAAAACAAGCTGGAGCACGTAGCCTCAGACAGATGAATGAGAGCAGCAACAGCTTAGCCAGGTGTAGATGTTACAAAAGACGTTTTTGTTGTCTCTGCGTCAAAAGACGTCATCATAATCCATTTTTAAAATGATAGTGACCTATTCAATTACATTTTAATTTTCATTGGGTTCTACAGGGTGGTTCTTAAGTTTCCATACATAGGAGAATGTAAAATGTATATTTCTTTTATATTTCAGATACCCAAGAAGATGTGTTTACCAAAAGAACTAAGAATTCGATGGCTGGATCGGGAAGCAGTCGCATAGTTGCATGAAACTAACAGAAAACATGGAACAAGCATCACACACGACACTGAGGCAAAACTGATTTGCAAGTTTCAGAAAACTGGAAATGTTGCAGATCAACCATGAAGTGTTTCAAGATGTGCAGTGATTACAGAGTCCCACAAAAATAAAAATGTTTGTCCAATGTACAATGTTTATTTTTTCTATGTATGGAAACCTATGGGCCACCCTGAATATCAAACATTTATGGAACTGAATTGATCTTGTGCACAATCCAATATCTAATGTTGATCTGGAGGATGAATCTACCCTCTGCTGTCACACTACAAACTAGGATTACAAGCACCTCTTCGCTCAAAGTTTTGGAGTCAGGAAACATTTCTCAAAATAAAATCAATCAGAAGTGGGCAAAACTCTCAGAATGATGGGCAGCAGGAATAAATTCCGCAAAATGTGCTCCCTCTGCTCCAAAGCCTTCATAATTCTTCCATATTCTAGCAGCTCCCGGACAGCGAGATGTAGTTAGACAAATGGCTGTCAGATTTTTCTTTCACTATTTTATACACCGTTATGTAAACAAAAGACATTTTATTTACAAATGTCTTTGTTAGCCTGGCTCTTAATTATTAAATTGAATATAATTTCAGATTTTTGAAATAATTTTTTTCCAGGTTAACATAAAAGGTGAGCTACCGTCGTTACAGGTTGATTTTCTAAACTACAGAAAAGTAATTGCTAGAGATGCTCAAATATGAAAAATTTGGCCAATTTTGATATGGTAGTTATACTGCTGTATTTACCAATATTTTATCCTTTTTTTAATTCAATTACTCAATTAATCGTCAGAATAATTGATAGAATATTTGATAACTAAAGCAATTGTTTACAACAGCCCTAATGTGAATAGTTTTGGTTCATCAGGATATTCTTATTTTAATTTGTCCCTCTGTCTAACTTTCTCCAAGTTACTCAATCATTTTTTTCTGTTTTCTACTTATTTAATTGAATTCTTTTTTTTCTTTGCCTTTCTCTGAACCAATCAATGTAAAGCTATGACCTGTATTGGGACACTTACTCTATTGTGCTGTATCTTACCTATTCACCTCTACCTAGGTCTGAACAACCTCTCAAGCAGGAGAAGAGTTAATTATCAAAATAAAAATCTAGCTTAAACTTGTGTGAGACGCTCTGTAAAGTTGACTTTCCTGTTTAGGTGAGAATTTCCTAAAACAGCTGATATGCAGCAGAGTGACATTCCAAAAAGACAAATAAAGGTGAAATAAATAAATTATAACTAATTTTGTAATTGGGTTTTCCATAATTGATTATTTTATATAACTTTTTCATGTATACTTGTTTCTACATCCAAATCTATTTTTACATATTTACTAATTTTAAAGAATTCCTGAAATGCCATGATGAAAGAGCTCAAGAAATAACAGGAAACTTCTGAAGAATGTGGTGGAGCCAACGCAGCTCTGTGAGGAAGAGCACTCCACAGTTCTCCCTGAGTATTTATCTCAGTTTGCAGATAACAGAAACCACAGTTTATGCTGACTGCAACCAAAGGAGGGCCGAGTAATTACTAAAAGAACTGTGCTGTTTCTGTCACAAACATTAGGTCTGTTTTACTGACCAGCTTAAGGAGCAACAGGATTTACTCATGAGCACATTCCACCACAACATGCTGAATATTTACATTACTCTGATTTAGGTGTATTCTGCTGACAAATTCTGCTGTTTACTTTCAAGGAATATTTCCTCCACCACCAACAGTTTCATCAGTCATACCAAAACAGTAACAACAGTAACAGTTACTGAACAGTAACTTCAGTAACATTTTGTACAAATACAAGTTTTGTAAAGACACAGTTGTAAAAGTTTACATACAACATTTCTTTCTCACTATTTGAAGTTAAATCAGACTAAGAACCAGGTAGACGTCTTTTTATTTGGTGTATTTAAACGTCTGGTCCCAACTGTAAATGCATTTGAGACTCTTATTCTCTGTCATCTTTAATATTGTTAACAGTGCATGATGGTGTGTCTGTTTTAAAAATAGGAAACAGATGAAGACTCATGTTTTGTAACTGTTCTAAAACACTCTAAATGATTTCGGACAACTTTGGGAATAGTGAGAATGAAAACAAGCATGATGGGGTTTTGCTTTATCACATTGCTACTTTCAGTTTCTAGATCTCAGAGCACAAAGTCCAGAGAATCAAAAACAGTGCAGTAGACAGGTTGGATAGCATGGGGTTTCTCAGAGTACAGATCTCTGATGAATTCAAGAAAACATCACTATACAAGATTTCAACAGGTGGCTAAATCAAGAAAACAGATATTCACTTCAGCATCCAGTCAGACTTTCCTTACCAAGAATATTTTTCCATGTGGTCAGTTTGATAATACAGAAAATGTTCTCTTACAATTTTTCACCTATAAAGTCATAATATATTAACCTTGCACACAAGTTGCAATGAGGTTAGAGAGAAGCCAGGTAGTCCATGGCTTATGATAAAGGAGTAATCACATTTGGACTGTTTGACTAACTTCAAAATAGGACACAAATACACAGAGACCAAAGCAACTCATTATAGAGAGGACAGAAAAGAAACTCACCAAGCGCTGCAGCAGTGCTGTTGCGGTTGGTAGGTTTAGGTGGAGGCATAGGAGGTTGCTTGAGGTGTGAAACAAAAGGTGACTGCTGAGCATGAGGAGAGACGGGAGGTTGCTGGACATGTGGAGAGACAGGAGGTTGCTGGACATGGGGAGGGACAGGAGGTTGCTGGACATGGGGAGGGACAGGAGGTTGCTGGACATGGGGAGGGACAGGAGGTTGCTGGACATGGGGAGGGACAGGAGGTTGTTGGACATGGGGAGGGACAGGAGGTTGTTGGACATGGGGAGGGACAGGGAGCTGCTGGACATGGGGAGGGACAGGAAGCTGCTTTGTGTGGGGTGGAATAGGGGGAGGTGAGTTCCCTCTGTTAGCAGCACCAGCTGCTGACACAGCACCAGCAAGAGGCAGTTGAGGTGGGTTTTCTTGTACAAAGAGAGAGACAGTTCTTGGGGGCTTGGCAATTGCAGCTTCAACAGAAGAGCTGGAGGAGGTAGAAGATGAGGAAGAGGAGGAGAAGGACAGGGTCGAACTGGTGGACATGGAAAGATGACCAGTGGGAAATTTAGGGGGAACCAAAGCTCGCTTGGGTAGGGGTAGTTGCTGTTGGGTATCTTGCTCCAGGTAATGGTCAGGGATCAAGCGGACACCGACAGACTCTGCAGAGGCGTGGACAGACACAAACATACACAGACAATCATTAAAGGAAAGATTGATGAGGCTTGAAACACTGAGCTTTGGGAAACTATGTAAACAGGAAGCACAAAAAGCGTTGACACACAAATCAAGACTGAGGCAAAAGCTGAAATGAGGGGACTGGCTTGTAGGATATTTATTAGAGGGGAGGTAACCTAAAGTACACCCATGGCAACAGATCAAAGCAGGATCTTCTTGATTTCTTTTGATTCAACAGTGCATTGTAAAAAGTACTCAAACCTTTTGAACTACTTTTGTACGTTTTGTCACATTACAACTACATAGTTGTGAAGTGGAGGAGAATAAACATCTGCACTTGGCTTCTTGAAAGCTAAATTCAAGACTTTTGCAAATGTTTCAAGAGCTTTAATAATTAGCCCTACTGTGCAATCTTAAGCAACTTAAAAAGAGAGATGGAAGAGTTTGGAGTAGGATAATTTTCTGAATCTTATGACAATTTCCTTACCTAAGCGGTCACGGAACTCAACTGTTGGTTTATGTCTGGGTAGAGCGTCATCATCTGCGAAGATTTGCTGCATTGGAGGTCGCAAGTCCATGTCAGGGACTGGACGAACATCAGGCAACATTCTGTCTATTTTCTCACGTCCATCATCTTCCTGTTCCTTAATCCAGTCTTCCCGTTTGTCCCTGTTATCACCTCTCTCTACCTGAGAATATTTCCTGTCCCTATCTTCTCTTACTTTATCATCTTTTCTGTCGTCTCTATTCTCCTTCCTTTCACGCTCAAGCCATCGCTCTTTGTTGTCTTTTCTTTCTCTGTCATCCAGTTCTCTCTTTTCCTTTTCATATTGCTCCCGATCCCTCCATTCTCTTTCATCACGATCTCTCTTTTCCCTGTCCTCCCTATTCCGATCTTTCCTCTCCCTCTCGTCCCGATCTTTCCTCTGCCTCTCGTCCCGATCGCGGTCCCTCCTCCCCCTCTCGTCCCGATCACGGTCCCTCCTCTCCCTCTCATCCCGATCATGATCTCTCCGGTCCTTCTCATCTCGATCCCTCCTCTGCCTCTCGTCAAGATTACGATCCCGCCTCTCCTTCTCGTCCCGATCGCGATCCCTCCTCTCCTTCTCGTCCCGATCGCGATCCCTCCTCTCCTTCTCGTCCCGATCGCGATCCCTCCTCTCCTTCTCGTCCCGATCGCGATCCCTCCTCTCCTTCTCGTCCCGATCACGATCCCTCCTCTCCTTCTCGTCCAGATCGCGATCCCTCCTCTCCTTGTCGTCTTGATCCCTCCTCTCTCTGTCATCCCGATCCCTCCTCTCCTTGTCGTCTTGATCCCTCCTCTCTCTGTCATCCCGATCCCTCCTCTCCCTGTCGTCTCGATCCTTCCTCTCCTGAATGTCTTGGCCATCCCTCTTCTTGTCTTTACGGTATCTATCATCTTGTGTAGGGTCAGACCCTTTTCTTTCATAGTCCAAGGGAATGCGGCTTTGTCTGTCTACATCCACGGGTGACTTTGCATATTGGTCCACATCCAGAGGCGCCCGGTTGTTGCGACGGTTTTCTCCTTGAGGATACCTAATGGGATCTGCTTTGATGTCAGCCTGCCGATTTCCCATTTCTGGCACCCTTTCGGCATCTATTGGTACAGGGTGCCCATTTTTAACTGGTGGATCTTTGAGGTCGATGTCATTGTTGTGCCCTTAACCACATGCAGAGGGGGAAAAGTATATGAGTAAATACATTTTTTTTAAATTAACTTGGAATCACTTTGGAGACTAAAGTACTTGCATGTAGACCTACCATTTTCAGGGATCTCTTTTAAAACTCCTCTAGCAATCAGCTCATTGCGAGATTTTCTGACAGAAATCTTTCTTTCCAATTCTGAAGAAGAAATACCATACAAATAAATTGCTTAATTTACCACACACAAGATGCAAGTAACTACTGCATACCTTTAGATGTTTCAGAGAACTTCTCACTTGGCTTCTTCTTCTTAAATCTAAAGGGCTTGAGGAACTTTCCCATGGAAAACTTGCTTTTGCGCTTTGCTGGGGGTGCTCCTCCTCCAGAGTTTCCTTCTTCAGACCCTGGTGTGCTCTTTTGCAAGTCAACCTTATCATCTACGAAGGCAAAAAGAAAAAAAGTATGTTTTTTTTTGTATTGTAGTGGCAAACGAACTAAATGTGATGTGCCACAGAAAAACTGTGAAAAGACCAAGTAATTTCTGTAAAAATAGTGTTTGTGTAAAATATACTAGTTGAAGTAAAGAAACCACTGCATGCGTTAAACAGCAGTTCCTGGGATTTTAAAATAGGAAAGTTTGTGCTAGAAATCAGCTTCTTAATTTTTTAATGCAAAATCCCAACGGACTACTCTGGCACCCCGACCACCGGGCTTAGCATGTTTTCTGGGGGAAACCCTGTATAGCACTACATAATGTGTTCAGTCAGTATACAGTGATCAACTGCACACTGAAGCTGCAACACATAAAATAAAAAACTGTCTGTCCTTCTTTGGGCTTGGACCTACAATTCAAAGTTACAGGACTTTATGCCCTCCATTTCAGGATCGGCCTGGTTGCGTTTTCTAAGCTTAGTCTAAACTCTAATGTACACACGAAACGGAAAACATTGTCTAACATATTGTATTGTATTTATTAAGACTGAAACGATTCCTCGAATGAGGAGTACCTCGATCATTAAAATTCCTCAAGGAAAATTTACCTGCCTCAAAGCTTCATTAATTTATGCACCATTCCAGGCAACATTTCCTGTATTCTCTAACCTAAAGCTTCACAGGTATGGGGCAAGTGAGAATTCATCTATTAAACTGACTGAAGATGAATACATAAAGTAAAAGCTGGAGTATAGAAATTTTTCACATTACAGAAGCTCACAGCCTAATTGGAAAATGTAACAAAAGCTCAAGAAAAAGCCCCATTTTTGTCTTCAGAGGTTTTGTCACTATTGGTGTGCATAGTAAATGATGAGCTTTTGTCAAAACACTCGGTTTGTTAATAAGATAAAGGAAAAATTTTCTTGAAATATCTTCATTTTTTTTTCATTTCTATGTGTTTAAGATTATTAGAAAGTTTAGAATCAACACTTTCAGAATCTGTACAAAAACTCAAACAACCTGGGGAGACTTGTTCCTGGTTTTTTCATGGCCAGTCACAAATGTTTACAGCTCCTTCCTCTTCTTGGAATGTAATAGACAAGTACACTATATGACAAAGATTTATTTCTGTTGTGATTATGACAAGGTAAAATCTGATAAGTATTACAATAACATTTTTTTAACACAACTGTCCGAGTAAGTACAGCTATGGTAGTTCAAGAATTCAATCTGGAGTTCATGGTTAGAGAAGAGGTCTTGAATAAAACTAGTGTGGAGAAAAAAAAAATCTCTCCAACAGTTGTCTAAAAGAAAAACAATGTAGCACAGATTTGTGTAGCAACAAGAAAACAAGATTTCATATTTAGCCAAGACTTAAGCTGCTAACTTACCCTTATTATGTTTTCAATTGCCATTATCGTTTCTTTAAAATAAGCTTCAGAAAAATAATTCAACAAAAAGAACCAGATTAAACACAGGTTAAAGCAAGAAGGGACATGAATGTTACGGTAAGTATGACAAAAAAAAATTCTAAAGACAGCCTTTGGCTTAATTAGAACCATAATCAAGCATGTGGGTGTGAAACCACTGCTTAATAGCTCTGTGTAACACAGAACAAGGCAGTGCATACTGAGTCACAGCTCCAGAGTGGAAATCCCTACTGGGCTTGTTAACTGCACAGTTGGGTAAAATCCCACAACAAAATGACCTTGAACTGCAGCCACAATCAAATTTGTATTTGTTACTTTTAAAGTAACAAACACAATTTCTTAATCAGGATTTCATCCAGTGTATTACAAGTATGCAGATTTTATTCATTTATTTTATTTGTCCAAAAACCTAACAAAAATACAAATGAGATTAAAGTCAGTGGTAATTCCTACTACAAATTTGAGTGAGAGTTAACATTCTCCATCTGGTGTCAGGATTGTTACTCTACCTCTTTTTTATTCACTTTGGGAAAACAGATCATTTCAGTTTTCATTAGTAGAGAAGCTCATCCACTTCTACATTGAATAATTATATAAAAAAATTCTCAAGATCCATAATAATCATTTTTACTTTAATGTGACTTTTTTGATGTCCTGAAACTAAGGCTAGTGAAGGACTGCAAATCCGTGCTAGACTAAAACATTTAAGTGAATCTGTTCCACCCTGTCATGGCAGCTTGAGAAGTCTTGGCCTACACTGTATTACACTACAGTGTTTCTCAACCTTTTTTGGCCCAGCGCCCCCCTAGCCTTTATCCAGATCCCTCACCGCCCCCACCAAAGAATTTGCAGGATACTTTGCACTGACCATTATTTTATCATTAATATTACTATCACTATTGTAGATGTTTTGAATGTTATGCTTGTTTCTGTATTTATCATCAAAAATAATTTCCCAGAGAACAAAAAAGTCATGGGAATAGAAATTATTTTCACAGGCGTCTACAAAAAAATGCAATGAACATTCAAGTTAAAATTGGTAGGCCTAACGGCAGCCAATCAGAGTAGAAAAAATATTCTTATTTGCCATTTTCTTTGTTGTTAGATATTCGACAGAATGACCAGATAAAAGATGAACAACATGCCAGTTTAAACTTTGATCCATTTGCAAAACGACTGAGCTCTGCAGCATTAAAACATAAATAGAACTGTAACTACATTAATCTTAGCTCTTCTTCTCTTCAGTGTTTCTGTCAGTTTCTGGTGATGCAGCTCTGTGCTGCCTTCAGGATAATGGGACATCAGAGCATCATCCATAAAACTTCACCCACATGACATTTATTGTGCAAACCAGAGCTTTCAGTGGAAAAACAAAAGTTCCAGGTCATTTCAATGCCATACAGATATGAGACAGAAACATGGATTATATCTTTATATAGACCTGTCTATTGATATAGATTAATAGTTTTACTGGACAGAAATTACAAAGAACAAATCTGGTTCTTAATCAAATCCTAATGAGACAAATTGAAAGTGTCATGGAGTCATCAGCCTCATGACATTAACACTGACATGAAAAATAATATAAAAGAAATAAATATATAAAATCTAATTAAAAACATAAATAAGTGATTAGTTCTTTACTGTTATGGACTGTAAGATATATTTATTGTCAGTACTAGATATGGTCTCCACAAACCCACGGCACATCAACAATATTATTTTACCTGTTATCTGGAAATAGTGTCTGTTTATTCTTGCCACACAGTCCTCTGTATTAATTATTCCTCAAAAGATCTTGCCATCCCAGTTTATTCCTGTCTATTTACTTTAGTTTCTTAGTTTATTCTTGCATTTTGTTCTTCATTCATTTCCATTTAGTTTCCTTTGATTAGTATTATCCTCTCTTGGTTTATTGCTATGTCCAATTTAGTTTATTTCCTGTAGCTAGATTTTTTTTTATCGTTTATTGATGCTCTCCACCAGAAATCTAAACTCATCACCTGCTGTGCCGCCTAATCGTCATGTGTTTCACATCATGAGTTGATTTTTCACTGTTCAGCGTCGGATT
Organism: Poecilia picta; assembly: GCA_033032245.1. NCBI lineage: Eukaryota > Metazoa > Chordata > Actinopteri > Cyprinodontiformes > Poeciliidae > Poecilia > Poecilia picta. The sequence goes on along the minus strand of CM065363.1, from coordinate 29,407,894 downwards.
CTCTGTTTTTATGCCATAACTCAAATCTAGTTCGTTGCTCAGTTTTATGTCCTGCTTCTCCTGTTTCAGAGTTTTGCGCGATGTGATTTTAGCTACCACTAGCAGGAGAACGGAGCTGCGCCAAGAAGCTACAAACACTGAATAGGAGAAGAGCTGCCATTGATACAGTTGCAGCCAAGCATGATTTAATGTTACACAATACAGTTTTAGCAAGTTGCTCAAAGTCTAAACTGGCATTGTTGTGCATTTAATGTGTAAAGTTTACTTTCGACCAAACGGCCCCCTAAGGCATCCCAGTGCCCCCTTTTATAAAAACGTCCGCCAGCGCCCCCTGCCGTCCTCTGAACGCCCCCTGGGGGCGGTACTTCCCACGTTGAGAACCGCTAGTATAAACTGATGATTGAGTCAATATTTGGCCCTGAACTTCAACAAGAAGCATAAAGATATATAAATCTTAGGTAGATCAAGAAACAGCAACTGTTTTGTCAATAATAGTAGATTATTTGTAAACTGTGATCACGTGGACTCAAAAATCAGATCAATTACAACTTTTGCCAATTGATCAAGCCATAAAAATTATTTCTCATGTTTTTAGAACATAAAATTGTGCTGATACCCTCAATGATAAGTAAAACAATAAAATATATAATATCTGCTGCTCAATTGGTCTTTGGGGTTTAGCAAATGGGTGCGAGTGTGTCTGCAGGAGGCAGCGAGAATGGAAGGTGGACAGATGTTTCACAGTGCTTGGGAAAAAGCTTTTTCTTAGTTTGTAGTCTTTATACACCTGTACCGTTTTCCACATGGCAGTGGTACAAACAGTTTGTGTCCAGGCTGTTTGGGATTAGCAGCAATACAGCTGACCTTCCTTTGCAGTTTGCCAGCTTCTATTAAGTCCAAGTTCAGTAACTGACCCCCAACAATCCACTAGGCAGTTTTCACCACCTGAGCCAAATCAGGTTACCATAACATTCACTAGACAATATTAACAACAAGAATCATGGCCATTTGTCTGCCCTACTATCCCAAATGTAAAGGTGTTGAGTTTGATTAACTCTCTTGGAATTTTAGCTAGAATCTTAGCTAGATTTAATTAGACAAGACAACACTACTGTCAGAAACAAGCATCACAACAACAAAGGATGTAGGAAAGCTGCCATGAAGGAGCACTGATGGTACTTCTTTCTTTTCCACACAAGATAACAAAAGAGCATAATATCCTAAACTCTTTAAAATACCACAATCCAGTGGAGTCTAACAGAAAACTAAAAATGGGTCGTCCCTGATTATGTCAATGGGATAATCATTGAAAACATAAGTTTATACAAAAACATGGTCACTCCAGTCCCTAAATCTCAATCCTTTAGAAAACTTGAGGGCTGAAATGAAGAGGAAAAAGAATATAAGAGAGAACCCAGGTCTCTAGAACAGTGGTGTCCAAAGTCCGTCCATAATCATGACACAAGCTGTGTTTCCATTGCAAGTGTGCTCAAACCTTTACCCATGTTCTGCTAATGTCGAAAAAAAACACATAAAGCTACAAATATCATTTTTCGTCCAAAGACTGACCCCACAGTGTCAAAAACAAAGAATGTAGGAAAGCTGCCATGGTTCCCTACATGGCAGCTTTCTAACTCATCTGAGTTCAGATGAGTTAGTTGTAATAATCTGATTGCATAAACTATCTTTGTTCAAAATAGAACATGCCCCTTCCCCTGTCAACGCTCAGTCATTTAAACGCGATGTGCGATAAAACATCAACAGTGCACAGACCAGCTGGCACTTATCTAACTCCCTGCTGGCCTACGGTCAGGCTCCGACTGACTCATGCCAATCACATGACATGCTGAAACCAAATATGCAGAATAGCAAACCAAAGTCAAAAATACACCGGCAGTTGGTGAGCAAATATGTAACCAGGACAATGTTGTAGAGTAACAGTGAAGTTTCACAATCCTTTTCAACTTCCACACCGTCAGGAAATATACAAGTGGAATATTACTAGCCAACGAAAATCATAGAATCTGCTTTATTTAGAGCAGAAGTGTAGACATATAAAAACAGGTGAGGTAAACGTATGAGAATGGTGGAACAGTGCAGGTCCCTTAACTGCTGCTCTAACATCTGCTGCTAAAAGGACCAAGAGTGGTGTGCAAACAAGAGGTTTGTGGATTTCACAATCACCACATTCCATCGGCATGCATTCTTCTCCACCTGCCTGTACCTGCCAACCTCTCGCTCCCCCTGCGTTACAAACACCTGCTTGTCTTTAACCTCTCGATGGTTCTGAGATCTGCAAAGATGAATAAAAAAAATACCTGACCGCTTGTTTCCTGGTCTGCTCTATTTACGTCCCATCACTTTCTCAGACTTACCAGCTTGGCATGTGCCCGGTTGCTGGGCCACGGTCTCGCTGCTAGCATTTTGTCCCATGCTAGGGCGTCTGTCCCACCGGCCGGCCAGGCACCGCCTCCCCTGAGACCCCGCGGCAGGAGAGGAGAATCTTACTCCAACTCACTCCTCTCCAAAGCACACCAAACTACTGTAACTATTGTCTTGACTGCTCACTCGAGGCGGTTAGTGTCTCTTGGCTGTAGAGTCCAGCACCTCCCCCTTTCTTCAGCTTGAGTTACTTGTTCTCTCCCTCCCTCCCTGCTTCCTTCATCTCCTTGCTTTAAAACACAAACACGCTCCCTCTCTCAGCATTTAAGTCCCTCCCTTCATTGAGATCTGGCTTCATAAATAAGGTACACAGGAAAGGTAGATCGACAGAGATGGAAGTCATTTCTAAAAGTGGATTTCTCAGGGCAAAGTTCAAAGCAGGCAGGCTTTGAGGTTCGACTGGTCTGACCACCAGGTCATGTGGGATTTGCAACACATTGATTCCCCCCCCCCCCTTTTCCATGCTACATGTTCTCTGCTGTTAGCACCCTCTCACTGAGCGACAATAAAGGATGGGGTCGGACCCTGGAGGCTGATGTAATCTGAGAAGCACAAGGTGAGCCCGACTGAGGTGGAGTGCAGTGACAGAGAACAGGAAGTGACACAATGTAGGTGTACTGTGACTCTGAGGATTGTCCTTATAAACCGAGTGTAAAATAATGACTGGAGGTCTTATGTTAGCAACCCGAGTATGAGATGAAATGAAACTCCTACTATGTGATAACTAGAGATTAGACGTTGATTAGAGATTGATCGGCCACCAATCATAATCGGCCGATTTCCGTGAAAAAGTGTATGATTGGTGATCGCCGATCACGGTCTCTTGTTGCCGATCATACAAACCGATCACCTGCATCTCATTTCGCAGCCTGTCTGTGCAGCTGGTCTCCTCTTTCCTTCACACTGCGCAAGCGCGCAGCAACAAATCCTAAGCGATGTGGAACTATAACGCACTGAGTGAATGGGGAAGTTTGTGTGTTGCGGCGGAAAATTACCTCGGGGTGAAGCAGGTCAAAATGCATCAAAACAATGAATCTAATACAGGGTTTCCCCCAGTATACTATAGGCCTGGCGGCCCGCCATGTTTTACTAGCGCCACCACTAGGCTCAGTCTTTCTTGTTTTTTGGGGTTTTTTTTTTTAGGAAAATAAAATGAAATAAAAAAAATCTTTTTTTTTTTAAATTTGATTGCAAGCGTCTCTGTTGCTCTGAGCGTTTCACTATCGGAGCAGATTTAATACTAAATAAAAGATATGTTTATAGTTTTTAAAGCCGGATCAATCACCCCGCTGGCGCCTCGCACGCTACCGTAGCTGGATTAAGTTAAACTCAGCGCGGATCGCAAGTGCTTCCTTTCACTCAAACTGGACACAGGCTGACCGCTATAGATATTTACACCAACCCCCTGTGAGGAATTATGATTAGTTATGAGGAGTTATTGATTAAGAGTTTAAATTCACTGTTAGCTCTGGTTGCGCAGCTCTATGTGAAACGCAGGAATAACTTATAGTCCCACTTTCAGTGGTGTTTTAAGTGAGGGGTGAGAATGATGTATATTTGTGAACAAAACATTATGCAGCGTATACGTCTCAACACACGGCCCAGCGTTTGGCCCTGTCTTTCCTGTAAAGTTTATGTGTTCCCGGTTGGCCGGTGCATTAGTGGTTAACGACCCATCATGCAGGTTCAACCCGGTGAGGAGCTTTCGTGCTCTCCTTGCAGTCACGCATCACGCTGATTTTATATTATTATTATTACTTGTATTTTGTTTCCGGTTACACAATGCATCAAACCGTATCAAATGCTTTGTCCACATGATATCATGTTTTATTATTTATTTTACATTATATTTAGAATGCCTAATTACACTTTGTGAACCATTTAAAAGAAGGTTTGTGGCAGTTTAATTTATACAAGATAGTCAACCCATTCTTTTAGTCAGTTTCAGTTTCTTTATTATTTATTTTACATCAGGTGTTCTGCTTCTAACTACACAGACTGAACAAATTAAACTAGTTGCTTTGTTTGACCAAGTTTGTGCAGCTATTGGTGGATTTAAGTATGATGAACTGGTGTAGAGTAAGCACATTATTTTTTTTTTTTTTAAATAAATCTTTTTAAGTCAATTCAGGTGTTTTTATGCATCAGATGACTGGCAGCAGATACTAAACCACAGATATGTGTCTGAATCGGAAGTGAAAGAAGTGGATCCTCAAGATAACCTTGTATAAAAACATGACTGCTTCAGGATATTTATATGAAAACTGTACAACATGACCTAAGTGGTTGTATTTAAATTAAAAACAAAAGCTCAGTTATTACAATTTAAATAAAAGAAGACTTTTATACAAGATAAGATTATTTTACCTTTTGTAGTTTTGCACATAATCAGGGTTTTCCCCAGTGTATTATAAGCCTGGCGCCCGCCATGCTTTACTACCCCCCGCCGCAGGCTAAGCGTTGCTTGTTTACGTTTCTAGGGGAAAAAAAACAAATCGTTTTTTTTTTTTAAGCCGGCATCAAGCGTCTGTTTTGCTCTCAGCATTTCACTAGCAGAGCAGATTTATTCGTAAATGATAGGTTTATAGTTTATGCATTTAAACCCGACAGTTCGCGGACCAATCCCACCGCTGGCGCCTCTGCGCTTTGCCTCGCGCTGCCGCTGCTTTACCTCAGCGGGATCGCGCGCGCCTACTTTCATTCAAACTGGACACAGGCAAACTGTCCCATAAACTCGACCAACCAAAATAGTTTCTGTGATGATTACTAAAAACTCAACAGACACGAAATGGAAGAGCTACTAAAGCCACATTAGCAGCATTGAATTAAATCTCCTGTTTGTTGCGCATCTCTCTGCGGATTATAGGGCCGGTCCAAGGCCGGATGAGGCCTGGAGGAGAATATGACTTAGGGGCCCCTCGAGCTGCTAAAATCATCAGCACCTCTAACAGCTTCTGTGTTAGATTTAGTAAAATATAGGAGAAGGGAGTAGTTTAATTGGCCAGCCTAAAAAGCAATAAGTTATATTCGTAGTTTACTCATTTGTGTTTGTACATTCAAAGATTAAACTCACAGCATCGGATTGTTGCTATGGTACAAAACAATCTAGCTATGAATATTGTTCTTTGAAGTTTTATAAAGTAAACTTGCCAGCTCCTTAAAATCTTGGATCTAAATGTTAAACAATTTCAAATCTTTTAATTTACGTATGCTTAAACAATTGAATAAAATTTAACAACATTGATCATCTCAATAAACAAGTGTTACATTTATGCATCTGTGGTCTGTTTTAAAATATTAGTGTTTATGGGGCCCCTAAAGCCCTGGTGGGGCCTGATGGAGCTGTTGACTTAATTTGGATTAAACAGAAGGGAAAATTTGTTGTTTTTAGTCTAGTTGTGGGTTTAAATAGCATTTCACTGGAGATCTTTTCCTGTAACATATAATTAAACAGTAATACTTTTACATTTCCTGTCAACATAACATCTTTCAATACAAAAACACGGTGGACCGCCGGTGGACCGCCTTGACGCCCCGACCACCGACCGTGCTTAGCAAGTTTTCTGGGGGAAACCCTGCATAATATTTGAGTTCTTTAAAATAATTACTGTGCAACACATTGTAAAACTAATGTTCTGTTAAATCACAGCAGTTTGTTTCATTTGTGAAACCAAATAATAAATGTTGACCACTGGCTACAGACTTATTCAATTTCTTTCATTCACAGAATGAATATATACTTTTTGGGTTAATAACATGGTTAAAATGGAATTCAGTGGAATTTTACTTTCCTAAATTCCTTAATGGAATTTGGGGAGAAAAAAAATACAATGGAATTTGGAAAATAAAAGATTTTATAGAACGCACAATGATCTCAACTAGCTGCTGTTTTGAAGGGCAGTTTTTTGTTTTTTTTTTTTACAGAGACTTAAATATCCATTTTATTTGTCATTTTGGTTTGCTTTGTTGGTTATATAAAATGTAATTTGCTAAAAGAACAGTAACGAAGACAAAACTGTACTAAAATTATATATTTTTTGCATTAAAGATGAAAAGAACCCTTTGTCCACAAATATGTTTGACCTGGAACTCCTGAAGTGGCAGTTTTAGGGTGCATTCACACTGCAATCTGAAGTGACTCAATTCCGATTTTTTTGGCAATTCCGATTTTTTTGCCAGGGCCGTTCACATTGCCAGTAAATGCGACCTGTATGTGTTCTGCAGAGTAAACGGGCAAACAACCTGAAAGTGTCCTGCATGCGCAGTAGCGGGCGCAATGGCATCAGCGTTCTGCCAACCGCCATAAAAAGAAGAAGAGCTCAGTGTTTTCTGAGCTGAGCTGAGTGTTTTCTGGAGGCTAACGGTGGAGCTTAGCTTACATATTTGAAGTTGTTATCTATCCGGCCGGAGCAGCATATTAACAACTTAATTCTCATCTGACTAGATGAGAATTAAGTTGTACTCGTCTTGGTTGTTGTTTTTCTTCCCACTTGCGAATCAGAACGCAGAATAGTGAGATTTGTTGAGAATCAGTGACGTTCAGTTCGGATGAATGCGGCCTGGATGTTATGGTCGCATTTGAATCGGATACGTATCGGATATGGGTCACATTCGAAATAGAATCCGACCTGAGCTGTTCACACTGCCATGAAAAGATCAGATACAGGTCGCATTACATCAAAAAAAAAAAAATCGGAATGGAGTCACTTCAGGCTGCAGTGTGAATGCAGCCTTAGCTACACCTGTTTCAAATTCTATTAAGAACAATCTCCTATTAAGTATGGCTATACAATTATGAGTAAACAATCACCACATCGGTCTGGTTCTGTACTGATGCTCAGTCGAGGAGAGAGGGCTGAGATTTTCACATGTTGAAAGTATTTTTTTAGCTACAGATGTATCTTTTGCTACAAAAGATCAAATGTTCACTAAAGGAATGCCATTATTGCATTTTAGGCAATAGAATGCTCAGTTTTTAAAATGATTCCCCCCCCCCATCTTTTAATGCATTTCTTGTATTGTCTAGAAATGTTTAAGTATTAAAATCAAAAATATGTTGAATGTGCCAATTATATTTATCAGATTAATCGAGAATTAATAATCACAACTAATAATCATGGGTACCATAGTGTCAAATGGCAGCAATTACCCAATCACTGAACCAGGACCATGTCCATCAGAGAAAATGGATTATATCAACACAGCAGTAGCAGTAAAATAATTACTTTGTGAAATGCAGCATTTATTAATAAAAGATAAATTAAACTGTAAGCGCACCCAATTGTTCATAAAAGTGAGACTAACAGAGAAAACAGTACATTGCATTCTCTTATGGTTCTATTTATCATCTGAATCAAGTTATACTCTTGTTCCCTCTACAGGCCATTTAAGGTACTGCAATACAACAGCATGTCAATGACTCATGTACGATCACAAGGCAGTAATCAAGACAACAGTCCAATAACTCCAGGGTAAATACAGAGAGATGATGGGCTTTCATTGTGTAATTTATGTTTCCATGGCTGGAAACCTGTTAGTTCTATTTAAAGAGGAGCAGCAGGCAGATATTTCAACAGGCTCCTCTCAATAAAGCCTGAACCTGGATCTGTGAGCTGCCTTACACAACTGTGTTTAGATCAGAAAGGTCCCATTTCACACAGAGCTGAAGAAGTCCAGTTTATTTTTACTGCTTGGCCACACGTGCAAGCAGAGATGAGTTCCCTAAGCTGTCCTCAGTGAGGCCCTCTTAGTGTTAAAGCACTTAGTGCTAAAGCACCGTGGCCTGCCTCCTCATGGTGCTTCTAGAGAAAACACAACGAACAACCAACCGGCAGCACTGACTCAGATCTTATACTCAACTGCAACAGGCACAAGCCAAGAACAATAACAGGTTTACTTACAAATATGTTGAGACTGCATAGCCATATCAAACGTTGCACCACTGCTGCCTCTCGTGCACTGTGGCAGTAAGCCTCAGGTAATGTGAGTGTGCACAGATACTTAGAGCTTGTTAAATGATTGAGGTCAACAGTGAAATAGATTCAAGGCTGTGTGACTGTAAGAGAAACAGCAGTGTTGCTACAAGTAGGTGTGTGTGTTAAGGGTGAGGACCGATCAGGAGGTTTCAGTGATAAAAACCATGATGAGTCACACAGTCAACCCTTAAACCCCCACTCCACTGCTCACATCGCGCATTCTGCTCAGACATCTTGAAAACAGCAAGGAATCTCACAGCAGCAGAAATGAACAGCTTCTAATGCATGAAGATGCAGAATGGTTTATTGTCAACTTATTAATGAACATCAACACTCCATTATGTCTGCACTACATGCGGTGGAAAACCTTAATGACATTTTAAAACTAAAACATGATGAGTCAGATTACTCTGGACCACCTAAGGGTGATGGTAGACCAACTATTCATAACACCAAATACCATCAAACAAGCAGACAAAGTTCCCCTAGCAACCTAAAAAAAAAGGAAGAGGTAACTTCAACTTTCAATTTAGGAAATTTGCAACCCGAGAACCAGAGCTTTCCAGAAACTAAAACCGATTGGCTGAGGACACTGCCTCTAGTTCCTGATGAAAGAGAACCTTTCTGATGGAGGGTTATTACCAGTGTTAAGGTCAGAGCTAGAAACACCAACAACTCATGGTTAGTAAGCTCTAACCTAGTTAAACAATGGAACTGCTTTGGTGGAAAAGGATCCTACTATGGTCCCTTACTTTTCCCCTGCTTTGGAATCTCCATAGACAACAACTTTTACCTTTTACATCTAGAATCACACTTTTGGACAAGTCCAAACCCTTCTACACCCTTAACTCTCTTGCTTCATCGCTAAACAACTCAACTCAAGATGTTCCTCCCGATATACTATAATATTCTACACATCTCCTTTTTCATTACTCCTAATGTAAAAGGAGTAATGACAATGTTAATAATCCTAACATCTCCAGCTCAGCATCTTGTCGTTGTTACTGCCATCGTGCCAAAACCTTAAAATTCCTCCTTCCACTCTAGAATCTTTTAGTAACAAATAAGACACTGCTGTCACTGTCTTCTTAATCTCTAATGTGCAATGGTCCTGACCTCACGTTCTTCAATTTATCCAATCTTAGTACCTCTGCTCTTTGCACTATAACATTGGATCTGTAGAGATAGTTTTTGGCAGGGCATCCCAATTGTCCACGCTAATGATTCAGCCCCCCCAGAGCGATTTTGTACACTGTTTTATTGTACAGCGTTTAGGAAAGCATTTTGACCACTAGTTGAACTCTCACTGCGTAGGCAGAATTAAACTCAAAAGTGTATCAACGACATCAAGTAATACAAGTGCAACGACAAACATGATGAATGTGTCGTGCTTGTCGCAAGCAGTGCCCTTCTTGTGTCTCCAAATCATTGAGCAGTGTTGTGATGTCAGTAGCTCCACCCTGACTGTACATTGTCCTATACCTACAACAGAAGAGGGTCCAAAATGACAATATGGGTCAGCTGCATAGACCGCTAATACAATGAAAAACGACAACATAGAGTTCTGAATCGCAGACATTAATTGTGAAACTTGCCATCAGCCAATTCTCTGCTACTCACACTAGAGTAGGGGGTACACTTATTGCAGTTTTCTGGCCGACCACCGATATTTTAAAAGCCTGACTTGCGGAGGAAGTAATTTAGCCATTTTATTCAGGTGTGCTAAACCAATGATGCATCTTCGAAGGTTGCAGAACAAAGACCCTCAATGGCTCAAACAGCTTTTAAAGAGGTCGAAGCCCAATGTCAAGGCGCTAGATTATGAAGTAAATGTTTTTAAAGTCCTATCTGATATATACAGCATTTTTATAACAGCTGAAGGTAATATAATTATTTGATTGTGCTCTAAAATGCTACAATATGCCTGGAAAATACATAATACTGCCCCTTAAAGGCTCTACAATATGCAATTGACAGAATGTGTTTGGAATTTGTTGTTAAAAGTCTGAAATAAGCTAAGAATTTAGTAGTTTTAAAAAGGTACAATCTGTCAGAAGTGCATGCATTACTTAAAGCGATTGTGTGACCAGCAGAGAGAGAAACAAAAAGCTGGCCTGACTCAATCTGACTACTTTTCCAAAGCTCTCATCTACAATGTCACAGAAAATTTAAAACACACCTCAACATTTACAGTGCAGTAATATTTCAAAAGTTTTCTTACCAGGTTTTTCCATTACAGTGTCCAAAACTCTGCCGTTAGTACCTGAAACAGATAAACAGGATCAGTTTCAAACTTAATGCAGCTGTTTGCATGAAACCCTGAGATTATCAACTGCTATAAATTGTCATTGTCTATTATTTTCTGTTTTATTTTATAAAACACCTGACAACGACAAATATTCAATAGTATAAATTCAAACTAAATTGCAAGAAGCAGAATACAAGGCAGCATATTAAATAAAAAAGTCTGCTTGTTTTCTTCAGTTGTTCTTGGTGCAGCGTCACCACAGGCGAGGGGGAGAATCGATCTCCATGTTAAGAGATTGATCAGCCTCTATATGTAGCTCAGCACACCTCAACAACATATTTCTACTTCTAGTTTTTATGTCACAAAATGCTCTAGAGTATATCAGACAGATGATTTTCCATGATAGCTGTTGAATGGTGTGTCCTGTAGCTTTAAGAGCCAGCACTAGACAAAGAGATCACAGGGACAAGGACAAACCAAACAGCTGACAACAACAAAATTCTGGTTTTTTTATCCCAAGTGAAGAAAACATGATAAGAGCTTTTAGGCTGTTCTCGTTTCTAATTGGGTAAAATCAGTGGGCTGGGCTACAATGTGACGACATCCAAGGTTGGTGGTTTCAGCGGTATCGACCTGCCCTTTGGCAGAGAACCAACTTTTAAACCCAGCCTGGGTGACTCACACACGGCATGAATCTCTTACTACAAATCAAAAATCACAGGCTCACTGATCATCAAAACCCCACTATCTAGTCATCTTGGCAGCCAGGGATGGCTGTATTTTCCTAAGCATGTAAATGCACAACCAAAAAAATCCATGACACTCGCAGTCGACCTCCTTGATGGCATTGAGCTTTTGGAAAGTAAACAGGTTATGAGTAACTGGATTTCGTTGTGGCGTTTCCTCAAAATGGGGAGTGAAGACTTTTTCCAGGAAGTAGTCTGCTCCAGTAACAGAGTCAACAACATCAAACCAGGCGGCTGCATAATTTCTGCTTCAGTCAGCACTGCGTTGGAGCCGCCAACGCCTCTGGCCGGCAGCATGGCTCTGGTCAAACCAGCTTGACAGGTTAAATGTGCGCAGCCTGTCCTTCATGCCTCTGTTCATCACTGCTCAACTAAGGGATACAACAACATGGAAACAATGCTAATTCATCCAATAATATTCCATTTTAAAGAAAAATGTCCTAATTAGGCCTGTTGCGATAACAGATTTTGCTGGTCGATTAATTGCCTAAAGATTTATCGGCGATAAGCGATAACATCGCCTCAAGAAATTTTGTTGAGGGGGCGGGGCGGGGGGGGAGGGCGGGGGGGTTGGAACAGAAATTCGCAACACGAAGCACAACAGCGGACGGGGGGGTGGGGGGGGGGGGGGCAAAGGCATTCGACTGGGAGCTTAACGCTGAATGTGACAGGCAGCCAATCAGAAAGTGCGGATTCTCCGCCAGCTTTCTGAGGAGAAATTACCAAGGGGAATCCCAAACAGCTGAAACAGCGCATTTCAGCACTTAAGTTTTTTTTATCACACGATTAATCGATTTATCGTTTATCGCGACAGGCCTAGTCCTAATAAATCTGAAGGTGTGATATTAAACAACTGATTTTTACAACACTGACCAAAATGTGCTTATGCATTAGTCATTCTTCTCAATCAGCTGTAGAGAGAAGAGAAGTTGAGACGAAGTCAAACTCACTAATAATTCACCAGATAAAGTTCAGCCCGTCTGCAGCCCGGTTCGTTCTCAGGTGTCTTCCTCTGCAATGTTTCCAGCTTGCGGCTCAACAAACACAGAGCCAAGTTAATGTGCACCAGCCTGTTTGCGAATGCTCACAACAGGAAACCTCGTCCTCACGGTGTAAAAGAGGACAAGCGCACGCGCTCACGCCCCATCAGCCCAACGTTTATGCTGGGCTGACGGGGCCCAGCATAAACGGGGCCCTCAGCTGAGGGCCTGAGTTGGCTGCACTGGCTTCAAACCAGAGCCTTTATGTTGCCAGAGAAAAGTCAAGAACAAAATGTTTGTCACAGTACAAAAAAAAAAAAAAGCTTGGGAGCTGAGCTGAGAAAAGCAGCCAGATTTTCAGGTTTGGTAACAGAATCCATCAGCAGTATTCCTGGCCTTTTCACAAGAGAAAAGGACACTGCAAACCGAGAGAACAGCTGACAGAATGATAGCGGAGAACAGAAACAGAGGACTGGAACCATGTCACAAAAATCAGTAGTTCTGCATTTCTGCTCACGGTTATTAAAATTTCATAAACATAGCAGGGTTTCCCTCAGTGTATTATAAGCATGGCGGCCCGCCATGCTTTGCTAGCCCTGCCGCCAGGCTTAGCGTTGCGCTATTTCAGCTGTTTGGGATTCCCCTTGGTAATTTCCCCTCAGAAAGCAGGCGGAGAATCCAAGCTTTCTGATTTGCTGCCTGTCACATTCAGCGTTAAGCTCCCAGTCGGGGAAAAACCCCTGATTCAATCGAACCTCATCAAAAGCTACTAACAGCCTTATACATTGTTGCGGGAAACTTATAATCGAGGCTCTGCGTCTGAAAACAGTCATTTTGATTAACCATCCATACCTAAAGACAGCTCAAGTCCAAACAACTCACCAAGTATCTTATCAATATAAGCGGCATAAATGAAAACCTTAAAACATCAGTCAGAACCTACCAAATTCTGTCTTCAAACAGTGTTTTGCAAATAAAATATTGATAATGAGAAGAAGACTCAGGATCCAAATGACTCACTTTACCCAACAGGCACTGGGCCAACCAACTGGATCAGATTGTTACAGTTCTGAAAGATGGGAACGTAGTGGCAGTTGTGAGCTCTTCTTTATTAATTGTACTTTTTAGCTGTGTTTTACACAGATGTAGAAAAAAGCTCCTCCTCTGACTGACATGGAGAACAGGCACAAGGGGAGGAGCACAGCATTATCACATCATCTGAGGTGCCCAGGTTGAGACAGTGGAACATGTTTCAGCAACATTATCTTTGCCAGAAAACAATCTAATCTCAAACAAGGCAAACAAAAAAGTGAATATAGAATGTAGCCAGCCTAGTGAAAAGGAACAGATTCCACAAGAACTAGTTCATTTGAGGAACATTCAATCCCATCTCTGTTGAGGTGTTACAGAACAAAGTCAACAGAAGTACCAAAGCTGTACTTTCTACATGTTCATACATGTCTGGAGCTCACCGAGGCAGAAGAGCAAGTCTTTAAAGTAGATAACAGAAAGGGGTACCGTGTTTCTCAGAGCTGTTTGTTTTCTTCTTCTGGACTTTAAACCAGGAGCATGGAGAATCTGGAAAAGTTAACAGCCTTTTGGAAAGTTTAGACTATCTATGGAAAATACACAAACACCACTGCTTCAACAAAGATATCAACTGCAGGTACAGAGTAGTGGGCATACACCAATAAATCTGCCTCAATTTCCTTCACTTTGGGAGATCGGTGATCAGCTGAAACTTGCATCTGAAACCAATGTTATCCACCAATCTTTTCTACTTCAGCAAAGGTCTACACATCAGCCTCTGTCCTCTTTTGCTCTGCTGTGAGAGAGGTTTGGCTAACAGGTGTTTGCAGGTAACAATAGTCACCCCACTGTTGCCAACTAAGCAATTGTCTTGCTATATGTAGCGATATCTCAGACAAAAAAAAAAAAAAAAATCAGCAGCAAAAAATTACTTCATTAAATTATGTTTTACAATTTAGTGCTCTGTGTTCCGATGAGATGATTATTTGTGTTGCACAACATCTCCCATAAACCAATAAGCTGTTGATGAATGCTAAGTGTTATAAGCAGCTATGGAGGGAGACAGTGAGACACAGAAGAAAAGAAAGAGACCTAAAATGTCAAATTGTGAGATCAATTTAAACTCAAAAGACATATTTGTTCCCTTCGCTAAGGACTCAAACTTTTATCTGTTATTGTCAGTACAAAATCTGACATGTTTTACATGTACAGGAAATACATTTTAGCTAACATTACCTGTACTCAATGACCAAAGAACTGATGGAATGGAAAAAAATGGCTTGGAGATACCCATTTTATGAAAAAAAGAGAGAGAAGTCATATTTCAACTTTGCAACTGAAAATTGAGAGTAATATAAAAGGCACCATCTACTAATGCCTCAGTTTCAGTTTGGTTTTTGATTTTTTTAAATATTAATGTAAAACATTTTATTTCTCATCTGTTCTTGTGCTTTAAAAAGCTTTTTCACATTTCAAACTTGAGACTAAAAGTAATTTTTGAACTGTTTTGCATTTTAAGAAATAAAACGTTTGTTTATTCCCGTAACAAAGAACTGAATTGATTTTAACTACCATTTTCTCTTTAATCTTTCTTTTACTAGCTTAAGTAGCTAGAATATTAGACTACTAGCGTCAGTGAAATTCAATCCCACAGATCAGACCACAGTGTCAAACTGTGTAGAGAATGTAACATACTAGGCCTGTCACGATAACAAATTTTGCTGGACGATTAATTGTCTAAAAAATTATTGCGATAAATAATAATATTGTTTCAAGACCTTTTGACACTGATTTAATGGAAATAACATAATAATGCATGTGATTTCCTGCCAAATATAGATACTTTATTTTCAAAATAACACATAACACTGGAACTGATAAACTAAACAAACAAAACAACCAAAAACAAAAATAAAATGGATTCTCAGTCTCCATGAACAAAAACCTTACTTGAATAAAAACTAGACAACATAAAGACAAAGTGGAAATAAATACTGGATTTAAGCAAAAGAGTGCAGATTATGAAGTCTGTATTGCCCTTCAGTAATCTCTAGATTTAAATAGAGAAAACGGGCACATCCGACTTCCTAATGCAGTAGTTCATACTACACGATCTTTTGCCCCTATTTTCCCTTACCGATCTAAGATTGTCGGCGATTTCGTAACCGATCATCCTGCACTGTATGGTGGGCTACAGTAGATCCTCATGCCAAATTGATGAACCCGGTAAGTTTTCAGCTGTTCTTCCTTAACGTAACATAAATAAGTTATAATGATTTCCATTCAGTCAGAACTTTACTCTGACTCTAGCCACATGCCTCACAGGCAGATTCTAGTAAAACATTGATTAATGCCCAATTTTAAAATTAGTTAACTGGACTTGTAGCCATTACTTTGTGCCCATGTGGCTGGACACCACACGGCATCACGAACCCGATGGAATCGTTATACCTGGGATTTCTGTCGGCTAATGTGTCTCTCAGGGTTTGAAAATGGGCAACAACTAGTGTAATGTGCGCTGGACATTAGACTAAGGAAATGCGAAAGGGAGGGTCAGTGGAGAGCAGCGGAGTTGAGTCTTTTCATTCAGTGTCACGAATAGATAGAAAAAAGGCAGGAAGAGACGATGAAGAGAATAATTAAAATGAGGTCGATAGGTTTAATTTATCGTGCGATTAATTGATTTATCGTTTATCGCGACAGGTTTACCATATACAATATAGCTACATATTGATTATCAACCCATATCGGTGCATCCCTACCTGTCATCAGACTCTTTACAAGCCTTTGTTTGTTATTATTCTTATTGGCTGAAATGTCCAAGTTCACAGTGTTCCTTTATCCAGATTTTATTCACACAATCCCATGAGTTCCTAGTCAAATCATTATAACCCCTGGGAGCACTTCATGATTGAAATAAACACAATCATCCATTGTGCTGAGGTCATTCTGCAGAGCTGGCATCACTAAATGAGTTGCTGAGCTGCAATTTGCATGATAAGAGAGAGAAACAGCCAGAGAGAGAGAGAGAGAGAGAAAGAGAGAGAGAGAGAGAACAAGTTGTGTGGATTTGCAGCAAGTCGCTGTCAACAAATAGTTGATGATGGCACACAGATCTGATTATATAACTCTCACGGTTCTACAACACTTAGAAACTTCACTAAGAGCTTAACTAATTTCTTCTGAACATGTCCATTAACCTCCATTAAATTCAATGTGGATTTTCTACCAACTATAAACATCTTGTTTTAGCAAATCTAGTTAACTTGTTGATACGTAGCATCTAAATTTACAAGCAAGCAAAAAAAAATAGTCGTTTTAACAAAAAAATCTCTCAAAATATCTCTTTTGTGGAACACGGATATGGCCTCTTTCGCTGATGCGCCGATTCCTCCCCAACCTGTCAGACTCGTTGTTCAGAATGGACCCTCAGCCTGGACAACTAAGTTCAATTTTAAAAACAGTGAACGTACAAAGCACCAGAAACACGACTGACCTGAACACGGCACTGTCTGTTTAGAACAAGCAGCTCCTTTTGGTCCTCCAGCTGTACGGTCGTCCCTACCGGCTGTGCTGCTGTTTTCAGGCACACAGTGCTTGTCAGAACAAGAACAGGGGGTTGACACAGGAATGTCCTGGAATGTCTTGGTAAAAGGCAAGACTTGTTCCTTCTACTTCACACCTTAACCATCCCGGCCATAAAAAGCCTCAGCTGGTATTCAAACATCCAGTACATGTCTGGATGACTTCAGGCGTTCATATCAAGGTGCACACTGACAACACACTGTTTAGCATCTGATTCAACCTCTAATATGGAATCAAACAACAATGTTATTTCCCTATTTTTGAGGAACGTCAACTACATTTGATCAGCTTTAGTACAAAATATAAAACATAAACCTGAAGTGTATTATTCTACATTGATGAATTCATAATTTACACATCTGTGACCTGTATAGTAGATACTTGATCCAATTCAATGTTGTCTATGAGTCAAGAGTCTAGAAATCCCCACAATTAGTGCTTAAAACAAGCAGATTAATTGGCTCCTTAATCTCAGGCTGTGTATTAATGAGATTGTAAACAGTGTAGAATACCGCAGTGAAGGTTGGGTCAGATTTGACCAGATTTTCGCAAAAAGGGTGGAATAACTCTTTACCCTGCTTCCAATCAGACACGAACTTCAGCTAACAGGTTTGATAACTTCTACAGCTTATTTAGCTTCGCCCCAACAAACGCCAGTATCGTTCAGTATTTGACTGAATACCGACACAATAAAGCCTTACTCTACGAGTTGTGTTTCTGTTCCGACCTAACAAAACTTCAATAGTTGGTACAGAGTGACTTATTACATCGATAAAGTATCATGCTAATCCCTGACCGCTGGCAGCTAAAGCCGAGTAAACCAGCAACAGGTGCTGCATCTTGTCCCGCTGCTGCGCCATAAAGATCCCACTTCTCACTGTGGAGTGTCGCGCGCAGCACATACTCACCCTTTCTAGTACTTTAAATGTGTAAAGATGGACCTCAAAACCCGGAGAGCGTTTCCCAGTGGTGTCCTGGTTACTCCTGACACTCGTCGCTGCTGTCCATGACCAACAGGGAGAACAAGGCGGAACTAGCGCCCACGAATTAGGTTTCAGTCTAATTAAGTCACAAAACTAACTTTGAGTCCAGGAGGGAAAAAAGTACAGCGAAAATACATCCAATGAATATTCCGCAAACTTCTTCCACGTACATTAAAATAAAGTATTCTCACTTTTTCTGTCGACAATTTGTTGTCAATGGATACTTGGACGTTAACCTCCGAGGAAAGATTACATACTGAGGCGCATGCGTACTTCTGCTGGGGAAGTTGCTCCTGCACCTGACCTCCGAGCACGCGCCGCGGGCACGGGGGTAAACCTCAATAACCACGTGACCGGACATTTTACAGGAAATGACATTTTTCTTGGGTTAACTTTGTGTTAGAAGTGGTTAAAATCATAGACATAACATATTATGTCTATGGTTAAAATCATAGTCATCATGTCTATTGTTAAAATGGTTAAACAGGGCTTCAAGTTTAGCCGCCGAAACGTTAACATTTTTTTCTAGAGAATACATCAAGTTAAAAATAAATAACGTAAGCAAAATACAAATGATCTAGTGATTATCAAGACCTAATATTGTTTGAATTTAATATTAAGCATACAGAAAAACACAAAATTCACGTACTCAGTGTTTTGTTATTACACAAAACAAAATGAATCGTGCTTGAAAATCTGGAATACACTGCAAAAGTATTCAAAGCCCTCTTACTTTTTTCATATATTAAATTACAACCACAAATTTCAGCATACTTTAGTTGGGTTTTATAAAATAGACAATGACAAGTTGTGTTTTTGTGAAATGGAACAAAACAAAGACAGAGGTTTTTTTTTGTTTATTTGGTTTTTTTAAAATAATAATAATAATAATCAATTTAATTTATAATGCACTTTTCATTAATAAAAATCTCAAAGTGCTACATGGTGCATCTAAAAACATAAAATCAGCTATCAAAAACAATTTAAAAAAACAAAAACAAACAACTGTTATTTAAAAATGGGGTAGGCTTGTCTAAAAAGGAAAGTTTTCAAGCCAGTTTTAAAATCAGACAATAATTGCGGGGCTCTCAAATAGTCAGGGAGAGAATCCATAGACGAGGAGCCACAGCAAAGGTCCATCACCCATAGTCCTTAGTTTTGATCGAGGAAGGTGGAGAAGATTGCAGGCTTGGGATCGTAGGATCTAGAAGGTGAATGTGAAGTGAGGAGGTCCTTCAGGTAATCCGGTGAGGTTCCATATAGACAGTGATAGGTGATAAGTGCAATTTTATATTGAATCCTATAGGTAACAGGAAGCCAGTGAAGCTCGTGAAGAGCAGGTGTGATGTGATCGAATTTACGAGTCTCACTAGGATCCTGGCAGCTCTGTTTTGAATGTACTGAAGTCTCTGAAGGTGTTTTCACTCCGATGAGCAGCGAGTTACAGTAGTCGAGTCTAGAGGAGACAAAGGCTGGATGAGGGTCTCAGCATCCGAGCGGGTTAGGGTTACTTGAATAATATTCAAGTAATATTTTTTTTTAAATGTGGAGGGTTCAATTGACTCAGCCAGCATACCTAGGTGGGCCCCATATGGGATAAATGTGGGCAACAAGATGGGTTTCACATGGTTTTGTCTGTGGTTTCCATGGTGACCCTACATGGGTGTGCCCGGATAGAAATCTCTCTGGGCATGTAGGGCCACGATGGAAATGCAGACAAAACCATGTAGGACCCATACTGTTGTCCACATTTATCCCAAATGGGGCCCACCTAGGTATGCAGCTGCACAGCTGCAAGTCTTTTGGGATATTGTGCCAGCTTGTCAACATAGGGATTAGCATGTTTAACTATCCTTTTTTTTTTTTTGCACATTATGTCAGGATGACTCATCAGTGATGGTCAATTGTTCAAGTGTTGTACCAGATCATATTACTTTTAATTAAATTTAGGTCTGGACATTGGATTTTCGTGCAATGTAAACAAAGTTTTCTTTGTTTGTTTACTGTGTTGTGCTATTATCATGTAAAACACTTTGAAATGCCTGTGCTAAATAAACTTGATTTGACAGGGCCGTTCCTGCTAAAAGGTCAACCTGTGCACCAATTTCACCAGTTTCTTTTCCCACATATTGGTTCTTCCAAGATTGTTACGTTTTTAGCATAATCTATTTTTTTCACCAACATATCGTCAAGAACACAATGACCCTCAGCTAAGTGGTTCTGAAGTGGCTGAATGAAATCAAATCCCATTGTCATGTTATGACCATCACAAAGCCCTGATCTCAAGTGGAAGAACATCTGAAAAGGTGAGAGTAATGGGTGGTCCAGCAAAAATATTTTAAGCTTGAGGAAGAAAACTGAAAAAATATGACCCAAATAATGAAGTTCAAAAGCAATTTCAAACACTGAATTTAAATTCCTGATATTGAAATGATCAAAAATGAATCTCAAACATATTGTTTTTCTTCATATTGTGGAATTTAGCATGTAGAAGTAATTTAGGTGATTCTATCTGACCTAAAACAAGATAAGTTTGGTCTGATTTAATTTCAGACAGTGAGGAAACAAAAGGTAGATGTATCGATTTATTTGGTGTATGAAAACTTCTGGTTTCAACTATGGAGGCTAGAAGGTGTAAATGTGATCTCCTGTTAGATCGGCACCTTTCAACTCATATAAACTATCGTCAAAATAACAACGCAGCTTGAACAATTCTGCAAAAAAGAATGGGCAAAAAATTGTAATTTAATTTAAGGAAATACAACATTAAAGACTTGCAGATTGTAGTGAGAGTGGTTGAGGCAAAGTACTGAAAAGGTAATGTGGATGCAAAGACTAAATAGGGAAATGAGGAGATAAATGCTTTTTCATACTTTGTAGAGTTATTCCCCCAACTCCTGCCAGTTCATACAAATTTTAATGTCAGATAAAATTGTTTAAGAAAATATAACATGCAGTTTGGAAATTCTGATTATTAAATGCTGACATTTAATAATGCAGGTAAAGTCCCACTTTTTAAGCAGAAATAAACCTTTTGACATTGAGCCGTAATACTCCACTTGTGAAAGTAAATCTTTTGGTTTTCTCTTTAGCACTGAGATAACACGCATAAAGAGAGAAAAAATATCCACTTTTGACAATGCACCACTTCAGTGTACTACATGTGAAAGGAAAAGGAGTGACTGCATGTTTTGAAAAGTATGCTGATTTTAAAATGAAATTGCTGTATAAAATTTCTCATCGTTAGATAAGATCTACTAGATAAGAGCTACCACTGCTTATAATCTTTTTAACCAATAACCATTGCTGTTAAATATTTTGGATTGGAGTTCAGTTTTCTTAAAATGCTCCATCTAGGTCAGTTTGACCGTCAACTACGTAAAACCTTATGCTACGTATTTATAATTATAACTCTTTTCGTTTAGGACTGAAACACACACAAAAGTTGAACAACTCTGACCTCTTCTGGCCAATCCTCCAACTACAACATCATAGCAGGACTGCTGTTCATCCCTCATATCAGTGCGATAGTCTGCCACCTAGCGGTCATACTCAGGTCATGCTGCTAATTCACAGGGTAGGGGTCGTTATTGGAGATCAAGTTCACACCATCCAGCAGTTTTGTAGCTCTGAAATAATCATACTGTACTCTAAAATAAGAGCAGAGATGTCTTACTAAATTATCCTCTTTGGATTCAAACAACATGGAGAAAAATGATCTTGATTAAATTCTTTCCCTCCGTTCTTCTTCATTAACCAAAGAACAAGGTATCAAGGTTAGAACTGATAAAGAAAGGTGTGTGTCTTTTGTTTTTCATCTGTAAACACAAACAGTACTGCTGTATGCTGTGGGAACTGCAGTCTTTCCCAGTTCGCAGTTTTGTTTTTTAGTCTGTCTGTGGGAGTCACTGCTGCTTAGGAAGGAACAGTCAGAAGAAAGCGTGCCCGCCTGTGACCTTTCCACTGACCCAGACGTTCAAAGGTCCAGACAGTGTTGCCCACCCTGTTACTGGAGCTATTTATAGGATGACTTTTTTTTTTTTGAGCTGACCTTACTGGTTTTGGGCAAAAGTGTGGAAATACATTTTATTGTTAAAGGAGGGAGATATTATGATTCAAGGAAAATGATCAATTTTATAGCTACATTGTTCGATTCTGTCTGTCAACAGCTGGTTATTTTTTGTTTTTCTTTTCATCAGTGGCCTTGGATAAACCAAAGACTTCATGAAATTTTTAAATTTACATTGCATGTAAATAGGTTTTTGGTGGTTGGAGTTGATCACATGCCTAATATATAAATCTTACCCAACTATACCTATATTGTTGAACTTTCTTCTTAGAGGCTGTTTTCATCCAATATTTGTCATGGTGGGGTCTAGTTTTCGCACCCACATGCAAGGACACAATCAGGAGAAGCGTTTGATAAATAATAAACTTTAATGAATATATAAGGAAGTGAGGAGAAGGGGATTCGGGGTACAGGGAAGGAACCAGGTCTTCTGACTGTCAACGAAAGGAAGGTGGTTAGTGGTGAGTTCAAGGGCCGTGGGAATCAACGGTGCAGGTAGCAGGTAAGGTGTCTTACGTTCTGGAGAGTGCGGCAAGAGTCTTAACTGGTTAGTATCATACGAGGGGGGTCCAGGTACTGGATGGCTGACGAGGTGGAGAACGTTGGAGGGCGGAACAGGCAAGGTCTGGACAACGGAGATGCTGGCGTCCTACAGGTACCACCTGTAGCATCCAGGTGGGATTCCTCTGGGAAAGCACTAGGGATAGTGCGCATAGTGAGCGACCCACAGGAAACTCCAGAGGCGTAGCAGACGGGCTTAGAGGGGTCCTGGTAACTGCAGGGTCTCTGGAGATCTCGGAATCAACGGGTTCACCTAAACGAGGGAAACACAACGAGCGGTTACACAGGGTAGATAACTCGGAGGGCCTTCTAGAGAAACGTTTACCATAGTTAGTAAACACTCAGGCACTGAAGTGTTGGCCAGCCGCCTCTTAAATACTGCACAGCAGTCTTCTCCAAATAGACAACAGGTGTGTGTCCAGGGTCGGGAAAACACCTCTTTCCAGGGACCCAGCGACACCTGGTGGAGAGGGGGGAAACAGCAGGCGCACCCAACACAAAACCTAAGGAAAAACAAAACGAACAAAGCTAGGACCCTAACAATATTTTATTATGCTCATGTTTATGTTTATTGAGATCCCCATTAGCATTAGCAGCATGACAAAGTCAGTTCACATAAAAAAGACAGATAACATTCGTAGAAAAATCATACTGACTTTCTGTGATACAAATGATGTAATAAAATATAGATGAAGTACAAAAATAATGTTTCATTTTATATAACTTTTAAAGGTAATTAAGATAGGGAAATATATATTTTCAGTTATTCACCATACATTTCCACTGATGGAATTTCTGGCTCTTTTTCAAGGGAACCGAATGATCCGTTCAAGTCAAAGAGCCATTCAAGTCAATAATTTTTGAAAATGTATATAATTTTAATCAAGAACAAGCCATCTTATTTCTAATCTAGCTTTATATTCATTTAGAGAAACCTGGCATGTTTGGGTGAAATTCACAAAAAAAGTGTCAAATAATCTGCATTAAATAAACTTCTGAAAAAACAGTGAGCAATGGGCCTGCCCTGTGTAATCTGATACCATAATTTCAAATTAAATACCAATAGCTACTGCAGAGCATTACAAACAAGTAAAAAACAAAGAGCGGCTCTCATAGCCGAGATTCGAGTTCAGTGTAGAGTCTGTAGCTGCTCCCCAGTACTCGAATGAATTGCGCGTCTCGACGGGTGAATTTTCAAGGTTTGTTTATTTTCTTTGACGTGGATCATCAATCACCATAGTCACCTTGATTACTTCTGACATCATAATCACCACAGACATCACCTTCACCGTGAAAACTAAACAGATACACAAATTAGAATATAAACATAAACTTACAATACACAAAACAAAATAAAACGTACCTCGCTGCCTTCACCGGGAAACACCTAAGTGTTGGTAGTTTCAAGCACCTTTGACAGTTTGTTTGTTCGGATTATGATTGCCGGCTTTTATAGGCCTGCCCTCATCAGCTACGGCAGCCCGTGAGGTACAAAACAAACTTTACAAAGTGCAAATACAATTAAAATACAAATCAACAGTGGTAATCAAACAAACAAATATCGTTAAACAATCTGCAACATACTTAAATAATTTACAATAAATAATTACAAATTTGAATATTTAAGTAGTAGTAGTAGTAGAAGTGGCTGGGGAGAGGGAAGTCTGGGCCTCCCTTCTGAAGCTGCTGCCCCCGCGACCCGATCCCGGATAAGCGGAAGAAAATGGATGGATGGATGGATGGAATATTTAGGGAACTTAAATAAAATGATTCACTATCCATTACAGAGTCATTCAAAAGAATCGGCTCATTCGTGAACGTCACATCACTCCTTTGCTCCTTGGAACAGCTATGAGAACATTCACCAACTTGGATGAGAAGCAATGCAACACAAAGATCTAGTCTGCAGGCACAGCACAGGACTCATGGTAACCCACATTGGTATCCAAACAATCAGAAGATGATTTATCTAACAAATGCTGCCTTTCTCTTACACTGGGTTATTACACATATGATTTGTCGATGCTTTTGATTGACATTCTGCATTAACTTTCCAAGTGCAAGATAGTCTCTCTTGGGTTTCCTGAAGGCGTTGATTCAAAGTGTATCATACAAACTTTTACACCACCAAAATGTGTTAAATCCATGTATCTGTCCATTATCTAATATATGGTCCATTGGTCATTGGGCAAGAGGCAGACAACTCACCAGTCCACACAGAAACAAATCCCAAATCACAGACATACCCCACTCCACTTGTGCAGTGCAAAAAGAGTTTCCTCTCATATACGTCACACTTTGAGTACATAACGTCTAAAGAGAATTTGCCAGTCTGCATTGTGATCCAACAATGACTTCCTTTATCTTAAATTTGGAACCAGTGAACAAAAAAAGGAAACCGGACCAGGTGCACCTGAAAGTACTGACTACAAGCATGGTGGATAGTACCAGACTGGCAAATTTAAGACCAGCACAATGTTTAATCCGTCCCACCCACGTCTTTAAGGTTATTTTTAGTTAGCTCAATTATTTTTGACTGCTTTGTTTTTTGTTGAGTTCCTCTAAAATCCTCCATAAAATCAAGAGGGAGAAAAAGAGAGAGAGACAGGAGAGAGAGAGAGAAAGAGAAAAGCTGCTGACCAGCTGTGACTGTTTCAACCATCAATCAAGAGTCAGGCAGAGCAATTCTGGATTCAGTCTTACATTAGTTAACTCTAGTTAACTTTATAATTTTTTCTGTTTCTGGATTATCAAGAGGTAATGGCTCTTTACTTGACAGAAACCTTTAAATAGGACACTGTTCTGTTCAGTTTATTGTTGGTTCAGCTTGTTAAGCTGGCAGGTGTTCATTTTTTTAAAAACACCTAGTAACTTCTATTTGATTCTTTGACAATAATGAGGGTGTTCCTGGTGAACTTTGAATACAGAGGTTAAGATGTTACTACCACATTAGTTAATATAAATATAGCTTGTTTTCATCAGAGAGCCTGTTTTGTTATGTTATCTCTATCCCTGATTGTTCTACCATTACAGTGTGGTTAGTCTCAGGGATTAACTTGTATCTATCAATCATTTTATTTCTCTCTCTCTGCTTTATTAAAAAAAAACACACATTTTCAATCGATTTTGTGAGAAAAAAAACCCCATCCATTCTGCTGCTAAAATGTTTACTTTTGGGACTCAGTTAAAAATTTTAACCAAGTTGATCATCACATTTTAATTGAAAACCACACATCAATAAAAAGAGCATTGTTGTTGATACAGTTTTAATTCAAAGACCCTTTTTGAAGCTACATTAATCTACAAACACACTTTTGAGCTCAACAAGAAATCTATTTATTGTTCTTAATCTGTTATTAGACTCTTCAGCTATCAGATTAGTGCAAAGTCTTAAGTTTAATGTTTGGGAATTTGTACTTTACTTGAGTATAGCCTCTAAGTTTTGGACCCTGCTGCAAAAAGTACAGAAGGATTTGAATGTTCCCCAACAGGAAGGGCAGACCTTGGTGGCAGTGAAAGCCCATCTCTTCACAGCAGAACAGTTTAAGTGGCATTATTTGTTTAGAAAACTGAGTTGTTTCACAAACAGAAAATGACCTCAATAATGTCGACTAATTACTCAGTGACCTAATCTTGTACTGGAAAAAGTGGAACAGCAACAGATATGGCGGTAGTTTTAGGTTGCTAGGGTGAAACTACAATCATGATAATAGACCTGCCTCCACTTTCATTGTGCCACCCTTCAGAAAGCAGACAGGAAAACAATACGCTCATCACTGAGGCTGATTACGCACTGCGCTATCACGGTATCTCCCAAACCCTGGATAAGACAATGCCAAGCAATCATATTAAGGAAACTATGAATGACTCAGAACAATAGCTGACCTTGTTAATGACATTATGAAACCTGCAACCATCAAAGATGACAGTGACTCTAAGTTCTTGTTCAAACTGTTCATTTTGTAAGACTGTCTAATAGTGATGGAATACTAGGGCCACCTTAAGAAAATGTAAAAAATAAAATGACAAGAACAAAGTCGTAATTTTACAATTTTACTCTCAAAATATAGCTTTATTCTCATAGGATTCATTTTGTAATATGAATTCATTCTTGTAATTCTATAACTTTATTCACATATTTTTTCTTATTATGACTGTAATAATCTCTTGCAATCTTACTGAGCCTTTGCACATGATGACATGTTCTTCAGGAAGCCACTCACACCATCATTTCTGACTTCAAATAATCTTGATGTAATAATTTCTATGGATTACTGCATGTTTTTGTCTTAGTGCTACAGTCTTCATGATTCAATTTGTTTTAGCCCAAAACAAAAGTGTTGAAGTTCACTTTTTTCTTTTTTTTTTTTGCTAAGTGAGCATGTGAGAAAAGAAAAACCCAGACAACACAGTTTCACTTCAAACTGTTTAAAATTTAAAGCAACTCTTTGACTTTTATTGCCTGACTTCTCAAACAGCAGGAAGTAGCAGCAAAGTAAACACGCCAAAATCAGCCCAGAAAGTCAAAAAAGCGTAAAGGAAAAGTACAGCCAGTTGCTGATTTGTTTTTTGTGACGCCTCAAGTTGGAGTTAACAGGTAGAATTCATTGGCAGTACTTTGATGACTCTGTCGATGATGACACATTGTCTGGTCTTGGACTGAGACTCACAGGGTCGCAGTGTTTGTGCTCGATAAACAGAAACAAAAATTTATATGATCAGTCAGAAAAAATGGACACGTTAATTCTGAACTGTAGTTACTGACAACATGAAAGCAACACAGTCCAAACTTTACACTCAGGTAAGTTTGCTTTAAACCTGACATGACTCAGCTCACAATGGAAAGAGTTTTGGTTTAATTTGGACACATTATGGTTTCTGATGGCAAGATCATAGTTTTATTATCAACTGAAGTGAAGGAAACAACACAGAACCCTCTAAACGCAACTTCCTCCTTCACAAAAAATAGAAACCAAAATGGATTTTAGCAGTTATAGGATTTGTCTTTTGTCCTTGGAAAAAGACCACAAGTCACTTCTCCCACTAGACTACAATTTGTTTAGGTTGTAATTACCCAAAATGCATTTTACTGTAGTCCACTTCCTACTTGTGGAGCGTTCTCTGGTCTACTTTCATCCACATGTGCATTCAAACCACACCAGAGTTCAATTTTTCTTTCTTTTGGCAAAAAAAAAAATCACAAAAAAAATCATGAAATCCTGGAGGGACTGAAAATATGTTTAGTATTATTTAGTTTAAGGATTTATTTATATTTTAACGGTTTAACGGATTTTATCAATACATACTAGCACCACCGGCCTTTAAAGAACATTCATGATCTTGATTTGGCCCAAAAGGAAAATGAGTTTGACTCCGATGCCCCAAAGGATAAACCATCAAAAATATTGTTTAGTTTATTCTGGCTGCTGAGCCCAAAAAACAATGTTCTTAAAGAGAGTCAGATAAGAAATGGAGTCGAGTTGCATTCTCTACAAAAGCTCACTGTTTGTTGTTGTAACTGTTGGGTTCACAGGGTCACTGCCTCAAAATACAAAGAAGACTTAAAGATTTATTAAGACAGACAGTCACTTTTCTCCAGTCGGGAGCTTCGCACTCTGTATTGTGTGGCACAATGTTAGAGACTCAAAGCCTGATCCACCCTTCCTACTGTGACCTTCTCCTGTGTCATCATGAATAAAGGTCATCATGCTGGGCGTCCCAGGCTGTTAAATGTGAGCATCTGAGCATGGGCATCAAGGAAATAAAACGACTGTTTGTGGCACATGTCTATAATTAGCTGCCCAAAGATCTGCAGAGGGTCCGACAGGCGTCACCGAAACAAAAGCATCTGAACTTGTGACAGTGCAGATTGATAGGACGGAGGTTCTGGCCCAGTCGTTGTTTAAAAGATGATAAATGTTCCCAGAAGGGAATTAAATCACCCTTCTGAGCTGTGTTATGATATGTTAGGGATGGAATTTACCTGCTTAAATTTACATTCCTTTGTGAACACAGTGGTTGTGATTTGTGATGGTTTCATCGTCCATAGTTTAGGTCAGTGTTCTGTTAGTGAAAAAACCCAATGAAGAAACAAAGCAAAAAAAAAGAGGAGCTTTTGTTTTTTTGACCAGATTTATTTTAACCAGATCAGACCAGTTGAGTCTCACTGAACTGTGACATTTTGAACCTTTGGCAAATGTTTTTACTTTCTACATTTTTCTGTCCTCTGGTCTTAGATGCCATTTGGCCATCATACAGGGGCCGCAGCTATGGGGTGATGTTGACCTATTGACCTCTGCAAACAACAACTGATATGAAAGTCCGGTATCACTTTATTTGAAGGAGTGTGTATAAGACTGACATGACAATGTCATTTATGTTCATGACAGATGTTATGTCATGTTTATCACTCTTTATGAATGTTTATGACAGTTGTCATGAAGTGTCATTCAGTAAATAATGACACTTTTAATGCAAAGTTGCTCTAAAAGTTGCATTAAAAGTCCATTAATGATGATTTTGTAAATTATGATAATTTAATGCAAAGTTGGCACTTTTAATGGACTTTTAATGCAACTTTTAGAGCAACTTTGCATTAAAAGTGTCATTATTTACTGAATGACACTTCATGACAACTGTCATAAACATTCATAAAGAGTTATTTATGTTCATGACAGATGTTATGTCATGTCAGTCTTATGCACACTCCTTCAAATAAAGTGATACCGAAAGTCCAAGCTGATAAGGGTTATGAAATGATAACCACAATGCCAACATTGTTTGATGGACTTTGCTTTACAAAATCAATCGAACACATTATTAGTGCTCTGATAGATCAACTATTGCTGGACCTCCATTCATGGAAGTGGCCCACTCTGCTTGTGTTCCTTAGGGTTTTCAGTCAGGTTCTTCAGATGTATTTATTGAGCCATCTGTTAATAATACAGCATGTTTTCAGATTAATTTAGCAACATAAACACAGAGCAGCCGTAGTCCAAGGCTTATCCCTAACCGACACATCTCAACGGCACAACTTCAAGGCGTTAAAATACAAAGTAAAAAATGTTTTATGTCATGTTTGATTTATACAGCATTTTTAATTTAACATAGTGAGTTGATTGTGCTATAAAAAAGCACTATGTGCTTGGAAAACATACTGACCATTTAATATTTTTTGTGGTATTGCACATCTCTGTTGCTTGCACATTGATATTCATACATTATAAGAGAGCATTACTTTTTAATGCACAAATATTCATGCACATTTTGTACATTTCCTTTTTAAAATTATTTTAGTTTCACATTCCTCAGATCAAAGTATGCTATTTTTGATTAACTGGACATTATTTTATGTTGTAATTTTACCCTTATCATATAGCATATTATTTTTAATTTTGTTTTTCTGTCTTATTTATTTAAATGTATATGTACTAATCATTTTTTAATCTTTGTGACAACTGACATGCCGTGACATCCAGTCATTTTCTAGTATTACACCTAAAGGGCATTTCTATTCTATTCTATTCTATTCTATTCTATTTCTATTCTATTCTATTCTATTCTATTCACTTTTGTTTGCAGTAGCTTTTGGCTTCTTGTTTTACTAACTTTTTTGAATCCTGTCTGGACCAGTTTATACGAAAGTAAAATTTCGGAGGAAAACACAATGCCTTCTTCTTTTTGTTTTGGCTTGTAGAGATTTCCTAGATAAGAGTTTCAAAAATGTTTCCCAGAAGCTCATAACAAATGTGAATATTGATACAATCAGATACATGTGGTTCAGATTACAATGATAGAGTTTTAAATTGTCGTTGTTTTTACTCTCCCACACAGTTTGGAATAAGATAAAAAATTGATGTTATACCTGGGATCTGTTGTACTTGGTATAGCTACATCCACCACAATGGCTTTCCTCTGTTCTTTATCCACCACCACAATGTCCGGTTGGTTCTCCATCACCATCTTGTCTGTCTGGATCTGGATCCCACAGGATCTTAGCTCCGTCATTCTCCACCACCTTTGGGGGTGTTTCCCACTTCAATCTCGGGGCTTCCAGTCCATATTCTGCACAGATGTTCCTGTACACTATGCCGCCACCTGGTTATGTCGTTCCATGTACGCTTTCCCTGCCAGCATCTTGCACCCTGCTGTTATGTGCTGGACTGTCTCAGGGGCCTCCTTGCACAACCTACACCTTGGGTCTTGTCTGGTGTGGTAGATCTGAGCCTCTATTGCTCTGGTGTTTAGGGCCTGTTCCTGTGCAGCCAGGATGAGCCTCTGTGCTGTCCTAGAGTCCAGCTTTGTCCAGCCATTGGTAGGATTTCCTGATATCAGCCACTTCAGTTATTTGTCGGTGGTACATCCCATGTAGGGGCTTGTTCTCCCATGATGGAACCTCTAGCACCTCATCCTGTGTTCCCCATTGCCTGAGACATTCGCTGAGCATATCATCCGTCGTGTACAGTCTCAGGGTGCTGGAACCCTCCATGCATGGTTAGTAACTTCCGAGTCTTAACATCCGTGGCCTTTATCTCTTCTGTTGGCCAGCTAATTACTCCGGCAGGGTATCTTATTTGGCCGGGCGACGTCTGAGCCGGCATGTCATGCTTATCAATGTCTCTCATGGTATGAGGTAGGCTACATAGCTCCAAGGATCTTCCCTAAGGACCCACACTGATAGCTCAATTTGAGTGGTGTAACTTTTTGCCCCAGCCCGGATTCAAACCCAGGTCTCCCGGGTGGAAAACTGGTGACTTACTCATTGAGCTATACAGTCATTGTATATATATATATTTTGTTTTTAAGACAAATTGTAATAAACTATCTGGTAAATGTGCTGGCCATCAAAATCTAATAATATCACAATGATGTAATTTTTAACAAAAGTTTGAAAAAGAAAAAAACAGTTTTGGAATTTGAAACAGTCATTCTGTAACAACATGTCAGAGGGTGAAAAGAACAGGTGGACTGAATAACACTAACGATGGCTGCATTCCATTCCATAGAGCTCCATGGGCCACCTCTGTCTCAATGATTTAATATGGGACACCTCATGGAACAAAACTATTTTTCATCCCAACGTTTCGGAACATTCAAACAGTGAAAAGGCCTCACATCATAGAAGAGAAGAAACCTGTCTGCACTATAACACAACTGAAGAAAGTTAAAGTTTATGGATTAAACTCAGGCTTAGAGATCTACATTTTCTTGAATCTGTACAACTCAGAGGTCGGGCAGTAGGTATCGATATAAAACACTAACGTGAGCAGATGACACTCAGTGTGATTCATCCCGGCTCAGGTGTCACTGTGTGCTGCTGTTCAACATGCTGATTCTCATACTACCACTATAAAATCTACACAGTTCTGACTCATGAGCTCTAGCAACATGAGTCATGTTTTAAAATATGAATATTTAGAAAGTTGACGTGAATAAAGTCATTTATAACACAAAATGTGTGACCCAATTTACCAATACTTGTATTATCATTTATCCATTACATAATTTGATAATCGTATTGCATTACTACACAATACTTTTCCATTTATTTGTTCCATCCTAACCTTCTACCCAAACCATATTTCTTTCACTGCCTCAACCATTTGAACCATTATTGTAAAATAGTCTGATTTAATCCAAGTGTTTCTGTTTCAGCTCACAATTTCTTCATCCATCTGTCTTTATCAATTTCTCTTATGATCTCCATTCTACTCATGTTTCCTTCTAGCACCACCTGGATGGACCTCTGTTGAATTAGACCATTCACTAAAATATTTTGTTAAATATTTTTATTAGTCATTAATTTGTATAAATTTGTTTTCACTTTGACATAAAATGTTTTTTTATGATTATTTTGTTAGAAAGACAAATATTGTTGATTTGTAAAAACAATATTAGATTAAAAAGAATCCAAGGTGGTGAAGACTTTTTATGTTCTGTACACAGGAAGCATTTCTAGATGCTTCTCTCCTGTTTGGACTTGTCAGAATCTCACCTGCATTTTGGAGTGAGGTCAGTCTTTGTCATGTTGGATTTCAGTTTTTTGACTTGCATGCAAGTTCACACAACAATACCAGGGATCACTGTTCAGTGAAAGTTTAATGAGTTTCAAGGTACAATTAGAATGTGCTCCAGAAGATCTGTAGGCGGGTCAGCTCAGGTTCTGTCCAGAGAACCTGAGCTGGACCGGAGTGGAGAGAACTTGATGGGTCCAGGGGGGTAAAGTTGCTGTCGTTTCGGATGGTTTTTGCACGGAGGGAAAGGCTAAGATCCGGGAACGTTCCGAGGATCAAAGATGGCGAGAGGAGCAGAGCGGCAGGCGGTGAGGCTCGATCCTGGCAGACAGCGATCTAAAAAAAACCAGACTTGGTTCAGGCAGCTCGGCGTTTCCTGAAGGGAGAAACGTGGTTACATTAAGTCTCATACAATATCCATGACATGATCACTGGATAGACTCTGACCATCGAGCTCCAGGTCCACCAGTCAATCACTGGAATCAGCTGCCGGTGTCAGAACTCTCCCCCGAAGATCCTCTATAGGAAAGAGCGCTCACACTAACCCGAATCCTAACAGTCTTTGTCTCTTCCCATTTAGAACATTTTAGATTATCTTAGATCATTTGCTCTTAAATGTGACAGTTTGTTAAACTGTCTAACATCTTCATTAGAACGTCTGTGGAATCACCTGTTG
The DNA here is from genome assembly GCA_033032245.1 of Poecilia picta. Classification (NCBI taxonomy): domain Eukaryota; kingdom Metazoa; phylum Chordata; class Actinopteri; order Cyprinodontiformes; family Poeciliidae; genus Poecilia; species Poecilia picta. The sequence continues at coordinate 29,374,587 of CM065363.1, read as the reverse complement.
GGAATGACTTCACCATTTTTATCACATTTCAGAAGGTCCACAGATAATGGTTGTACACCTGAATTTATCCAGGGAAAAGTATTTTTTAGTATTTTTTTTAAGACCTCCACCATCATTGCAGGTGATATGAATCGTTCTAAGAGCTTATCTGAAACAGAAGGAATTCTTGCCAAACCTTCTCTGACTGGCGTTATTGTTTTTACCCATCACGTTCGGCAGACAAGGCGGATTTTTTGGATTTACTGTAAGTGTCAAATGTCACGCATCACAGCACCTGGGGAGAAAAGGAAGAGAAACTATTTGGACAAACAATGTTTCAGTGTGATGAGGTGTGACGTGACGCTTTAGTCTTTGAGATCAGTGAATAACTCACATGTAAAGTCCTGTTTAGAGTACATCTCAGACAGATGGGGTGCCTTATAAGCATATTCAAACCCTTCAATTTCTTTCTCATTTTGCCGCAAAAAATCTTTTTAAAGAACTAAACAGTAAAACCAGCTTGGACAAAAATGGTACTGCCTATTCATAGAGTGAAAAGTACTCACTATGCTGGTCGGTGATGTGGTGTGTGCAGAGTTAACATAAATCATTACTCAGCTTAAAGTGAATAAAAAATATAACATTTAACATTAGAATTTTATATTAAGCAAATATAAATAAAATTTTAGTTAAGAAATGATGGCTTAATGAAGAGTTTGTGTAATATCTACTTTAAACTTTCCATAAATCAGTCCTGAATGTGCAGCTGTGTTAACTCATCTTTATGCCACTTGTCCGCCATTGTTCTCTAATAAAGCTACTTTGTTTTCACAGAGTAGTGTTAAGGAAGAATTATTTTTATGATTAAATTTAGAAAAACAATTTGACTCAGCTTCTTCCTAAAATTCCGCGTTCTCTCTCAGGTGGCTGTGTGTGGGGATAGAGACACAACAATGCGTGTTGACATCACAGAAGTACAGAATTTAATCCAATCAGAAGAAAGTATAAGACACAACAGAGTACTAAAGAAACACAGAGACATGTTGGTTTGGTTACCTGAGACCACAAGACAGACAAAGACATCAAGGACGCGTCCTTGATGCCATCATTTCTTAACTAATAGCTGTTGCAGAAGCAACTAAAATCAGCTTTTTCTGAATTATTTCCCTGGTGCAGGAACTTTTATACATGTAGGTGTGTTTTCCTCTTTAATATATTCAAATAAGGCGTATCTCTGCTTGACCAACTAAAAGCTGTCCCTGACCATTTTCGAATTCAGAAACTCCCTGCAATTTATTCAAACGATAAGAGACAAACTTCTCCTTTTGTTTTAGATAAGTTGGAAGCAGGATGTCTCCGAACCCCTGTTGGTTTATGGCTTTCACAAAGCAGTGCAAAAAGCTGGAACTTCCCAGTGATTGTTTCCCAGAAAGACAAAAGGGCAGATCTAAGATCTTAATAAACAATTTACTTCACCTACAGGTAAAATAAAGCCAATAGGCCAGAATAAGTTATAAATTCAAAAACTGTAATTAGGCTATTTCAATCAAGTTATGTTAAATTTTAAAACTAACTTATTTTAAATTTATTTTCTTACATTATCCAGCTTCCAGCCATCTGCGCAATGAGAAACAAATGAAGGAATTTCACAGATAGCTGTGAAATTCTGGTTTCTCTCCCGCTCTGCCAAGGAACAAACCTTTAATTGTTGTATTTTAATTCAATAAAAGGTTATCTCCAGAGACCCAATATTTTCTTGTGCAATCAGCCTCTCCAAGGTTCAGTCCTGATATTAAACTAAAAAGCAATATATAACATCAACAGAAAATAATAAGGTACAATACATGTTTTCTAATCTAATAATATTCAAGTAAGAATTAAAACAATCCTAAGCAATTTTCTAATACAAAATAAAACCTTTTCATTTGATTCGAACATCATCAGGAATAATGCAAATACAAATACATTTCAAATACATTCATCATCGACTAAATTAATTCTAAAACTAAATAATACAATTTTCAGTCAGAGCATGCCATAACTATGAGAAATCTGTTACAAATTAAATGTTAATGGTTTAAAACAGTTTAGAACATCCTAGATGTCCACAGAAGGCTTTTTGATCTCCCGTGAACTGGCTGAGTTCCTGTTTCCCAAGAGAATTTAAAGTGATAGTGTCATCTGGCTCCCCTGCATATGTTAATCTATGGGCTCCTGTCTTGTGTGTTAAAACCACAGGAGTCCGGGGAGAAACTCTCCTGTAGACCTCTCTATTTCAATACTTACCCAACAATAGGTTTTAAAGATTCTAAATCACTAACACAAACCTATTCAAAATTAAGAAATTTGTTCTAAAAGATTAAACTGAATTAAACACAAAAAATTGTTATTTTTCCTCAACAGTAGCCATAATTATCTAATTAAAGTGAGTTCTTTTCACTAATTTGCTGAGTTCCCAATGCAGTAGTTTGCTCTGGATTTGATTTAGGGTGAACATATTTCCAAGTATTGTTTCTCACCTAGAAATAGAAGGCGTAACACATAAACTCAATGAAATGCTTTACATGTTGTGATGCATGAACACTTTTCCAAGGCACTTGCACAACATTTTTCTTGGATTTGTAAGATTTTCCACCAACATCCACATTTAGAACAACATCAGAGAGGCGAGGAAGATCCTCTCATGTCAGTAAATTACAGCTGTGGGAGGAATGGATGCAGGAATTCTCCACGCCTGACTTCCTGGCGTTCACCCGGAGAAGCAGGTGCTCACTTCCATTTTTGGAGAGTCTTTGTCAGGGACATCAATGGCAACATAACCAAGACATGAATCAAGCATTGCTATTTAGTTTTGCATGCTCCACACTGAAGCATGATGTCATTTGTGTGAAGTATCAAACATTAAGCCACAGTGCAGACATTAATGCAGGTCTTGCCTGATTGCTGCCTCTTGAGGTTTTGTCTGAGATTTAAGAAAACCTGATGTCACTGAATGATAAATACTGAGTTACAATCTGCTGGCAGGTGGATCATTTATCAGCTCAGATTTATTCTTTGTGACCTTGTTTGGCTGAGAGCAGCTGTGGTGACACTTTCTGTTTCCTCTGACGTTAGCAGGGGAAACTGCACATCAGGGGGTCTGTGGCAGCATCCAATCATGCATCAAATGTGTTTGTAGATCATTGTTAGTCATTCAGTTGGTGTTCAGTGAATATTCACCCTTCAGTCCAATTACACAAAACTATGGCAAGAGGGAAAGACTTTTCTATACATGGTGTGAAATGTGTGAGACCAGAAATAATGACATGTTTTTGGCTCAGGTGACCGTCTGCTCCTCCTTTCTGCATTTTACTGTTACAGGAAGCTAAACATGGGTAGGTCGAAGAAACAGACAACAGGAGAGTGAGAAAGATTATCAAAAGCTTTTCAAAATGGTTGAAAGACAGTAAATGAGTTATGTCAGTGAATAAAGAGGAGGACTGTAAATATTTAGGTTGTTACTAAAATTACAGATCACCGGCTGCATTTCCATTGAACATACAGTTTGACATTTCAAAAATAAATGTGCTTTTCAGCAATTTTGAAAAGACACATTTTTGATTAAACGTTTTGCCACTAAGATGAGGTGTGTTTTTTATTGTTTTTTTGGGGGGTGCATATTAAAATGGGTTTATTTCACAAATTGCAATGCAAACACTTTTTCTGAATCACACGAGTCACATGATCAGGAAGTAGTTGGAGGATGTTGGCGTGATGTGTTTTTAGATGATTTCTCGTGTTAAAGTTTTCATGTGTAATTTTCATTGAGTTTCTTATTTAATGTAAACACAGCAACGGCAAAATTCTGTTTTTTCTACATTAGTGGAATAACAACAAGGTTTTGCGCACATTTATATCAGAAAAGCAGTTACTGTCTTCCTGTGACTATGAGCTGGGTTTTTTTTTTGTAATATAACACATCATGAGAAGATAAACAAAGAAACATCTTTGTGTATATTTTGTTGTTCAGACAGTAATTATTTGCTTAATTGGACGGTGAATCACAAAACAGATAAATTATAGCAGTGTTTTTCAACCACTGTGTGCCGTAAGTGATCGTCAGGTGAGCCGTGGAAATTATTCAATTTCACCTACAGTACCGTATTTTCCCGACTATAAGCTGCTACTTTTTTCCTAAGCTTTGAACCATACGAGTTGTAACCCGGTGCGGCTTTATTGTGTATTTTTCTTCAACCACCAGGGGGCTCTCTAGCAAGAAATGAATCATTAGAAGTCAAAATTGTAAATCAAAAGAAGAACGTGCTAATGTTTAACCATAGACGTATTAATGTCTATGATTTTTAACCACATGCTGGCAGCAGGTACGACAGAGAAATGTTTTCAAACTCATATGATGCAGCTTTTAAGTTGAGGGCTGTTGATCTGGCAGAACAGGAGGGAAATAGAGCCGCTGGACTTAAGTTCGGTTTGAACGAAACGATGGTTCGGCTTTGGAGACGGAGAGCTGAGTCCTTCATATATGCAGAAGATTTATTAGGACGCAGCTCTGCCGGGTCCTTATGGAAAACCGAGAGCAGCTTCCAGGTTTTTTTTCCCCAAAAAATTGAAGGTGCTAGTATGGTGCGCCCTATAGTCCGAAAAATACGGTAATTGATTTCAAAAGATTTTTTTGAAAATGAATTATCTGCAAATAATGCCATCTTCGAGTGTCTGCTGTAGCAGTGACTAGCAGAGTAATCATGTAATGTTCTTACCACGAGATGGCAGTAAATACAGAGCATTTTACATTAAAACAAGAGAATTAGTGACGTATGAATGTTACAGGTAGCGGTGAGAGCATTGAATCTAGTAAGACTGAGGACAGTGATGGAAAAGACAGAAGCTCAGCAGTAGTTAAAAGAACATGGGTCCATTTCATATGGGTCCAACAACATGTCTGTGTGAAGTTGCTTCTCAAGCCTGGATACTATAAGAACTAAAACCAGAGAGACCGAGAGCTGTGGAGGAAGAGTTTTGTCTTTCTTCAATTTCTGCCAAGAAATCAGCTGTTTTCATCTGAACATGCTCAGGTTTCACACCAGTTGGCTAAAATATACAGATATTGACATTTTGTACATGTAACTCTTCATATTGTAACAGTGAATATCAAAGTGAAATCTTTCCCAAATATTATTGCTTCTTTCAGAATAAGAATTATTTTCTGTATTCCAGCTATAAGATGCTTGTGGATTAGTTTGTAAAACACTTTGAAGTTTTCTACAACTTCTTTAAAGTTAACACCAGAATTGTAGCACTCACTGTTCAGGTGTATTTTGAAGTGGACATGTTAAGGCCAATTTAAATAAGAAATGTAAAATGAGATAAAAATAAATTTTTGTGTTTATTTGATTCCTATTCAAGAGACTTTGATAAGAATGACTACATATGTAATATAGGCGGCTACAGAGTATCTTTGTTTACATTTTTGGTTGGTGGTGCCTTGAGATTTTTTCAATTAAAATAATGTACCTTGGCTCAAAAAGGTTGAAAAACACTAAATTATAGAACTTGGAAAGGCAACAGGTCAGTCTAATATTAGATGAAAAAGGCACTTTTTAAAATATTTACTTTTGAAAAGTGGTGACTACAATGTGTCTGGATACAAAGTGTGTTGTTGCACCCATAATGGCTTTACCTGCTTTAGCTATGAGAAGTAAAACATGATCTTTTGCCTTGTTATTTATCATAGTAAAAGTATTAACTAGTTTCTGTTTATCACAGCCATTTTAACACAAGCATCAGATGGAATCAAGCGTTGTGTGATTCGATCTAGACCAGTAGATGGAAACACGGCTAATCCACATTTTCTCTCTCTCTTTCTTTTTTTGCAACATTTTAAAAGTTTGCACAAAATTTGCATGCCAATTGTTTGGAAACATAGCTATTGTGGCACTGAAGCACTTTATATAAAATTACATGTATATAAAATATATAGAAAATCTTGATATAAAAAAGATAACTGTTTTTTTAGGAACATCTTGAATGGTGCAGCCCACTAGTAGCGAAAAGCTCTGATACGAGGTGTCCCTGAAATGCAGCTTTTTCTTTAACACGTTCATGTGGTACCAGTGGACGTGCCTGTCAGGACTGTGTCCCTGACTTAGTTCACACTGTCCGTCCCTCACGTCTTCACATGTCCCGTGTTTTCTTTCCAAAGTCAGAAGATGGACTTTGCCAGGTGCCACAAAAGGAAATCAGAGATTTCCATCAGCAGTGTTGCACCGAGGACAGTGAGTGTTTACAGAGCAGTAAAGATTGTTTACACTGTTACAATGTCAGAAAACGATGCCCGTTTAGCGGCTATCGCCTCATCTAGCCTACGTGTGCCCACACACAGCAGAAGAAATAGCAATCTCTACCATCAAGTGAAAAATGTCGTCCAGTGCAGGCCTGCAGAAAAGCTTACATTAAGAGAATAAAGATGGATCTTCTTAAGCAGACAGGAATGTCTGGGACTATTACTGGAAGAAACAATGCTGACAGTTCCTTTAGGAAACACCGTCTATATTCATTTTACTCTGCTAAACTTTGAGTGATGTCACCTCTGAACTCAACGAGGAAGCAGCCAGGAATGCCTGCTATTCCAAACAGCTCAGTGAATGTTTATTCTTGACACTTAAAGGAAGTTCTCTGAAGTCATGACTCCTGTTCTGGAGCAACTGGAAAGTTCCTTTTCCATGCAGCGAGACAACCGCTTCAACTTGCTGTCACTATCCGAGGCTGCTTTCCTTCCTGCTGGTCGGAGGCCAGACTTCATGTTTTGGTACCAGTGGTGTTTGGGCCGCCAGTGAAGATGGATCAGTCTGTTCCACAAGCTAACCAGGTTGACTCAGAAACAAACCCAGGAAGAGAAAGAATGTACCGACAGCCACTAGGTGTGATCACAGCCGGACTTGGACTGGATCTGAGCTGAAAACACGAAAACAGATGAGGTGGCATGATGTTTCTGTGTACAGACAGACTCATGGGATGTTTTCAGACTTCTAACCTGTGCAGTGGCTTTCAAGGTGCAACAGGTTCTTGGATAGTAATATGCATCAGAAGGGTTTTCAAAGATTTTAGCTTTATGAGTCTTGATCTCCAGAAACTACAGCTGGATCTCAATCAACTTGAAAACTGAAATACAATTACTGTACCTTTGTTGTTGCTAATGAATTCAAGTCCCCCTATACTTTTATTTTAAAAGTCAAACTCTTCTCATTTCTTATTTAATCCCACTTGACCCCAGAATCCTTGAATCTTAGCTTCACATTATAAAGTGCAGTACAAAACAACATTTTCTGTGGTTTTACCTGGAGTGAGAGAGACACAGCATATCTACAACATAACATGACAGATCATGTGGAGATGAAGCCATTTTTACTTCCAAAAAAGAAACAAAGATAATGATGCACGTGTGTAAACTTTTATGCTGTATACAACATGTAGAGAACCTCTTATACAGTTTGCAGCAATCTCTCTTTTTTCAGCTCTTCTTTGCTCTACAAGGTAGATGTAAAGCTTTAGCGTCAATACAGTTCTGGATAAGGTTAGGGCTAGGAACAGACAAGGCATTCTTGGGTTAGGCATAAATACAGTCCAGTTGGGGGACTCCCAAGTTGGGGGGCACCAACTGTGACCCTGCAAGGACAAGCTGGTACAGACGATGGATGGATGGATGAACGCAGGTTTTAGTTCAATATCTGTACATGACAGGACTTTCACAAAAATGTAACATGCTTTTGTAAACATGAATTTGAACTGACAAAAGAAAACAAAGACTATATTACACACATTGTTCAGTAAAAGCACAGAAATTAATACTGCTGGTGCCGATGAACTGATTACATTTATTGACATAATCGAGCGATCTCCCTCATCCAGGCCCTATCAACTCTGCGTCGGTTATAAACACTCTCTTGTTTTCCTGTCGTTTGTCCTCATCCACCAGTTCTGTCCTGGAATTTAGCAGGAATGCAGAAACAGCATCCTGTTTTCATTTAGTGCTCTGACTCAGCCATTCAGACTCCTTCACACACATTGGCCCGTTAATTCTAGATGATGTCAGGTTGGATCAGGGGTGGGCGGCTCCAGGCTTCAAGGGCAGGTGTCCTGCAACCTTTAGATGTGTCTCTGCTTAAGCACACCGGAGTCAAATAATGAGGTCGCAAGCAGAACTATGGAGAATTTGACTGCACTTAGTAGGTCATTCAGCTATTTAATCGAAGTGTGTTGACCAGGGAGACATCTAAGAGTGGCAGGACAGTGGCCTGGATTGCTTCAGTTGGACTAACTGAACCAGGAGCGTACGGTGGCTGACTGTGTATCACTGGATAGAGAACTGAACTTACTCCAGTTTCCTCCTACTGCACTATAACCTCTGGGAAAAGAGTTTCTCCAAGAGTATCACCTGTAAGTCTGTAGCTCCTTTTTCCATTAACCATAGCACTGTTCAAATTGAAATTGCAATAATAAATTTGTGCAATGGAAACATGGCAATTTCAAATAAACTCATGATTTTCCATCAAAGGTTTTTTTTGTGCTAGGACAAGGTGGCGATTTGGCCGTATTAAGATAGATGTATTTCACAAAACTGCAATGGAAACACCATTTCTCACATCACAGGAGTCACATGATCAACAGCCGGATGTTACTACTGGTGGAAACAACAAAGAAGACAACAGGAAGTGGTAGGAGGAGGATAGTTTGTTTTAGTTTTTTCTGGACAATCTGCAGCTGTCTCCAGCAGAGCCCTCACAGCATCACAGTTCATAAAAAGTTGTGTGTCATTCCAACATGTTGAATCCATAACTCGTCGGTAAAAACACCAACTACAATTTCCCCCAAAACGGCGCATACATAGCTGCTCCTAAGTAGGCGGGGCTTGTTGCTCCAATGCCTGAACAAGATGCCAACGACTCCTCTGAGGGATGAAAGATGATGAGCGCTAGCACCATGATGAATTATGAATATATCTCATGTAGCTGTTTATTTGTTATAACTTATTGAGTGAACGAGCTCAATAAGTGTGGAATTTTGATTTCATGTCTTAGTTAATAGAAATACTGCAGTTGTGAAATTGTGGTTGTTCGACATCAGCAGAACATCAACAAAAGTTTTCACATATTTGTAATGAAAACGCAGATTGTGAGCATAAAGTGACTCTCATGTAAAGTGTTTTTTGCGACTATAGAAAAGCCCTACATAAATCCAGTCCATATTATTACTTCGTGGTCAGGTTGTGTCCTGCCCCCCTACTGATGCGGTTTAAAGCTCCCAGAGCTGAACGAAACGATGCTGTGTGTGACTTTAAATCGAGCCAGTTCCTCAGCCAGTTAATTATCTGTAAGTCTCACAGACTTGACCCATGAGTCCAGGATGTCCTGCAGATAATTTTGGAGAAAAAAAAATGTCACTCAACATTCTCTGTAATAAACAACTCCTGAGCTCATGTTTGCCCTCCAAGAACAGCCTATCTTAAGTAAACGTCGCCTCACAGGCAGACTGTTTTTTGACAAGCGACAGTAGCACACAAAGAAATGCTGTGTGCGGTAATGACATGCTGGGTTTTACTCTGCTCCCTTCGGCTCTCAGCAGGTTGAAAGTGCGCCCCCTCACTAGTTAAATGTTAAGCAGACACACCTGCTTTTGTACTGTCAGTCTGCAGAGAGGGCTTTAAAGATACCAGAATTTCTTGAACACTGGGTTAGGGTTTGCAAACAGATGATATTTTCAAAGACTCTACATTTACGAGTCTTGATCCTGAAACTATTACTGGATCTTAAGCTACTTGAAAACTGAAATTTAATTGTCTCTCATTTTTAATTCATGCAAGTCCATCTTATTTTTATTTTAAAAGTCAAACTCTTATTTCTTATTTAATCCGACTTGACCTCAGAATCCTTGCACCTTAACATCACATTATTTCTTTCTAAGCAACAAGGAAGTGAAACCTTTGGCTGCACCTTTGTGTGTTGTTGACACACCACAGCTCCTGGGTTAATTCTTCCATTTAGTTCCTTTGGTCCAAAGTTCTGGTCTGATTCATGTGCACACCTTCTTTTCACAAACAACCAGGAGCTGGAGGATAACGTTCCATACAGTGTAGGTAAAATAAATTTTATTGACCAAAACAGCCAGACTGATCTATAGCCTTTGTGTTTACAATGGAGTCCAACTGACCTCACACCCGAATCACTTGTATCATTTTCCTCATTCCTCGCACGCACAAAGGTTACAGTCCAAACCAGAGATGTTGAAAATGTGTTCCTCAAGAACTGTTCAAACATTTTTAAATTTTTTTACCTCTTTTATTTGCAGTTTTTTTTCTTTAATTTTCATATCACCATATATTCCAAGGTGGCAGGAAGGAGAACTCCATCATCCCTGCATGCGTGATGCAAAACAGTAACATTTGTATTTATTTTTATTATTTTTTATTAATATTATTAATATTATTATTTTTTACAAATAACATATTTAGATGGGCTGCACAAGTGACACAGTTGGTAGAGCTGTTGCCTTGCAGCAAGAAGGTTCTGGGTTCAATTCCCAGCCCCGGTCCTTCTGCATGGAGTCTCCATGTTCTCCCCGTGCATGGTGGGCTCTCCCCCGGCACTCCAGGCTCCCCCCACAGTCCAAAAACATGACTGTCAGGTTAAATGGCCTCTCCAAATTGTCCCTAGGTGTGAGTGTATGTGTGCATGATTGTCTGTCCTGCAACAGACTGGCGACCTGCCCAGGGTGACCCCGCCCCCCACCCAGAATGTCAGCCGGAGATCAGCACCAGCAACCCTCCCGACCCCATCAAGGGACAAGGGTGCAAAGAAAATGGATGGAACATGTTTAGATTATCTGTATGTTTTTTCTGCTTTGCAAACAGTTCATGTTAACTCCAATGACCAATATGTGATTCTTCTTTTGCACTTTGACCTCTCCTCAGGACATGATTTGTTTTGTATTAAGATGCTCTTCAGGAAGGTATTGAACATTTTATTTGCACTTTAAATGTGAACTCTATTGAAATGCTTTTTAGGAAGGTTATGTGAACCAATTTCAACTCTCTTGTAAGATCACATTATGGGAAAAATAAATCTTTAAAAAATTGCAAGTTTTTCAAAAAGGTTGAGAAAAATCTGTAATTTTAGGAAGCAACAAAAACAAAAAAATGAAACCCCAAAACCATAGCAACATCCCGGAGGTGCTGGTTGGTAGACCAGTACCAGACCAGAGGACCTCAGGGTCTGCAGTACATCACAAAACAAAAGTGACATTTATAAACCACTATAGTAATCCTAAAAACTAAAACTATCCTGTGACTTCTGGTCTCTGCCAGCACACGAGCTGCAGAGTTTTGTAACAGCTGAATGATGGACAGATTTTTCTTATGAAAACCAGAAAGCAGGACAGTAGAAATAAAACCCTGTACCAAAGTCAGACGGAAAACGGAGTGAGCTCTGAAAAAATGATAAAACGCTGTTTTGACTTCTTGTTTGATATGTGGAATAAAAGTTTAAAAAATCTGCAACATGTACTTCTGCTAAATGTGTTCTCTCATATCCATCAAAAAACCCTTAAAAAAACAAGATATACAAAATGAACAGTTTCAACATTTTCTTTTATTCTTGTACAAAATTCTTAGCATTAGTTATAGAAATATAAATACATTTCTCAATAAGTTAGGCAATAAATACATTCTTCTATTTATAATTACTGTGTTCGTATTAAAAAAGCTTGTAAACTGAACTTGACATTCAGTGCTGAGATGTTTTCTGCTTTGCAGTGATTGAAACGGAGCAAATCCACATTCAGTCACAGACTGATGGCTTCAGTCAGCCTGCAGCGCCAACTACTGTTCCTCTGACCAATTACAGAGGAATAAATGGATACTTATTGGGACTGATGTGTTATTTTGTTTGTTTGGTTGTTGTTTGTTCAGACAAGCTAAACATCATAGAAACCTTATGGCTTATGCTCTAATAAAAACAAACACTTGAGTCATCACAATAGACCTACAGCATCGCTGCTGTTCAGCAAACAGGAAGGAGCTGGCAAACCTTTAAAGAACTAATTGTTACTACATAAAACCCAGAGAGATGACATTCGCTTCACCACGGTCGTGTGGGCCAGGCCTGAGTTAGCTGCCGGTTTCAAGATTTCATCATTTCAAAAGCCATTTGCAGGTTTGTCCTAAAGGTCAAGCAGGACAGCAGATTCTAGCTCTGATACAGAGGAGATAGGAAACAAGGGTCTGCAGGGACATTTGAAATAATGCAGATGAAATATATATATATATATATATATATATATATATATAATATATATATATGTGTGTGTGTGTGTGTGTGTGTGTGTGTGTGGTGTGTGTGTGTGTGTGTGTGTGTGTGTGTGTGTGTGTAGCGAGAGAGAGAGAGAAAATCTAGGTGACTCTAGGATATAAATGACACAGTTCTCAATTTCAAGGTCTTTTCAGAGAACCGATGTTGGTGTTTTGTCCATTGAGCCCAAATTCCCAGTCCCTGTTGGTACTTTTGACCTTTCTTGAATATTTGACCCTTCAGTAATATCAACATTTTGGTATCTCTGATTGAGGGAGACAAATTGTTACATATGAACTGTGATTTGGCCCATTATTCTCCATGGAGGAGAAAGAGACAACATACACTTGTTCCTCCATTTAGGGTTCCTCATTTAGAACTAAGGAGTCTCCCAAAGTTTAAAACACGTCTTCATTTTCCTCCTTCCTCTTTCATGTCTCCAATCCTGTTTCCACATGATGGAGAATCCCTTTGAGCTCTGGAGTCAGTAGGAGTTTGGAGGAGTCTCAATGGGTCTCTGGTACCCCACTGGGAGGTATGAGCCATTAAATCAGAGTGTTGTTTGAATCTTCTCTCCTTTACCTTCTTGTTTTGGTCTTCTTGGCTCCTGAAGAGTTCGATGACTGAATACCTTTTACGATTGCCATGTTGAGCTTGACCACAGATCTGAGACATGAAACAAGAGTCCTGGTTAGAAACTAATTGTTTTTGATCAGAAATAACCACAAAAACCCAACAAAAATGTGATTTGCCATTTACCTTAAAGCTGTGAGAAATCTGTGGCTGTTTGTGCCGGTAACCTTTTGCAAGGTCTCTGTTCTGCCGTCTTCAGGACTGTGGAGAGAAACAAGCCGTCGGTAAAATTAGGACTGAAACTAAACCACAAATATTGACGTTTTACAACTTGATCTCACATTTTGGCACCTTAGATAAAGAGATCTATAACCTGATCCTACTGCGGGTGCAACTGTTCTGAACCAAGTTGGCAATTCCAAGAGATTCCTAATGTAAATATTTTTATGGCTGAAAAGCAGGATGTGCCTTACAAAACATCTGCAAGGACAACATCAAGAGATAATGAGTGATCCATTGTGGTGCTTTTGTGACCACAACATGCCAAAGACGCAACACAAACTCTGTTGAGCCACAACAGAAATGTAAACTTTCCTACAAATAGCCGCGTTTTTAATAAACCATAGTCACTCCAGAGAAATGCAGGTTTTGCTATCTGCCACCGCCCTCATACCACACGGCCACTATCACACGTCCAATCATTGAATCTTTTCTCTGGCTCTGTGGCGACATGCTTTCTGGATGTATCACCTAAGACCAAGGAAGATGTAGAAGCGACTCTGATACCATCTTGCAAACCCAGATTATGTCATGAGGGGGAAAATACTGAGATTCCTGCCGGGTAGGTATACAGAAAAAATAGGCATCGCTCACCTTTTATGGCAAAAGCCACGACAGGTTTTATCTGCAGGATCATGGCATTCACATCGGCTGGCTGACCGGCGATGGCGAGACGCGGAACTTCCCAGGCCATAAGGAAGGAGTTTGCTGTCAAGGACAAATGAAACATTCGATAAGATAGCTTATCAAAGCACCTCTGGGCTTTTATTAGACATTTGGCTTTTTACACACAAAACCAACCAGCAGCATCTCTGTCTGAAGCCGTGAGGAACCTCACCTTGGTGTGTTGACCCAGATGATGTCCAAGTGGCAGAAGTAGATGCACTCTCTGTCTTCCCAGTTGCTACAGGAGCAGCGCTTGGTCCTGATGTGGCGCTGATGCGGCTCTGAGACAAGCGCTTCCTGCTGGTCTGATAAAGGGAGTCCACAGCCTGGCAGATACCAGAGATCCAGAGATTAGACAGCATTATACTGTATATTCAGAACAAATCACACATGCACATAAAGAGTCATACAATATGTGTAATGTGGACCCATTGCTCCACAAATATTATCAGCTATTTAACTTATTCCAATTAAGATGATACACTATCTTGACCAGAAGTGCCTGGATCAGCAGTGCTACGCTGATATTGTGTTTAATCTCTAATAAAAGGTGTGTTTCTTATCAAGGTCAAGTATTCCATGGAAGTCTGCACTCTTTCTATTTATGCTCTCTGTTTACTGGCCAAAGTCTGGTCAAATTAAACAGAAGCATCTCTATTTTTAATCCATCATTAAAAAAAATAAAATTAAATAAAACTTCCAGGTTTTAGAACTTTACTCAGTCTAGAAATCTTTAACAAGTGTCCAACTTCCAAGAGTTTCAATGCTACAAACAAAATAATAATAATAATAATAATAATAATAATAATAAACAACTTACCATCTTGTAGAGACATGCAGATAATGAATAAACCCAGCATCTTGCTGCTGAAGCCGTCCATTGTGGTTCTTTGTGGAGCTGGAGGAAAGCGGCGGCAGTCAGGAGACACGTTCAGGTCGGTGGACAGGTTTAACCTCTGAACTCTGTGCAGCAGCAGCAACAGGTGCTTTGTGTTCAGCTGCAGCCAGGAGCGTCTGCTTATATATCCCACAGGCTCCTCCCACATCTGTGAGCTTGGCTGTTGTTATACAACTTGGCCGAGACTCCACCTGAAACCCCCATACCGCCGCTCCATCATGGTGACACACAGCATTCCAGTCACCGGAGTGAAGCCGCCGTCTCCTCATGGAATGTCATTCAGACTGGAAGCTCAAAATAACAGAATATTTCTAAACAGCTCATTATGACCACATCTCTACAGATAACATGTTTATCATCTTCTGTCATTCTCTTTTATCTCTTTTATCTATATTTATATTAGTCAAATATGCAGTTAGGTAGTAACTAGTTACAATTCCTTGAGTACTTTTTTGAAAAAGAGGTATTTTTAGGATCATTTTTATGAAGCTGTACTTTTGACTTTTACTTGAGTAATTTTATCATGAAGGTCTACTCTTACTTGAGTAAAATGTCCGGATTTTCTACCTACTGAATGAAAACCAAACATTTTTTAACCAGAAATTGACCAGACAGATACCTGCAGCCTTATGTTAAAGTTCATACGTTTTTTTATTAACAGTAACTGATTTGGAAAATTTTTATTATACCTTATTTTATTTTTTTGTTACTTACATGAATCATTGAATTTTCGTCCTTAAAGTATGAAAATTTCCACTTATCTTTAGATTTGATGATGTAATTTTTAAATATTAAATGACTGATCACTTGATCAGTGTCTAGGTACTTGAGTAGACTTTTTACCAAATACTTTTTTACTCTTAAATTACTAATTTAACTTACTTGAGTACAAAGTTTTGGTACTCTCTACTGAATTAGGGTTTGGATTGTGGTCAAACAAGGGTTTAAAAGGTGGTTGCCTTTTATTTTTTGACAAATAAAATGATTTCTTTGGAAAATCGGGAGCATGCAGCGGCCGAGAGAGGCTGGCTCAGTCTGCAGGGAGCCTTGTTTGTTTTTCCTCATTCCACAGATGACAGACGTGGAACGAGATGGAACCGGAGCGCCAGAGGAAGAGGTGAGCGGCAGCAGAAGGTTTGCATGCACCCCGCCGCTGATAGGGGGATGAAAAGAAGGGCTGTCAGCACCTCCCACAGGAAGGTGAGGTCATAGCAGCGTCTCCACGGTGAGCATCATGGTTTGACCTTCGGAGAGAGATACGCAGCAGCTCTCTGCAGCCACAACACACACACACACACACACACACACACACACACACACACACACACACACACACACACCACCATCAAGTAAACATACTACAGTAAAACTCCACTGATCCACACACTCTTCAATTCCCACATACACAGATATTGAAATGTTTACCACAGAGCCTAAGGAGTTAAAGTCGTTCAAACCTCCCAGGTTTTCCTTCCCGTTGTTGTGTTGTGATCTTCAGAGCCACAGGCTGGTGAACTTGAGACAAAGAGAGCATCTGATACCAGAACAAGTTGAAGAAATGAAGGAAAATCAAATCTAAGTGTTAGTAGTAACAGCTCCAACACAACAAGGTCCGAGGTTGTTTTTCTTCTGTTTTTTTGTTCTGATTTTGTCCAACTTTCCTCTTCACAGAACAGCAGGACATCTACTGAGTTTAAATGACCAACACGTAGAGTGAAGGTCTTCACATGAAACCTTTCCATGCTACACTTTTCTGATTTTCATTTGTACACTGTTTGAAAGCCATCTAATCTGTTGTGTTGGTTTGTCACATAATATTTCACTAATGTAGGTTGAATTTTGTGGTTTAACGCATCAAAATGTGCTAAAACTTCTAGGGTTTGAATACTTTTGCAAGGACTTGTATTTCCTCACGTGTGTGTGTTAAAAACTGTCAAATATCTCGATTAAATCGTGATTGTGATTAGACAAAATCTTTTTGTCCGATTTACATGCTGTTTTACATACATGCTTATCAAAATGCAACGTGTATTACAGCTTTCTTTTACAAAGGCTCCAAATTTAAGTCAAATGTTAAATAATTGGAAATATCTGACTTCTATTGAAATCTTAGTTTCACAATATACTCATATAAACAATGTTATGTTACAAAAGCAGGAGTTTATTTTCAGTGCTGGCTAATGCTGGAGCATGTTAGCTAAGGTGTTGTTCTTCCTGGATGTTCACAGGCGCATCTGCTCCCAAAATAAAATCAAAGTAGCATCACCGTATTTGTTTTACATATTATTTACCATACATGGTTTCAGATTGCGGACCAGACGGCCAAATTTAAAAACAGGAAGGAGTGCAATTGTTTAGTTAATGCTGGATGGAAAGTCTGGTGGAGGAATTGTTTTACATCAGCGCTGCGGTGGAAACGTGATAGATAGAAGGTGCTTAGAGAAACAACAGGAGGAAAAAACACGGCTGGAGCATTGTGTGCTGGTTTTAGAGGGTTAAGGTTAAAAGGAAATGCCACAAGGATGTCAAAATGTGCACAGACTGATATTGGACCAATCACAGGTTTACAGTGAGGTGGAAAAAAAAAACAGATCTTGAGTAAATATTTGTCTGATGGAAAAATGGAGTCAATCTGAAGGTAACCTTTGGCTCTCGCTTCCTTTCCTCCTGCTGCTTGGCAGGGTGGCAGGGTGAAAAATGTGCTCTTATCTGCCCGTCACTTCCGCCTGCTGCTGAGGGACGAAGAGGAATGCGAGGCGGTGTGGTGACAAACAAAAAGCTGAGCTGTGATTGCAGAATCATTAAAAATTCCTAAAGGATGAGGGGAAACGTTTGATCCACTGAGGCAGCTATGCAGCCTGCCACGATATCAGCGCATCCCTTAAAGCTTTTAAAAGTCTTAAATTCATGTATCTAAAATTAAGTCTTTAAAATGTATTAAATTCTTAAAACAAGATGTAACTTTGCCTTACATATATAATACATTTTGTCATGGCAGGAACATTTAATCTTATTCAACATGAGATGCAAAGATGGGAAAGACGTTTGCGGCTCGACGTCTGCTGCAGTCAGCTTTGTGGTTTTTGTGTCCTTATAGTGGCCATGATGTTGTACTTCAACATTTTTATTTATTCTGTACAGCACTTTGGTGCTTTTGGTAATTTTAATTTAAAACTGAATTGAATTGGATGTAGTTTTTTTTGACATCTTCATTGCGTTCTGTGACACGAAGAGGTTGAGGCAACTCTGGACAAATACTCTGACCTTACTAGATTCTTGCATTCATCATGGCTAAGTGAAAACATATCGACAGTTGGCTGGATTACATTCGACTTTGCAGTTACCTCACTTCTATTACCGACCCTTTAGAGGCTACTTGCATTCCACGCCCAAGATTTGTCACAGTGTTGCTCCCTGGCGTGGCTAAAACTCCATAGAAAATGGTCGCCGCTGTGATTAGTGCACAGTTCCTTCACACTGTGGTCAAGCAACTGTCTGACCTTTTGAAGAATTTTCAGCAAAGTTGTTACTGTGATGGGATATGCAGCTGAGATTTGGGTGACGCAGGTCTTACATTTCCTTTGAAGTAGTCTTAAAAAGGTTTCAAAAAGTCTTGAATTTGAGTTGGGGAACTCAAACGATGAACACAAATTCAGGAACCATCATGGTTTCTGATAGTTTTCATCAGAAACCATGTTGAAACTACAGTAATACCTGCTAGCACTGTCTCTGGCAGAAACATCTATGTCAGCTAACACACTAGCATAGAAAGACCTTTCAATGCAACTGTTAGAAGCTAACTTGATCAACTCAAGTTAGCATCTCCACCCTATCTCTAAGGTGGAGACGTGGGGTGGTACATCTCCACCCTACTCATCTGGCTCAGGTCTAGTATGAAGACCATTTTCCTCCACAAATCATGGACAGAAGACTGTTTGATATTAGCTATATATACTAAATAGAAACATTTTAATATCAAGGGCTCAGAAGTCTGGATGATGTCCAGCAGCGGTTAGTGAGAGCAGAAGAAGCAACAGCATTCCTCATGTAGAGTTGAAATCTGGTGTTTATGTGAGCAGAGTACATTTCCTTAAATCTAATCTGAACAATCCCAGTGACAGAAAGACCTTCTGTAACCTTTATGCTATGAGGAGACGGTTTGTTCATCAGGCCTGGGAGTCTTTGTGATCCTGGCCAGGGTGGAAGAGAGAGCAGGGGTCTCTGGCATTCCAGCCAGACTTGACATTTCCCTGACATTAGGCTATGTTTGTTACATTTTTCCATTCTAAATCCAGGACATTTTCATTGTCCTGGGTTTAGTTTAAGGAACACTGTTGTAAAGCTGCTCGGGAGATTGTCCCTGCTTTGAGTCAATTCTTTCTTATTACTCAGAGTAATAATAAGAGTATAGAGAAGCTGCTGAACCAATCACAGCCAGGTCTGGTTTGGGGCAATAAGATTTAAAATAACTAGGAGCAAGACCTGAATATGAATTTACACATTTTAATTTATCTCTACTTTTAGATTTATAAGTAACCATCCTCCACTACAAAGAGAGAAATGCAGAGCCTAATGAGCCAAATGTTAGTGCTAATTTAATATTTGGAGGCATGACCAACACAGACTGAACAGCTTCCTTCACTTCCTCTGCTGCCATCGCTAAAACTACAGGCAGCCTACAATCCAAAACACCGCAGAAAATCAACTTCTCACTCTACTTGACTGATTGACCCAGTAGAAATTCTACGAGAGGAATCCAAGCGGGGCTGCACAGTGGCGCAGTTGGTATAGCTGTTGCCTTGCAGCAAGAAGGTTCTGGGTTTGATTCCTGGTACCGGTCTTTCTGCATGGAGTTTGCATGTTCTCCTTGTGCATGGTGGGTTTTCTCTAGGTACTCTGGTTTCCTCCCACAGTCCAAAAACATGACTAATTGGCCTCTCCAAATTGCCCGTAGGTGTGTGTGTGTGTGTGTGTGTGTGTGTGTGTGTGTGTGTGTGTGTGTGCATGGTTGTTTGTCCTGTGTCTCTGTGTTGCCCTGCGACAGACTGGCAACCTGTCCAGGGTGACCCCGCCTCTCGCCCGGAACGTTAGCTGGAGATGGACACCAGCACCTCCTGACCCCACTGAGGGACAAGGGTGTAGAGAAAATGGATGGATGGAATGGAATCTAAGTGAATGGGAGTAAGCCCAGATGAAACACTAAAGAGGGATGAGAATCAAGCAAAACTGTACAGAATGGGTGAGGACTGAGGATTGGTTGTGAAACTGTCTCTGATCAGTGGGGAAGGATCCAATGTTACAGAGTGACAGCATAGATGTATATGGTGTTGGTGTCTCAGCTCATCTCCCCAATCTGTTCAAGATCAGATTCCATTACAACACTTTTGCAATGATGCAGGCTCTCTTGTTTTTATAAGATAAAGCAGAGAATCTGAAACCGCATCACAGAGCAGCCACACCCTGATGAAAACACAAAGAGAAACGGAGAACAGGAACCAAACTTGGTAACCGTTGGTGGTTTTCGAACGTCGGTGACTCACACAGATAGCGGCGCGGAGTGAGCTTAAAAGAAATATGGGCCAAGCGTCTGCAGGAGTAGATCAAAGATTTGATTGCAGCAGCATACCTGCCAACATGTTGGACACACAAAGGTAAAGTGTAAGTGATGAGGGTATCTGCCACACCTGTCTGCCATGACTATGTGAGGATGAGGGTTAGCCGGAGTTGCAAGAGAAGACAAGTGATGCTTCCATAAACAATGTGAAACATTTACTGTATAACAGGTAAACATGGAAAATGATTAAGAAAGATGTTGATGTGGTGTTTCTCAGCAACCAAGCCTTTTCGTGACTACACAGGGAAAATATTTTAAAGCATTTTTAATGACACACTTTCAGACCCACATACAGGTATTATACCTTAAATGGGAAAACAGAGCAGCAGACCTCCACCTAGTCTTAGTTCCTTCGCAAGTGCTTCTTTGGGTCTTTTCATGCCTGATAGTCCATTTTCAGCTGCTGCTGTTCTCTGCACTGTCAAAAGAATCAAAAATTTTATAAAACCTGTTCCCCTCCTTACCTGTGGAGGTGCTGCACCAAGAACCACTGAAGGACACAACATGAAAATCTCTGAAGAAAACCCTGAGCCAAAACTGGAGTGGCGTCAGATGGTTTGAGGATTTGTTTTTTGTCTTTGGTGAAAGACCCTGAGTCATCTCTCCCATTTGCACTAGACCTGTGTGT
This sequence comes from Poecilia picta, assembly GCA_033032245.1. NCBI lineage: Eukaryota > Metazoa > Chordata > Actinopteri > Cyprinodontiformes > Poeciliidae > Poecilia > Poecilia picta. The sequence goes on along the minus strand of CM065363.1, from coordinate 29,353,615 downwards.
TTGTTTCAGTTGTATTTCACTGAACTATGGTTTTCTGATTCTCTGGTCAGCAGCAGAGTTTGATTGTGAATTCACACCTCCCCAAATGAACCTGACTGCCAAGGCAAATTAAGCAGTTTGATTAAAGTGGACTCAATGAATGTGATGTTAATGAACCCTTATTTATGAAATATTTGTGGAAAACCTGCCTTTTTGTGGATTCATAAGAGAATACACCACGGGACGTTGAAACACCTGAGTGCAATACTTGACAAGCTATTGACTAGCTTTTGGAAAGCACCTAATCCAAGGACAGTGGCGCAACTACACATTTTTCAGGTGGATGCGAAAACATAAATCGGCGCCCCCCGCCCCCCCCCCCTCCCCCTCCCTCACCCCCCACCTCCGAAGGAAGGAACGTCAGGGTGAAGGAGCGATGCTCACCCCCCCCCCCCCCCTCCTCCCCCAGGCGACAATGCTTGAGGGCTTCATTTACCTCGTTATGTGCGCGAAGTAAACGAGCGAAAGGCTTTTTGCTGAAGTGTATTAGAAAACATCATCGGCGCGTCGCCCCTCCAGACGGGTTTTTGGCGCCCCCCTCTGGTGCTGCGCCGCTATGCGTTGCATACGCTGCAGACACACTTTTGCGCCGCTGTCCAAGGAAATCCTGCATTAAAACCCGAGGTGTATCAACAAAGTTTAGGTTACAGGTTATGTAGCCAGGTTATATTAGCTTTAGTAAGTAGACTAGGTTGTCTCAAAGTCGTAAGCTCATCTTTCATTTTCAATCCAGAACAAAGGTAACATTGAAATAACATTTCTAAATAATCATCCTGACAATTGAACAGTTTTTTATGAGGAAATGCTGAACATTTTTGTGGGTTCGTGTCACACGTCTCGTGTCTCCCCAGCTGCCCTCATCGCCACATTCCTACTGCAAACACCCGCATCACTTAAACCCGGAAGCTGACGGTCAGCTTTCACATCCACTCTGCTTGTTTATGCTGTGCAATGAGAAACCGAAATTACCGACATGAACAAGCCACCACGGTATGTTTCCAAAAAGTAAGGAGGTGTTACCAAAAATTGAAAAGAGGTGGAATTGCTCCTGAAATAGCAACGAATACCAGGAACTAAACTATCTACTTTTCTAATAAACAGAAACGTAAAAGAAAATATTTGCTCCAAGATAAATTTCTTGAACAATTTCTATTCATCAAAAGAACTTCATATCTGACAAAGTTAAAGTGAGTAAATGCTTAATTAATTAATTAAGGTATATTTGATATATTCACCATTTTAACAGCTGAAGGTAACATAGTTAATTGGTTGTGCTGTAGGGTTAGGCACAATGCACTCAGAAGTTCTCCATTCCATTCATTGTTAGACTGCTAGCACCTTTTGGTTGGAGCTCTGTTGAATTCAGTCACTTTAAAGTGGGTGGATACTTATGCAATCACTTATTTCCTATTAGTCTACATATACTGTATTTGTCATATGGTTTTTAGAAATCAGTTTTTACACTGACATCACAGGGGTTTTTGCCTCTTTTATTGCCCTTGTTTTGGAGAAAACAACACAGGACAAGTAACCCAAGAGCTAAATACTTTTCATATGCACTACAAACTGTAAAGTTGTGGCTGTAAATCACAGCCACAAGTTTAGATTGTTCTGGTTTGCCCTGCTTCCTTCCCATTTACTCATGTTTTATATGAAATTCAGAAGAATTAACTGTTTATGTAACTTTTATCTCTCCTTTAACAAAGGTGACTTTTGATAAAGGAGAGATTTAAAGACTTCAGACTTTATATCACTGCAAGCTTCCAAAAATGTGGGGTGTTGTTATGCCTGTTGCTATAGAAACTCAAACTGCTTTCCAGGGAACCTTATCAGTGGATTACTTTATATAAAGAGGAAAGACCCAAACAGGACGTTATTGTCAACATCTACTTCTCTGCTAAACCAGAACTTTGTCTTAAAACGTTCAACATATTCGGGTCCGATTAGAAGAAACAACAATAATCCCCCTGAACTGTCACTAAGGTATGATTGAAGTCTGTGGATGACGTCATAATGCCTGTAAGCAGCTGGCAGCTCTCTGCTGCCATCCAGTGGATACAATAGGCTCCTGCTCCTCAATGTCGACCTACTTCAGCTGGCATTTCACAGCAGAGGATGACTTAGAGAGAGAGGGAAGAGTGAACTCTGTCATTACTATAAAATTTAAACAAACCAAGAATTAATTTATTGGTTAAAAACATTAACTCAAGCAACAGTCACTGATAGCCGCTGGGGGGAGCCACACTAGCATGAAGTGAACCATGGTGGTTTGTTCACAAAAGATTATGTTTACGTCAATGTACCAGTTGTAGTCCTGTAATCATCAATTAATTTAGTCATGGAGTTATGGTTAACTGGAGTTCATTTGGTCAAAAAAGGAAGAAAAAACAGCTAAACATTCGTCAACAAGTTCCAGTGTTTCTCTGTCTAAACTGGAAAACCGGATTTCCAACCAGACACATTTGTTATGCAATGCGGTAATGATATTTAACATATTTATTTTTTTTACAAAAACTATTTTGAGACATTCAATAAGATTTACATCTACTGTGCAAACAGTTCATGCTAACTAATAATATAACTTGAATGACCAATATGGAATTCTTTTGCACTTTGACCTCTGAGGACATGTTTTGTTTAGATGTTATTTGTACTTTAAATATGAACTGTTAAAATCCTGTTTTTTGGGAAAGCTATGTGCAGCAATTTCAGCTTTTTTGTTAAACCACAATATAGCAAAAAGTTAAAGCTTTTCTTTTTAGTTTTATTTAATTTAAAAAGAAAAATCTGTCATTTTAGGCAGCAAACAGTCACAAAAAAAACATTGCAACATCTTCGAGGAACTGAATAATTTATCTGGGTAGTGATGCTGTACTGCTATTATCTAGCAATTTAAAGAAATGTTTATATTCATATTGATATCATTGGGAGGAGTAGTGGAATTATTATTATTTTTTAAAAAGGGAGACCTCACAAGATGCTTGAAGTTCCAATCAGTTGTTTTTATAACAAAAATCTTTGTTTTATCTGAAAAAATTGTAAAGAACTACTTTAGAGACCAGTCATGTGTCACAGTTTTAATATAAATCTGTAAAAATGAGACGTTTAATGGCAAACATGAAAATGAGTGATTGTATCGTTTAGAAAAGGCAAAAAAAAAAAACAAAAACAAAAAAAAAACACACACATCCGTTTATGACAATTGAAAGCCAAAAGTACCATAGTCACTAAGAACATGAAACATCTCCATCAGATCAGTTGTCGGTGCTCTCCCTACTTGGAGCTGAAACTGGTTTCCCAGCTCTGCTTCTCACTCCACAACACCAACAAAACAAAAAATCTGACAAATCAGAAAAATCACAGCTTTAAAAATGACGCTTCAAACCACAATCCTGACATCAAATTGCACTTTAAATACTGGTCTGAGTGAATAAATATCTGTTCTGATAATACAGTACGATAACATAGCAATAGTTGAATTAGAGCTGTCTCAATGGGGCTAACGGGAAAACTCAATTCATTCCAGCTGCTGTTGCATAACGTACAGAATTTGCATAATAGCACATAAATAAATTAACACGGATGACGTCAAACAAAAGGGTAAAAAAGATTTACAAAACATACTGCATATTTAACATAGTGCTTATTTATATATTTAGATATATTATTCAGATAATTACATAACAGCGTCATTCAGAAGCGGTGCTCAAGTGCTTTTATCTTGTTGAGCTTTGGAATATTTCACCCTCACCTGGACTCTGTTTCTTTTCTTTTCTTCTTCTTTTTGCACTGTCCCTTTACATATATATATATATATATATATATATATATATATATATATATATATATATATATATATATATATATATAATTAAACAGTCTCCCTCCTATCAGAGATGCTTCTGAGAGATGTTCTGACCTTCAGTGTAAACATGCCTCTCTGTGCTGCTTTTGGAAGTGGAGGGCTGCTGGATGGGGAGGCCTTTGTCTCCTGCGGGTGTTTGCTCTGCAGCTGGGGGGCGCCATGGGGTGCTGCTGGCCACTGTCTCTTTGTGGGCGTCGTGGTAGGGCGGGGCAGCCATCTTTCCGGTCGGGATGCGGGAGGCCGCTGGGCTGGCCACTAGGCGGTAGAGCGGGAGGGTTGACCTGGGCTGGACCATGTGGATCCCCCGATGGGGATCAGGAGGCTGGGCGTTCTGCCGGGCAGCTGGGAGTGAAGCGGGAGGTGGCTCAGGAGTCGGTTGGTTCCTGGAGGTCGGGCGGCATGAGGGCCTATGATGGGGACCAGACTGCTCTCCTCACCCAACTGCAAGAGACAAAGATGGGCAATGAAAGAGGGATGATTGTGACATAGCAGGAGATTCAGGAAGGAGAGTTTAGAAAAGGAATAAAGGAACAAAACAAGCAAATTACACACTAATAGGCTCTGAAGGCCGTTGATTGAATTAGATTTTAAATGGCAATTACCATAATTCTCAGACTATTTAGTGCACCTGAACATAAGTTGCACCTAAAAAAGTTTTTTTTTTTTTTGGAACTCTTTATTTAGTTTACACAACTCAAAACAGGAGATTCCCCGAGTGAGGAGATTAGACAAAAAAAAAAAAAAACCAAACAAAAAACCCATTACCAAAGCTTTAATGTGTACTTCAAAGACAGACGGAAACTTTAACCTCATTCTGTCTCTGGCTGAAAACGTCCATTTTCATTTGTAAACATTCAGTCATTTTTTCCATCATAAACGCCTCTCTTAGTCTCCGTTTCCATTCAGTTATAGTTAGAATAGAATAGAATAGAATTCAACTTTATTGTCATTGCACCGTCACAAGTACAAGCAACGAAATGTAGTTTGCATCTATCCAGAAGTGATATACAGAGTATAAATAAGTCTACAAAGGTTGTTATAAAAATAAAATGTTCAATATAAAAATAATATAATATACATAAAAAAATATGGGAGCTATGTGCACATATACAGATTATACAGAAATGTTAGGAATGAATTGTATGTGTATTAGAAGATTTACAATACAAGATAGATAATGGCAAGATTTCCAGATTATATGCAGATTATATACAGATTATGTATGAGTGTGAGGACAGTCCGTATGTTATTGTATGGGGGGATCGGGGGGTACAGTTTCTTATAGTTGTGTCAGGAGGCGTTCAGGAGCCTGACAGCTGTGGGAAAGAAGCTGTTCCGATGCCTGATGGTTCTGGTCCGTAGGCTTCTGGAACGCCTCCCAGAGGGCAGGAGGAGAAGAGTGTGTGCGCGGGGTGAGTAAAGTCCTTGGTGATTTTCCAAGCCCTTTTCAGACGCCTCTTCCTGTAGATGTCCTTGATGGCAGGAAGCGTTGCCCCGGCGATGTGCTGGGCAGTTTTCACCACCCTCTGCAGCGCCTTCCGGTCGGAGACAGAGCAGTTCCCATACCAGACTGTAATGCAGTTGGTGAGGATGCTCTCGATGGTGCAGCGGTGGAAGTTCATGATGATCTCTGAGGACAGGTGGTTCTTCCTCAGGGTCCTTATGAAGAAGAGGCGCTGGTGCACCTTCTTGACGAGTTTGGAGCAGCTGGTCGTCCAGGTCAGATCCTCGGAGATGTGGACCCCTAGGAATTTAAAGCTGTCCACACGCTCCACCTCTGTCCCCTTGATGTGGATGGGTGGTGTAGGTCAGCGTTCCTCCTGAAGTCCACGATGAGCTCCTTGGTCTTCTCCATGTTCAGCTGCAGGTTGTTTTTGTCACACCACTCAGCCAGACGGTCCACCTCCTCCCTGTAGGCGGCCTCATCGTTGTCTCTGATGAGGCCGATCACCCTGTCATCTGCAAACTTGATTATGGCGTTTGAGCCATGTCTGCAGTCGTAGGTGAGGATGGAGTAGAGGAAGGGACTCATCACACAGCCTTGTGGCACTCCAGTGTTTATGATGAAGGTGGATGAGACGTGGTTATCCAGTCGGACATGTTGGGGTCGACCGGTCAGGAAGTCAAGCAGCCAGTTGCACATGAGTGAACTGATGCCTAGGTCTGTGAGTTTGATAATGAGTTGTGATGGAATGACAGTTTTAAATGCTGAACTAAAGTCTGAGAACTGCATTCTGGCATAAGTGTTCTTGCTGTCCAGATGAGAAAGGACAGAGTGCAGCGCTGTGGAGACTGCGTCCTCTGTGCTCCTGTTCTGCCTGTATGCAAATTGGTGGGGTTCCAGTGTGGGGGGGGAGGCAGGATCTGAGGTGTGCTAGGACCAGCTGCTCCAAGCACTTGGTGATGATGGGGGTGAGGGCTACCAGGCGGTAGTCATTGGGTCTGGTTGGGTTGGAATTCAGCTATAGACTTCAGGTTCTTCCAATTAACAGTTACAATTTCCTTTACATCCACTAACTTTGAAAAGTAAAAATTCCTGCCACAGGCAGCACTTTGAGGTTGCCGTGAGTTTTTAAAAAATGGTTTTATTATCATTTTACCTTTTTTTCACCTTTATTCTTAAGAAAAGTTGTGTGGGAGAGAACTTAAAAATGGTGTTCTGCGTAAAAACGTTCTGATTAGTTTACCAGCTGGCTGTTACTTTTTCCATGAGCTCAAAGTTGGAGTCGATTGCAAGATGGCTCCTCTCCCCACTGAGCCACGGGCGTATCACAGTAAAGAGAAATGTGAAACACAGGTATCCCTTTCCTTCCACTTCACAACTGAGCCCTACTTTGTGTTGCTATGTGGCATTAAACCCCAATCAACACATTGCAGTTTGAGATTGTGACATGACAACAAAGGGAGAGATTTAAAGGGGTAGGAAGTTTTTTTTCTAAGGCACGGTTTCAGGAGCTTCCACCACATTTTCATAATATCCCTGTTTTTTGTCTTCATCTCCTCCCTGTGGCTCCAATCTTTCACTTGCTTCCCAGTTTTCCGGCCAGCTGCCCACAGAAAACATGTTGAGTCTATTTCCAAGCTCTCCTGGTTTATTCTGAGCTCAGGAGTTACAGGTTGATAGGAAGCATGAGAGAGTTGCCTTTCCTTCCTGTTCCAATAAATGCGACTTTAAACAAGCTGAGATGTAGCAGCCGATCTATATTTGCTCTGCCTGTTGACCGACTGGGATTAAACTGAGCCACACAACATTGGTTGTTTGAGGCTGAAGGGCGTTTATTTTAGGCTGAGCTAAACTAACATGGATGGAGTCACAGGTGAAATAAGGCTGCGGTTTGGCTTATTCCTAGGCTGTTTTCACACCTGATGGTCCGGTAGACTCGATCTGATTGGGAACCAATTTCGCAACATTTGTTCCGTTTTCAGCTGCCACGGTTGTCTTTCACTCTGCACTCTGTCAAATCAACCAGACACTTTGAAAAATCCCCCTCTTCACCTGTGGGGGCACTGCACCAAGAATCACTGAAGGGAATGACACAAAAACATCTGAAAGCAACCGCCTTCTTCACAAAATCTAAGCAAAAATGGAGTGGCAACTCTTTCGTCTTTGGTAAAAGACCACGAGCCATTTTTCATTAGTAGTAGACCTTCAAGGTAGCTTGGGTCGTATGTACCCAGAATGCACTGTGCTATACTCCACTTCCTCCTATTGGAGTGGTCTCCAGTCCCCTTGGCGTTCTCATATTAATTTGAACAGCACCAGAGTTCATATCACCTGAAGCAGGACCGAAGTTAGTAGGTGGACCAGAGTTCCATTATGCATTCACACCTTCCCAACTAACCGGACCTTCTAGGCAAATGAACTGAGGTTTGATTAAATTCTACATTTATTCAACAGACTCACCAGAGCTGCACCAGGCCGTAACTCCTTCTGTGGACGGCAGGTTTGACACGGAGCAGATCCACCAGCTGGGGAGTCAGGAAACCCGGCGGAGTGGGACCCCTCGGCCGGGCCCCTGACTGGAGATGCTGCTGTCTTCAGAACTGAGGAGACGGGATGAGAGAACGGAGATAGGGACGAGGTTGGCGCAGGAGACGGGTGTGGGCCGGGCAATGGACTGCGAGGTGGAGACGGCTCCCTTCCTGGACCTGGAGACTGGGTGTGTGGAGAGTGGGAGGCCCAGAGGACGAAGCACTGAGGCGCATGTGGGCGAACAGGGCCCTCCTGGTGCTGGCGGAGCTCCTCCTGGTGGGAGGTGGGGAGGGCGAGCTGCACGTGTTCCCCACCAGCCGATCCTCCACTCCAGCTTTTTCCCCACTGGTGTGTGAACCATCAGGTACTGTGGACTTGCTGCCTTCATCATGTGTGCCGTCATCATCCTCGTGAGCAGCGTCTTGGCGGTTAGACTCCTTGAGTTGGTCTGGATCGGCTGCTTGGTCCTTCAATTCTAATGGAGCAGAAAGAAAAACTGATCTCATACTTTTCTGTTATTTTTTAATTTATGAAAGTTTATGACTTGTCATGAAGTGTCATTCGCTAAATACTGACACTTTAATGTAAAGTTGGCACTTTTAATAAACTTTAATGTAACTTTTAAAGCAACTTTGCATTAAAAGTGTCATGATTTACCAAATGACACACAGTCATAAACATTCATAAAGACTCCTTTATGATCTTAACAGGTGTTATATTTATGATGGCGTCATGTCAGTCTTATACACACCCTTCAAATACAGGGTTAACAAATGAGCTGTTATGAGAATGAAGGGCCAAAGTAAAGTTTCTTTATGACAAAGTAATATTTAACAGGACCATATCATCAACACAGAATAAACCTCCAGGTGTGTTGTCCTGGTGACCTCTGCCCTCTGCCCCAGAAGTCAGGTGTTCACCAAGCCCCACTGAAAATAAACAGCAGCTCTGTAGAAAGGAGCCGGACCAGAGAAGAAGAGCAGCAGCTTCACTGGTTCTTATCTCACCTGGAGCATCCAGCGAGCCGCTGCACACCTCGCACACGGACGTCTGGGATTCCTCCGGGAGTGCGGTGGGATTCCCGAACTCAGCCGGGCACTTCCTGTCACACTCAGCACACACCACTCCTGGGTGGGCCTGGGATCTGGACGAGTGGGAGATCAAGAAGGTTTAGTTTGTCCAGCGGTTTAACATCTACATCAGTCAGCTGTTAGCACATTAGCCGTCTGGTCTTAACTGTGTAGGCGCCCAGTTCAGCTTCAACAGACCAGCTTCCAGAAGTCTTAGCGGTCCACTGCTATGCAAAATTCACCTTTTGCATGTTTCTGTCTTTCGTTTGGTTATCTACTGCTTCTAGAAAAAGAACACCTGGTTGTTTTTTTGGGAATAAGTCAATGTTCTGCTGGTGTCTGCAAAACAACCCATTTCAAAAATAAAATTTTTGCATCACATTTTTTTAACCTAGCAACCCCAAGCCAAGCAGAGTTCCTCCCCTGGAAACCCAAGCAGAGAGCCACCCACTTTATTACAACACGATGCTAAGTTTGTTGTGCTGGATTTATGCTGCACAATGGCTGCTGGAAAAGGTAAATATTTTGTTCTTAGCATGTGTCCATGCATTTTCTCCCAGGCACAGAGAACAGAGCTCTATGGCTTCCTCTTAGTTTTGCTTGCAGTGTTCCTGGGATGTTGCACCTCAGACAGACTGAACAGATGGAGAAAAGCAGGTTTGCAAATGAGTCATGTCTCTAGGAAGGCTGCGCTGCCGCGGCAACATGAATCAAAACATGGCTTTATGCACAAGCGCTCACATCACATCCCAAGATGTGCAGATGGCACCTCTCTTCACTCCCCGGTGTGTTCATTCCTGACAGGTATTATGACACATAAAGTCAGATATATGGTCCAACATATAAAAGAAAACAAGGTGGGACTGTGGTAGAACTAATGTTCATGGAACCAAAAAATAAAAGACATCTAATTAATATCTTGCAGATATTTTAAAAGGTGCTCACCGCAAAAAATTGCTGGCTAGCCTCAAAGCTTAAAAAAAACAAACAAACAAAAAAAACATCCACGTGTTTCTTAGAAAATCTTTCCTGGGTGTGTCGGGCTGGTTGTTGATTTATGTTCAGAACCAGAACATTAACTTCTGAAAGCAATCAGTGTCTCTGTCTCTACACAGTTTAGGCGTTTTGTCCTTTTACCAAGCAGTTCAAGTTGGAAATCTTGTACTTTTTCATTTGTCTTCACTATGCAGAGACAATTAATGATTTTTTCCTCTTCCTGTGAGCATTGAGATATTTAAAGTACAGAAGTGTATACCCCAAATTAAAAGACAAAACATAAATTTTCAAGGCATTAATAAAAAAAATATCTGACATATTATTTTTAATATAATGGTCAAAGTGACTATTTTTTCTTTTCTTTATTTTGTAGAAATCATCTTTTAGTAGTACAGAGGTGGTGATTTTTTTTTTGACCAAACTCCCCGCCTCTTTTTTTAAAAAATAATTTGGGTTAATTAAGTACAAAGATTTTAACATGTTCATACATTGCAAAATATTTTTAAGAACCATAATTGTCATGGCCTTTTAAGCTCCAAAACAATTTGTTTTCCAATAAAGGCCATGTAGAGGCAACAGGTTATTTGTTTCTTGAACGGACTACTTATTTGAAAAATCTACGTAGTTTATTTCTAGCACAAACATTAGTCAACTATAAAGATTTTAACATGTTTACATGTCTAACGCAAATAATCAGGTCTTTCTGTTCATACATGCAGAAGTCCTGAGCTGGAACCTTTGCATTGTGTTTCTGGTACGCCTGTAAAGCTGACACACGAGCAAACATCCGCAAACATCAGCCATGGACAACGGAGCTGCTTCTCTTGGTCCACTGCAGTTAACGCCATTAAAGAACTTTATTGAATCCCACCGCTAATTATTTTATAACGGAACCAAAATTGGGGCAATATTTTAAATTGCTTTTAACACAGGATGAGTAGTGCAGCTTCTAATAGCTGCAGCCTTTCCAATTAATGCTGGTCTTGGTGAAAGGTGAACCTTCCATTTATTAAAGAACCGTAGGCAACAGATGTAGTTTCAATACGATTTGATTGACATTAACATCAATTAAATTTATGAGTCAACAGAACAACATTTGATTTGGTTTGGTTAGAACAGAGAGTTAACATATTTGAACCAACTTTTTCTCTAGTAGTTCTTGCAGCTTTATTTCAGTACACTTTAAAACATCTGCTCTGAAACGGTAAGCAGCACGTTGGGAACAATCTACCAAGCAACAGATGTGCTTCAGAGGCCTCTCAGTAAGTCTGAAGGTGTATTTTTAGATTATGAACAATTAAAATTAAAATGGGCCATCTTTATAACTGTACATAGTTGCAAAAAAAAATAAAAAACTATTCACACCGGATTTACTGTCGCAAACATGTAAAAAGTGATGCTACATCTAGGTTTCATTCCAAAATCTGAGTACCAGCTGCTGTGCAGATGCTCTTCCATCTTACATGCGTCTGCCAATGAATCACAATGTGAACTGATTCATCTTAAAAAGACACGCTGATGCTGGAAGAGCAGATGGAGGTTTTAACGTGATGCACATTCAGGTTGTCCCAGGAAGTCAAAACTTGGAGCTGAAATTTTCCAACTGCTAATTACTGTTAGCAAGCAGGATTCTCAAAATAATCAATTTCGACAATCCAATAATAATCAATGTTTCTAATCAATACTGAAATTATACATTCTGTAAAGACATTAATTAACCAAGCTTTTTTTCCCCCATCTCAAACTGGAATTTGGAATCTCAAACTTCTCTCCATGCAGAGGAACACAAACAATATTTTAATAATCGATTGTTTTGAAGATTGATCGATTAGTCATATTGAAAGTTCTGCAAATCTTTCATTGAAATACTTAAGTTTATAGCATACTTTTAGAAAAACATTAAAAATGCAAATAAAGACTTCAATTCATTTTTAAAATATGACAAAGATACATTTCGTGTCTAAAATGCGATAACAGCATAACTTCAGTGAACAATTAAGTTCAGCTAAGAAATACTTCTAACATCGACGTGGAAAACTCAAAGCTTTCTGCTCCGCTTAACATTAAAACTGTGTCGGGTTTATCTGTTGACTATTTCTTCAAATAATCAATTAATAATTGCATAGAAAATTATTGTTCTTTTTTTAAGAATTTGAACCACGTGAAGGTAAAATTGCCACTTGAGTTCTGGCTGGGATATATTTATGTACAACAGGTTTTTCTCTCTCTTAAATGCAAAATGTATATATTATATATACAACTTTGACTTAATCATTGCTCTGAATATGTTGGTCTTTTAGCAAATGGCCGTTTTTTAATTGATACTCCAGTTAAAAGTGAATTCATTTTTTTATAAATTTGCCAAAATCTGTAATAAAAAACAACAAATCATCACTGTTAAAATGGGGTATTTGTATGTAGAATTCTGAGAAGAGTTTAAGTTAATTCAATTTGGAGAAAGGCTGGAGCATAAACAAATGTGTAAAAAAAAAAAAGGCTTAGTACTGTGAATACTGTAGTTTCATGGTCCAGTATGTGGTCAGCACTGACCAGAAGAAAACCTCCCACCTTCCTCGGACTGATAGGCTCTGACCTTGTTCTTTTTTGAACATGAACAGAAGCAAATGACAAGAATGGCACCGGGGCTGAGATTCAATTTTAAGACACAACAAGAATGAAAATGGCCACCCTATAGAGATGTGTGGTTGCATGTGCAGTTACATTCTGGAGTTCATCCCACATATTTCTATCCATTTATTTAGTGTCAGTGTGACACCATCAACACCACCACACACACACACACACACACACACACACACACACACACACACACACACACACACACACACCACACACACACACACACACACACACACACACACACACACACACAACACACACACACACACACACTCTGCTCTGCTACTGGATGAGAATGGCAGCAATTGCTGGTGTAAATGAATCTCTGCAGGAGCGGAGGAAGCTCAGGTAGTTTTCTGGCTTCATCTCTTCAACAGACGGACTCTGTTGGTGCACACAGCCAACCCTGAGTCTCTCCATCATGAAGGAAAGAAACATGAATAAACTGGGTGATGAAAGCTTCGATTACAACTGGTGTTTAATCCAGCTGGTGTTTATGGCTCTTTGTGAAGACGTTTATGCTCACCTTCTTTCAGATATCCGGACTTCAAGTGGCTGTTTGATCCTGAAGCATAAATTGACTTCCTGCTTTTGTCTTTTCTTCTCTTCCTGCTCGATGGCTTTTCTATTTGCAATGTCATCTGTCGGCAGCTGAACCTTTACCATCCGCTCATGGTCTATGCAGTAGGGGTGAGTGCTGTAGACCTGAACTCAGAAAAAAGAAAAATAAATGAACCAATTCTGTGTCTTGCATGGCAAGGGAAGTGTTTTATACCATCTTTTATAGACTTACTTGTACGTAGTTTGTCTTTGATGAATATAACTATAAATGTTTTTATAAGTTGCAAAATATTTTTGAGAATCACAATTCTCACAGCCTTCTAGTTCCCAAACCACATTTTTTCAAAGCAACAGGTTATTTGTTTCTTGAACGCACTTCTGATTTGTTTGAAAAATCTATGTAGTTTATTTCTAGGAAAAATTTATACAGAATAACTAAAAATTGCTTACACTTGGATGAAAACAAAAGCTAACTTCATCTGATCTTACCAGTTTAAAAAGTCGTTTTAAAACATTTTTAATTTCTAGCCAAAAAACCGGCCAAGCAACCAGGGCTTGACCGCCCCCTGATGTGGTCTGAATCTCTTATATTAATAGGAGGGTTCAAATGTTATCAAAGTAACCTTAACAATTCAAAAAGCAACAATTAAATACAGATTTTGGTTCAAAATTACCTTATGTATAAGTTAGAAATTAATAAAACTCATGATTTGCAAAAATTCAACATAAATGGTCACAACAATGATCAACAAACTTTTGATGCTTCCAGAATTGAAGTTCTACTGTATGTAATGATCTGTCTTCTCAATCTGAACATTTCTTAGACAAAAAAACTCTTACAGGTAAGTGCAGTATCTACCTCAGTAGAGCAGAGACGTTTGCAGTCCTCATCCTCCATGGAGTCGGTTATCCTGACCGTCATGGATGATGTAGTATATATGGAGGAAGTGAGCCTCTGCTTACAGTGCAGTAGCGACAGTACAGTCTTGCTACAGAGCCCAGGTGGGTTGGGGTCATAGCCACTAGTAGACCACGATGAATACACAGAGGGCTCCTGTTCATCCAGAGTCGATGGATTCGGCTTTATATAGTTCAAATAGCACCAGCTGTTAAAAGTGCTTGAGAGCAGGCTAGGAAAAGAGGGTTCAGTACATGAGGCTGGAGAAGAAACATCTGGTAAGCACGACAGAGTTTCCTGTTTGAGCTCTTGACTCGGTGTATTAAGTGCTGATATGTTGGCACATCCAACCTCCTTCTCCTCTTCTTCTTTTACTCTTTTCTGCTGCTGTTGTGACTCAGGGTTGAGCTCTATACTGTTTGAAGGGGAAAGCATACGCTTGTTGCTACTGGATCCTGGACACCTTGGGCAATCCTCAGACCACGGTTGCAAGTCTAAACTTGTGTTTGGGTGGTTTCTGAGTTCGGCTGTTGAAAGACATACTTTAGGTGAGATGCCATTGAACGCATTGTGTGGCCTCTGGGAGATGGACTGAGATAGAGTAGTGTATATGGCACATGCTGGGGTGAGAGTGTCTGTCTGGAGACGAACAGCTACTGCTGGAGATGTAAATGGCCTCAGTTCTTCTAAATTGTATGTGATATGAGGGGTACGATGGTGAATGTGGGAGTTACTGATAGGCCCCTCGGTGTATGTTTGATGTTGTGGAGGAATCTCTAGTTTCAGCCCAGTAGACACAGGAAGATAGTGGGCTCGGGCTGCCCCCGAGGGTCCATATGAAGGATTAGTCTGCGGTTCTCGAGGAGGAACCTGCTCTGGATGGATGTACGAAGCCTCGTTTATCACATCTACTGAAGGTTCGTAGCTTTTTGACAGTTCTGTGCTTCCTTTTAAGTGAATATTTTGACTGAGTTTCCACTTGGTGAGAATCTCTTTGCACTGCGATCCCTCTGGAATACCCAAGACTCTGACATGTGATAACAGGGGAGAGGAGGACCTGCTGCCATAAACAGTAGTCTGACTTCCTTGAGAACATCTGTC
The DNA here is from genome assembly GCA_033032245.1 of Poecilia picta. NCBI lineage: Eukaryota > Metazoa > Chordata > Actinopteri > Cyprinodontiformes > Poeciliidae > Poecilia > Poecilia picta. Next base: position 29,338,472 of record CM065363.1, on the reverse strand, counting down.
AGAGCTTACATGTTCTGGACTATGGCTCGGGACAGTAGCATGCCCTTCCTCATCATCTTGATCTCGGATTACTGCATGTCTCATGAGGAGACATCTTCGTCTCTCTTTCCAGCCAACTGCAGAGCGTTCAGGTGAAAGACAACTATAGTCAAATGATTTACTGCGGGTCTCGGCCATTTCAACACTAGGTTGTGGGTCATGAGGGGCTTGCTCAGATGCTGAGCGCCTCAACTCTCTTTGATGATGAACCCCAGGCACAGTCAACATGTGAGGGGCTCTTGATCTCCTCAGCGCAGTTGATGTCATTAACTCCATGTCTGGTCTGCTTGGTTCCTCAAAAGATGTAGAGCGGCTGGACGCGTATGAAGCACTGCTGTCCTGACTGGGGCTACGGGGCAGAGACGTAGAATCAATGCTAGAGTCACCTGAGGACTGGGCAGCCTCAGCTAAACGCAAGCGCTTCTTCTTTGGGGGAAGCTTTTCAATGGGAAGCTGTGCTAACGAGGGGCTCCTCTGTGGCCAATGAAAATCATCAACCTTCTCCAATTTTTTCTCTGCCAAGTTTGGCTCTTTTGAGTTATCTGGGCAAATATTTAAGTCTTCTGTTACAAGTATTTCTGGAACTTGCACATTATTTTGACGGACAAGCTTTCGGCTGGTAGGTTTAACTGTTTTAGAGATGGGGCGATTTTCTTTATGAGGTGGAGAGCTGTTTGTTATTTTCAGGTTTTGATATTCGTGACATGAAGATTCTTGTTTTTCAAATAAACTAGTGTGCTGAATCACAGAGCAGGTCTGCTGTGCTGGCCGTCTAGGGCCCTCAATAGCTACAATATCCTCATCTTTGCACTGTCCTGATGAGAGAGCCGAAGGGGACAATGAGAGGTCATCAGAATCAAAACTCTCCTCTTTCCTTCTCTTACGCATTATTGAGACTCCGGTTCTGACTACATGGTTACTTAGCTGTGAGCTCTCCATTGAACTCATTGCCATTTCATTTTGAGGATAATGTGCATGGCATAGGTTTTGCTTGTGTTTCTTATATCCTTCCCAATCCTTGCACCCAGTGCCACAGGCCTCACATTCATACGGTTGTGGTTGACGTTGCCTCTGACCAGATACTGTGGTTACACTGTTGCAGGAAAATGTATGCAACATCTCTTGTTCTTCTTTCTTAGGCTCAGAACCTACAGGGATTTCAATAGCTGGTTGCCTTCTTAGTGTTCCAAAGCGGCGCGGCGTTTGAGTTTCAGAAGGTTTTTCATCAAAGGACTGAGTTTGACGAAATTTACAGGGAACAGTACTTGAAGTGTCTAATGAACATGAAGAGGATGGCATTGAAAGACTTCTCACCATGGAGGCAGAAGATATTTGGCAAGAAGGTTGCTCCACTTTTAGGGATGCATGATGAAATTTTTCGCAGGGAACTCCCATACTGATGGAGCCTGTTGTTTTATACCCAACATTTCCAGATTTAGGGCTGTGAATAATGGGTTCTTTGATGCTAGGACTCTTTTGGGCCTCTGAACTATTCTTTCTAGTCAGTGAAAATCTCCTTGGTTTTACACTGTCGATTTTACTGGTATCCACCACTGCCTCGTTGATAGTGATGAGTTTTGTGATATGATCAATAACTTGCTTCTTGGGGACACTGAATGAGATGTTTTTTTCCTCATGACCAGGGAGATTCTGGTCACGATGACGGGACATCCTCTGTAGTTGTCCAAGGCGTCCATATTTACCAAGGATGATTTCCGCATAGCTTTTGGCACTTGTGTTTATGGGACTGTCTTGTGGTTGCTCTGTACTTTCAGAACGGGAGAAGTAGCCAGATTCTGTACTACCTCTGCTACCTAAAATGAGAGAGGAGGTCTTTTCATCAGAAGAGTCTTGAGAGCAATGTTTCCCTCTACTTAGACGAAGGGCCAGTCTCTTTTTCACTGCAAAGGAGTCATTGCTGGGTCCAGTTCTGTCTTTTGCCAGATCAACTTCAGGATTTTTAACTGAGGCAACACTGTTTTGTCTATTTGTAAGGGCTGAAGCAGAGGATAGATGTCGTGTTTCATCCTCTGATTCAGTGACCGGCTCTTCTAAAGATTTTGGCTCCCCAAATGCCAAGCCTGCCTTTACCTTGTGGGTATGTGATTTGCGGTGTTTGTACAGGTTGCTCTTTGTCTTAAAAGAGAACCCACAAGGGGCACAAGGATAGGGTCTTTCGCCTGTATGGGAACGAATATGTTTCTGGAGAACACTGGGCTTTGCACATGCACGGCCACAGTAAGTGCAAACATATTTGCCTGGTTTCTGAGGTTTGCGCTCACGTTTCTGTTTGGGATTGTCCTCTTGGGTTTCTGATGCAGACTGGATAGTAGCGTCTTGAGTGCAAGGTAAGCCTCCTAGAGATGAACAGGGAACTGTAGCTTCTTCTGTTGCTGCTTCTTGTTTGTGTCCAAGCTCTGTACCAGAGGCAATGCTCTGACGCTGGTGCCTAAGACGTTTACGTTCAGGGTTATGTCTTCTGGACAGCTTGGGCACCTGTGCTGTACATTGAGACTTTGGGCAAGCAGTTGGTTGTTGTTGAGAGGTCTGGAATGGAGACTTGCACCGCAGATCTTGCTGAAGAGATTCTGATTGATGTTGTTCTTGACCTCCAGGCTGCTCCCCAGTTGTTTTCTGACAATGCAAGCCCTCCATAAACAAGAAGGAAATCCCCAGGTAGACACTTGATTTGCGTCTGCCTCAACCAGGCCACAGAATCAAAGGCAAATCTTTAACTGGATTTCACATAAGGTGGTTTGGCCAACTTGCGTACCTGATGTAAGTGGCAGGCTTCATGATTCTTGCTTTATTGACTCAATCTTAATTGCTTCATAGCAAACAATATCAACTACAGAGGAGTGACATCAAATAATCCAGCTGTTTGGGGAAGGAATTCCTATGCAGTGCTGATCCAGTAAAGGTAACATGGAGCATTTATCCAGTCTTCAGACTCATTTGAATATATGATTCCTGTCTTCTGAGCATTATGATCTGTGAACACAAAAAATTGTAAGTTCATTAAAAAAAGGTTGTAATTGACAAATTATCATATTGTCTGTTTCAAATTAATCAGAATTGGAATTTCTTCTATTGTCATTGTGCACAAAGAAAGCACAACAAAATTTAAAAACTGTTATAGAGGAATATTTTTAACATTCTATTTAAATGTTAACATTCTATTTTATTTAAAATATGAAGATTTTAAATTAAAATAATTTCTTGACTTTTGTAGAAAACTTTGTCGATGACACATGAATAGGTCACTTTCCTAAAACAATGGCCAAAGTTATTTTTTGTCCAATGCAAAAATGTGTAACAGAAATTAAGTTGTCTTTATTTTTTAACAATTAAAAGAAATAGAGAACTTGTGTATTAGACTCTTGCTATTTATTTTAGATTTAAAAGAAAAACCGTTGTCAGGTGTTACCAAACTTCAATCAAATTCACCTAAATAACCGACCGAGCAGGTGTGACTACCGGCATACCAGCAGAGGGAGAGAAGATCTGGATCACACATGTAATGAAAAATACATCCGCAATATTCTTTCAGAACTACTTGTTGCTTCCTCTGCCATCAATCTGAAGTCCATATTTGTACAGTGAGAAACATAAGTGACAAGACTGTAGGGCAGCTGTCAAGCTTTCTGGACACCTAAGCAAATTCACTACACTAGCTGCATTTTCATTAGCCATAATACTGCAAATTTGGATCATTTCCATTAAGCAAATAAAGTTCTGTAATTTCAATCCATCCACTATAAACCCATATTGAAGCGCAGTAAAGCATAGTGTAGCAAAGACGCATGTAGTCTGGGCTTACTGGTGCTTAAAAAAAACTATTTAAAATAAAAAATAAGCAGTGCTTACCAGGGGTTGTGGGAGACTTTTACTTGTTTAACATATTACCAAGGTTTGGATTCTAACATTTGTTTCTTCTACAAAAGTGCCCAGATAGCACACAATGTTAAAGCAACGTTGAAAAATAGTTAGAATCATTGATTTTTGGTTGAAGTCAACAAATGACGGTGGATAAACCATCAAACAACCATCCAATCAAACCGTTGAAACAGTGTCATTGAATCAACATTGTTTTGTGGTTGAAATCTGATGACTGAAATGCCAATGTCTGATCAACATCTGATCAATGTTGAATCAATGTCAGCTGTTTTGCCTCACCTCTTCTCCTCTCCTCCTCCTCATCCGAGCTCCTGGTCAGAGCATTTTATTACTGAGCAGTTATCACGTTTTAAATTAAGCACTGCAGATGATAGTCGGTGCTGATTCCTTTCTGTACATTTTCTTACTTGTTCATAACAATTCTCACTGACTGCTTGTGTGGGATATTTTGACACAAAAACATCTACAACTTACTACAAGGAGTGGAGTGGTCCAGCCCCACCATTTACATGAGTGGGATGACACAACCACACAGCTGCTTTGCTGTTGGCTTGTTGGCAAAAGACGTTAATTCAATGTTGAATTATTATTACGAAGGTTGCATGTATGGTTGAGGTCAACAACTGATGGTGGATCAACTATAAAACACACTCTAAAAAGAAAATAGTTGAACCAACTTAATTGAATTGCTTCTGTAGATAACAAGCAATTCAATTAAGTTTATCCAACTGAATTTGTTAATTTATTTTTAACAAATGTATTAAGTATGTTTAAGATAACAGATTTAAGCCAGTCTTACTCAAATCATTTAGTTTACTTCAAAAATGGTAAATAAACTCACATAGCACTTTTCCAGTCATTTTGACCACTGAAAGCACTTTACACTAGAGTCACATTCACACATTTATTTAATGAACAGATCAGTTGGGTGCCCAGGGGGCACATTGGCATGTGGCAGGAGGGAGCTGGAATTGAACTGTCAACCTTCAGACTACAAGACAACTGCTCTACCCACAGAGCCACGTTGGCTAACCAGGGAATCTGTCCCTGGTTAGCTTGAGTCATTGTGTCAGACGAGGGATACAAATGTGATATCTGTTATATTCGTGCTTGATAAAGACCAGATGTTGTGTAATGCTCAGATACTTTTATTAAAGCATATTTTCAAAGGTCTGTTCACCAACATGCTCACAGGTGTCTCTCATAAGACTCTCTCTACTTCTATTGTTCTGTTCTTTACATTTATACATCTCATGAGCTCATGCTCGCCACCTTGTGGACATAAACATAATTCATTCAATCATGACATCCTCCTTTCTTTAAAGTAAGAATGTTACAAAAGAACAATCCTATCAATCCTATCAAAAGAACAACATACATTGCATGAGACAGTTACCACATAGCTATACTTACACATTAAAAACATCAATTTCAAAATGGACATTTCAACTTTTAACTTTTTTTTTTCTTTTTAAAAGTTCAATCTGTCAGGTTTTTTCACCACTCTGGTAGATCTTCTTAACACAGGTAGGTTGTCCCCAAGACTGTCACAGGGTGTTTCAGTCGTAGGTGTTTCAGTCGTAGGAATAATCTGGGAGTCCTTAGAAACTTCACTCGACTCAACCACAAGCTCTAATGGAGTTTTTAACAAACTGCGCCGATTTCGTCTCAGAACCTGTCCATCTTCAGTTTTCACTTCAAATGAACGTGGAGCTACTTCCTGCAGAATAGTTGCTTTAGTATTCCATCCCTCATCATCCTGAATCCTAACTGGATCCTTGTATGACAGTGGAGGTAGAATCTTAGTTGATCTGTCACAATATGACTTTTGTTGTACTTTCTGCTTTCGTAACTTGCACTCCAACTTTGATGATTTCTTTGCACTTTGTTCATTACCATCATAACTTGGCAAAGTTGTACGAATCTTCTGATTCATCAAGAGTTCAGCAGGTGAAAATCCACATTGCAACGGTGAAGATCTGTAGCTCAATAAAGCTAAATACGGGTCAGAGTTACTATCTGCAGCTTTCTTCAGAAGTTGCTTAAGAATATGAACTCCTTTCTCCGCTTTTCCATTCGACTGTGGATAATGTGGACTTGATGTTACATGTTTAAAGTCATAATGTTCTGTAAACTCTTGCCATTCTCTGCTACTAAAACATGGTCCATTGTCACTCACAACAAAATGTGGAATGCCATGTCTTGCAAAGATTGATTTAGCATGTGTTATGACACAGTTTGATGAGGTATTAGCTAATAGAGCCATTTCAGGATAGTTTGAAAAGTAATCAATGATCACTAAATAGTTTTTTCCTTTAAAATGAAACAAATCCAGTCCTACTTTCAGCCATGGTGATGTTGGAATCTCAGTCATTATCATAGGTTCTTTACTCTGTTTATTTCTAAATGTCTGACATGTTTCACATTTACTGATTAGCGTCTCAATGTCCTTATTCAGTCCAGGCCAGAAAACAGATTCTCTAGCTCTTCTTTTACATTTTTCAATGCCTAGGTGACCCTCATGTATCCGTTGTAGAATATCCTGTCTTAATACTTGTGGAATCACAATTCTGTTGTTTTTCAGTAACAGTCCATTCACAACACTTAGATCAGCTTTAACTTTGAAAGACTGTGAACATGAGCCTATTGGCCATCCTTCATCCATATTCTGCATGACCAACTGTAACTCTGTGTCTTTAGCTGTTGCCTCAAATATTTGCTTCAACTTGCTGTCTGACACAGGCAACGCAGTGGACACCATGTTCACATGACGCGGAATATTCTCTTCAGTTGAACTTACACCATTGTCTGTAGGAGCTCTGGATAGAGCATCAGCAAGAATCAGATGTTTTCCTGGAGTGTAAATCAGTGTAAAATCATACCTTTGCATCTTCATCATAAGCCTCTGAATCCTTGTTGACATCTCATTTAGGTGTTTTTTGATGATGGCAACCAAAGGTCGGTGATCTGTTTCAGCTACAAAAGATGTTAGACCATACACATAGTTATGAAACCGTTCCAGTCCATAAGCCAGCCCCAAGCATTCTTTTTCTATTTGAGCATATTTGCATTCAGCTTTGGTCATAGCTCTGGATGCATAAGCCACTGGCTTCCATTGTTCATCTTCAGCTTGAAGAAGAACTGCTCCAAGTCCATCTTTTGAGGCATCTGTACACAGTTTAATTTTTTTAGTTGGATCGTAAAAGGTAAGTACTGGTTCTGTAGTCAAATAGTTTTTCAGTTCCTTCCACTCTTGTTCATGAACTTCTGTCCACTGGAATTGACTATCATTATACAAGAGTCTGCGAATATTTGTCATCTTTGCACTCAGATTGGGAATGAATTTTCCTATAAAATTGATCATGCCCATGACGCGCAAAACACCTGTTTTGTCCACAGGCTCTGGCATCTTCAAGATGGCTTTAATTTTATCTTCATCTGGTTGAACACCTTGGGCAGACAGTTTGTCACCGAGAAACATAATTTCTTTGACACTAAACTCACATTTATTTTTATTGAGCTTCAGTCCATTTTTCCGTATGCGCTCCATGACGCGTCTCAATCTGTCATTGTGTTCTTGAGCTGTTGATCCCCAGATGATGATGTCATCAATGTAGACTCTCACTCCTTCCAGACCTTCGATGATCCGCTCCATCGCTCTGTGGAATATTTCTGGTGCAGATTTTATTCCAAAAGGAAGTCTTAGAAAACAGTATCTTCCAAAAGGTGTGTTAAAAGTACAATACTTCGTACTGCTTTCATCCAACTTAACTTGCCAAAACCCTTGTGCTGCATCTAACTTGGTGAAATAACTTGCTCCAGCCATTTCACTGATTATTTCCTCTCGAGTGGGTATTTGATAATGTTCTCTTCTGATGTTCTCATTCAGATCTTTTGGATCCATATATACTCTTAATTCTCCATTCTTTTTCTTGGTAATCACAATGGAGTTAACCCAATCAGTGGGCTCTTCTACTTTCTGAATGACTCCCAACCTGATCATTCTGTCCAACTCTTTTTTTCAACCCCTCTCGTAATGGTACTGGAATACGATGTGCAGCATGAACTACAGGCTGCGCATCCTCTCTCAGCTGGATCTTGTATGTGTAGGGTACAGCACCTAATCCTTGAAAAACATCCTCATATTCTTGAATCATGGCATCAACAGGGTTATTAGGTTCAATCAATTCAGTATTTATGTGATAAACTCTTTTCACCAGTCCAAGTTCTTCACACGATTTATCACCTAAAAGTGACTCACGATCCTCCTTTACAACTGAGAAGAACACAAGATGTTTTGTTCCTTTAACTGTCACATTCAGTTCACATGTGCCAATGCACTCAATTGATTGCCCATTATAGTCTCTTAGACTTGATTTTACTTCTTTTATGTGAGGTTTTACTTGCATTTCTTTTATATCAGACATGCTTATGAGATTAGCCTTAGCACCTGTGTCCAATCTGAACTTGACTGTAGTTCCATTTATCAACAAAAGAATTGTCCATTTATCATCTGTCAACATACTGCACTTTTTCTGACTCATTTTCACAATTCACAACACCAATGAAGAATGTGTCACTTAAGTCAGTTTCGTTTACTAAGTTTACACGATTCCTCTTCTTTTCTTCTTTCTTCTTCATAAAGCATTGTTTTGCAAAATGATTTTTTCCACAGAAATTCAAACACTGTTTACCATAAGCAGGACATTGTCTCACTTTATGCCGTAACCCGCAGCGCTTACAGTTGATAACGGCTTCCTCTGCAGCTGCCTCGTCTGCATGGCGTTTCTTCTGGCAGGACTCCGCTCCCACTGCCACGTCACTGGACTGTGAAGTAGTTCCTGAAGAAATTTCAGAAAATGTCCTCATTGGCTGTAGCGACAGTTCACTTGCCTGGCACATCTTTACAGCTATTTCCAGGGTCAGATCCACTTCTCTCAGCAGTCTCTCTCTGAGCTTCCCATCAGTACTCCAAAGACGATCTGATCTCTGACCATCGAGTCCTTCAGCAGGCCAAAATTGCATGACTGAGCTTTTACTTTCAAGTCTGTCAGAAAGTTATCGAAATGTTCATGCTGTGTCTGCATTCGGGAACGAAACACGTATCTCTCATAGCATTCATTCTTCTTGGGTGAACAGTGAGCATCAAATTTACTCAGCACAACATCCAACTTTTCTTTGTCTTCCGCTTCATCAAACACAAATGTGTTGTAGACTCCAAAGCCTGCGCTCCTGCTATGGTCAGCAACATTGCTACCTTTCTTGGCTCCGGCTTTGTCTCCAATCCCATTGCGGCGACATACAGTTGAAAGCGTTGTTTGAAAGCAGCCAGTTCTCATCCATGTTTCCCGTCAGCTTCAAGCTCTCCGGTGGTTTCAGCTCCATGGTCAGCTTTTTAGTTCACTCCTGACACCATGTTATATTCGTGCTTGATAAAGACCAGACGTTGTGTAATGCTCAGATACTTTTATTAAAGCATCTTTTCAAAGGTCTGTTCACCAACATGCTCACAGGTGTCTCTCATAAGACTCTCTCTACTTCTATTATTCTGTTCTTTACATTTATACATCTCATGAGCTCATGCTCGCCACCTTGTGGACATAAACATAATTCATTCAATCATGACAATATCAAGCTTAATTATTTCAAGTAAAGTCAAAGTGAATCCAGTGTGTTTCAGCACTGGTCCTCCAAGCCCTGCAAGTTTTAGGCATTTCCCTAATTTGGCACACATGATTTTAATTGATGTCCAATTAACGGGGTTTTGCTGAAATGAAAACACACAGGTCAGTTTGCCTTGAGGACAAGGTTTGGGGAAGAACTAGTAATCTAAATGTTCAATCAATGTAAGCTGTTTTTCACACTCCTTTCCCCCCACTACCCACCCCTCTCCTTGGCCCATCTACCCCTCAATCTCCTCTCCCTTTCAACTCTCCTCCCCTCTTCCTTGGGCTCCAGGTGAAACAATTTTAATTTTAGGTGATGGTTTTAATTTTTTTGAAATTTTTTTTTTTAATTTTTTGAAATTTTATTCGAACATGATACAAGTATAAAAATAAGATAGTGCACAGTAACAAGAAGTGCATAAAAAAAGAAGAAAGATACAGTTTTTTTGTCTCAGTTAACATATCATGGTCGAAATGGGGTAGGAAGAAGTGAGAACTTATTAACTCCTACCCCTAAGCACATGAAAACTTTACAGTCCTACCATCAAAGAAAAAAAAAAATCAAGTCAAATCAAAGTCAAAGTGGCAGTCAACAGTTACTAATATTTACATATACACTTTCCCTTATTATGCTGGTTTGTCTTCCCAAACCCTTACACCAAATTGTTATCTTCAATACACACATTATTGCTTTCTCTCACCCATATGTCAATATCTGTTGAAAATGACCTCCTTGTATTTTATTTTGAATTGTATTAAACTATTGCTTTGTTTCAAATATTCATTTAACTTGTTCCATAACTTTACACCTTTAATTGAAATACAGAAGCTTTTTCTTGTTGTTCGCAAACTGCGGATCTTTAAGTTTGAGAGACCCCTTAAGTTATACCCCCCTTCTCTTTCAGAAAACATGCTCTGTATGTGCTCAGGTAGCAACTTTTTAGATACTTTGAACATAAATTGAGCCATTTTAAATTCTACAAGCTCGTCAAATTTGAGAATTCTGGATTTTATGAAGAGTGGGTTTGTGTTAAATTCTCACATTTTACTTTGTTAAAGATTTTTTTGGGCTCTAGTGGCCTTTGTTTGATGGTTAATTGACAAGAAAAGGGGTAATGAGAAAAGGGGGAGGACATGCAGCAAAGATTGCCAAGGCCAGGAATCGAGCCTGCGACGGCTGCATCGGGGACTGGGACAGGGGCAGGGGTGGGCAACTCCAGGCCTCGAGGGCTGGTCTCCTGCAACTTTTAGATGCGTCTCTACTTCAACACACCTGAGTCAAATAATAAGGTTGTTAGCTGGACTCTGGAGAACCTGACTGCACTTAGGACATGATTCAGCTATTGGATCCAGGTGTGTTGGACCAGGGAGACATCTAAGAGTTGTAGGACACCGGCCCTCAAGGACCAGGATTGCCCACCCCTAAGGCCTCCATGTGTGCAATCTGTACAGTTTGTTGCCCTCATCACCTTTTCATTTCCCCCTACTCCCTCCCAAGGCTCCCCACAGCCACCTGCTCCTCCCAGCCTTCCCCCCTTTGCCCCCTCTCATCCCTTCTTCCCTCCCCCCATCCTTGAGCTCTGTCAGAACATTTTATTACTAAGTGGGGGTTAATCATGTTTCAAATTACGCACTACATTGGGTTGTGATTCCTTTATGTACATTTTCTTACTTGTCTGTAAATATTATTACTGACTGTACATAATGTGTTGACGCAAAAACATCTACAAGTCTCTACTAGGAGTCTCTACTAAGAGTTGTACAGTCCGACTTCCCCTTTTTACACTAGTGGTTTGTCCTAACCAGCCACTTTGCTGCTGGTTTGTTTGCAACTGGCTTCTGAATTGAATTATCTGAGCAATTTTATGGTAAGTTTTTCAATATTACTTTGATATTAAATGTGTTTATTGAAAAATAAGGGTATTGTTTTGTGCCCATAGTAATCCTGGGTAATTTTGGGGCAAAAGAGATATTTTTAATAATTGAGGTCATGTCTCCTTTTGTATTATTTTCATCCTGCCCACCACTCCAGGCCTAAGTATAAAATTCTGCGAGATTTTGTGAGATTTGAGTTTTTAAAATAGGGCGGGGCCTATTGTTTGGACTGAGAGAGCATGTGGTGGACAAGGAAGTATAAAGCTGGTTGCTCCAGGTGGGCTTTAAATTGTTGTGATAGTAATCACTTGTTTTTCATTTTTTATTATGATGTGCTTAGGGACGTGCTTAGATGTGTCTCTGTTCCAGAACAACTGAGTGAGATGATTGGATGACTGTCTGCAGCCATCAAGAAGTGCAGAAGGTTGTTAATGATCCACAGATTCAATCCAGGTGTGGCAGAAAGGAAACACTTAAAACATGTAAGGCAGGTGAAACACTGAACTAAACCTGCTAATGACTGATTCAGTCTGTTGATTCTTGGGTTGGTAACTGGTTAAACTCAACTGGATTATTAGTACTTGTGTGGGATCTTTATCGGCATATGGACATTTTTGAATGAATTTAATCAATTTATTTGGAAATATTTGTAGTTGATTGAAGATTAAACCAGCTTTTTGATGGAAGTTTATTCTGTATAAATTATCAATAATTTTCCGACTACAGTATAAATTACCTTTTGCTCTATTTATCTGTCTCTGGTGTGTTAAATAAACCCTGATCATCCTTCCTGAGTTTTATCTTTAGGTTTTCTGATAAACAGCCTTTATTTTAAATATTGATTCCCTCATTTTAACACGAGTCACATCATAAGTCCAACACTATACTGCAGCTTCATAGGTAAATGTAGTTGTATACGCAAACATTAAGATAAATATTAATGAAAGATTAAGATAAAAATTAACTTAACAGTGAGTGTAGATGGGGAACTATATGGTTTGTATTTGTTCTCACACCTGTAACCAGTTCACTGTTTAATATTTCAATAACTTTCAGATCTTTTCAAATGTTTATCATCTTTCTAACCGGCACCTTCCTCACTTTCATTTTTGTGTTTTTCAGCCTTTGTTCTGCAGACCCTTATGATGGAGACAAGCTTTGAACCTGCCGTTCCCTCGCGCGGACGCGGGTCACCGGGGTCCCACTCTGGAGCCAGGCCTGGAGGTGGGGCACAATGGCGAGCGCCTGGTGGCCGGGCTTTTAACCACGGAGCCCGGTCGGGCTCAGCCCGAAGAGGAGACGTGGGTCCCCCTTCCAATGGGCTCACCACCTGTCGGAGGGGCCAAAGGGGTCATGTGCAATGCGTTATGGGTGGCGGTCGAGGGAGGGGACCCTGGCGGTCTGATCCTCGGCTGCAGAATCTCTTGGGACGTGGAACGTCACCTCTCTGGTGGGGAAGGAACCGGAGCTAGTGTGCGAGGCTGAGAGGTTCCACCTAGAAATAGTCAGCCTGACCTTGACGCATGGCTCTGGTTCTGGAACCAGTCTCCTTGAGAGGGGCTGGACGTACTTCCACTCTGGAGTTGCCCACGGCGAGAGGCGCCGGGCAGGAGTGGGCATACTTGTTGCCCCCCATCTTGGCGCCTGTACGTTGGGGTTTACCCCAGTGAACGAGAGGGTAGCCTCCCTCCGCCTACGGGTGGGGGGAGGGGTTCTGACTGTTGTCTGTGCTTACGGGTCGAACAACAGTTCAGATTACCCACCCTTCTTGGAGTCCTTAGAGGGGGGACTGGAGAGTGCCCCTCCTGGGGACTCCCTTGTTCTGCTGGGGGACTTTAACGCTCACGTGGGCAATGACAGTGAGACCTGGAGGGGCGTGGTTGGGAGGAACGGCCCCCCGATCTGAACTCGAGTGTTGTTCTGTTGTTGGACTTCTGTGCTCGTCACGGTTTGTCCATCACGAACACCGTGTTCAAGCATAAGGGTGTCCATACGTGCACTTGGCACCAGGACATCCTAGGCCGCAGTTCGATGATCGATTTTGTCGTCGTTTCATCGGATCTGCGGCCGTATGTCTTGGACACTCGGGTGAAGAGAGGGGCGGAGCTGTCCACTGACCACTACCTGGTGGTGAGTTGGCTCCGGTGGTGGAGGAGGAAGCCGGTCAGACCTGGCAGGCCCAAACGTGTAGTGAGGGTCTGCTGGGAACGTCTGGCGGAGTCCCCTGTGAGACGGAGCTTTAACTCCCATCTCCAGCAGAACTTTGAATACGTTCCGGGAGAGGTGGGGGACATTGAGTCTGAGTGGACCATGTTCCATGCCTCCATCGCCGAGGCGGCTTATCGGAGATGTGGCCGCAAGGTCGTTGGTGCCTGTCGCGGCGGCAACCCTCGAACCCGTTGGTGGACACCTTCAGTGAGGGATGCTGTCAAGCTGAAGAAGGAGTCTTATTGGGCCTTCTTGGCCTGTGGGACTCCGGAAGCAGCTGATGGGTACCGACGAGCGAAACGGCATGCGGCTCGGGTGGTCGCTGAGGCAAAAACTTGGGCGTGGGAGGAGTTTGGAGAGGCCATGGAGAAAGACTTCCATACAGCTTTGAGGCGATTCTGGTCCACCATCTGGCGGCTCAGGAGGGGGACGCAGTGCAGCACCAACACTGTTTATAGTGGGGATGGTGAGCTGCTGACCTCAACTCGGAACGTTGTGGGTCAGTGGGCGGAATACTTCGAAGACCTCCTCAATCCCACCAACATGCCTTCTGTTGAGGAAGCTGAGCCTGTGGACTCTGGGTCGGGCTCTCCAATCTCTGGGGACGAGGTCGCCGAGGTGGTTAAAAAGCTCCTCGGTGGCCTCAGGGCCCCGGGGGTGGATGAGATCCGCTCGAAGTTCCTTAAGGCTCTGGATGTTGTAGGGTTGTGTTGGCTCACACGACTCTGCAATATCGCATGGACATCGGGGGCAGTTCCTCTGGATTGGCAGACCGGGTTGGTGGTCCCCCTGTTTAAAAAGGGGGACCGGACGGTGTGCTCCAATTACAGAGGGGTCACACTCTTAAGCCTCCCTGGTAAGGTCTATTCAGGGGTCCTGGAGAGGAGGGTCCATCGGATAGTCGAACCTTGGATTCAGGAAGAGCAGTGTGGTTTTCGTCTTGGTCTTGGAACACTGGACCAGCTCTACACCCTCAGCAGGGTCCTGGAGGGTGGATGGGAGTTCGCCCAACCAGTCGACATGTGTTTTGTGGACTTGGAGAAGGCGTTCGACCGTGTCCCTCGGGGGCCTTGTGGTGGTTCTACGTGAGTATGGGATACCGGGCACTTTGATACGGGCTGTCAGGTCCCTGTATGACCGGTGTCAGAGTCTGGTCCGCATTGCCGGCAGTAAGTCGGGCTCATTTCCAGTGAGAGTTGGACTCCGCCAAGGCTGCCCTTTGTCACCGATTCTGTTCATTACTTTCATGGACAGAATTTCTAGGCGCAGCCGAGGTGTTGAGGGGATCCGTTTTGGTGGCCTTAGGATCGCATCTCTGCTTTTTGCGGATGATGTGGTCCTGTTGGCTTCATCAGATCGTGATCTGCAGCTCTCGCTGGAGCGGTTCGCGGCCGAGTGTGAAGCGGCTGAGATGAGGCTCAGTGCCTCCAAATCCGAGGCTATGGTCTTGAGCCGGAAAAGGGTAGAGTGCCTTCTCCGGGTCAGGGGGGTCGTCCTGCCTCAAGTGGAGGAGTTTAAGTATCTGGGGATCTTGTTCACGAATGAGGGAAGAAGGGAGCGGGAGATCGACAGGCGTATTGGGGCAGCGTCTGCTGTGAAGCGGGCGCTGTACCGGTCCGTCGTGGTGAAGAGAGAGCTGAGTCAAAAAGCGAAGCTCTCGATTTACCGGTCGATCTACGTTCCCACCCTCATCTATGGTCATGAGCTTTGGGTCATGACCGAAAGAACGAGATCACGGATACAAGCGGCCGAAATGGGTTTCCTCCGCAGGGTGGCCGGGCTCCCTTAGAGAAAGGGTGAGAAGCTCGGTCATTCGGGAGGGACTCAAAGTAGAGCCGCTGCTCCTCCACGTCGAGAGGAGCCAGTTGAGGCTCGGGCATCTGGTCAGGATGCCTCCTGGACGCCTCCCTGGTGAGGTGTTCCGGGCACGTCCCACCGGGAGGAGGCCTCAGGGAAGACCCAGGACACGCTGGAGGGACTATGTCTCTCAGCTGGCCTGGGAACGCCTTGGGGTTCCTGGAGGAGCTGGAAGAAATGGCTAGGGAGAGGGAAGTCTGGGCCTCCCTTCTGAAGCTGCTGCCCCCGTGACCCGACCCCGGATAAGCGGAAGAAAATCGATGGATGGATGGATGGATGGATGCTCTGCAGTTTGACCAAAAGCTGACTCTTGAGGACTGCAATAAAACTGTCAAGAAGTGGCTTCATTACACCAGAACGAGAGGAAGACATCGCAAGGAATCAAAGTGACGCCAACCAGAGTCAAACTGGGGTTACCACAACTTGTACTGTTTCCCTGGTTCATACAGTACAAAGCTTAACCTCGTGGACTCTGTTCTTCTGTGGACAATAGACTGTTGTTCTGACAGTCAAAAAGGAGTCGAATATGTTTAAAGATCTGTCCCTCTTTTCTTAAATAAAATGTTATATCAAATCTATGCTGTCATTTTAAAACTTTTGCACACAGTTTACCCATGATCTGACAATAATATAGTGTTTAACACCAGTGAAGAAACTTTTAGTGCTATGTTACATAGACCTATCAGACCTAAAAATGTACATAAATCCTTAGCTTTCATTCAATATGAAATCAACCCAAATCTGCATGTAGATCCACATTCAGATGAAGGTTGAATCAATGTTGATTCCTAACTAATTCAATGTAGAATCAACACTAATATGCATACAGATCCACAGTCAAATGAGTGTTGAATCAACATTGATTCAATGTAGAATCAACAGAAATATATGTGCAGAACCACATTCAAATGAAGGTTGAATCAAAGTTGATTCCTAACTGATTTAATGCAATATCAACACAAATATGCATGTAAATTGACATACAGATGAAGGTTGAATCAACATTGATATAATGTCAGTTATGGTTGAAACCCTAACGTTGATTCAACATTCAAGTCACCGACCATTTTCAACGTTGATTCAATGTTTCTGGCTGACATTGAGTCAATGTTGTTTCAATCATTCTGTTTTATCAGGGTGTAAACCTTTAAGAGCCACATTAGATATATTTGTTTTTAGATCGTTCAAAGATTCCACCAAATGTAGTGGATGAATGGCCATTAGCTATCAGTTCCTCCATGAATAAATTTCCCACTGCTATCATGTGCCAGCACACTGAAACAGTAAACAAGGCATCCCACGCACAGACCAGCTGGTTTCTACACCCACATTCTGGTGGAAGACGGCGAAGCTGCTGGATAATATCCAAATGATTGATAACAGGTTGATAACCATCTTCATGATCGGTGACCGATCGATCGGCTCACCTCTAGTAGTTACATATGTACAAAAAGGTTCTGAGACTAATTTCAGTCTTGAGGATGACAGCACCTAAATTCTGAAATACAAAAAAGAACTGAAAATAATTTTTTTACAGGATCTTGTCCATTAGACAGTGTCTCATTTATATTAAATTTTAATATCTTGCAATTTGCTAATCTCCGTCTTGTATACTGCAGGTATACAAGTGAGCTAACAAAACTAAGGAATATAAATTTAGTTTGAACTAAATAAGATTATCCTCCAACATTTCACTAAAATAAGATTTTAAAAACACTTTTGTATTTAAAAGTGTTTCTAAAATCTTTTAAATACCAACAATTTCCAAAGTTTTTTTTCCGCTTTTTCAGCTCCAAAAGCATGACTTTAACTCAGCCTATAGTCGGGCTGTTGTAAGCTTGAGTCGAGACTGATGTGAGCACATATATGTTTGGAAATAAAGAATACCATATGGTAATTTTGTTTACATCTCACACACTCACTCAACATGTGTTCCGGCAGCACTTGGCCCTGTGTCTCTGCTGTAACTAGATAATGTCGATGTAAATTAACTACACCACTAGCCAATCACAGACAACTCTTTCTTCTAGGATTCCTTGCAAATCCTGCATTCACCCAGATAAACCACAACCAATCACAAAGAGAGAGTTGAAATATTGCAGCAAGCAACAGCCAGTGCTACACAAATATTACTTATTACTTAATCTCGGTCACCCAGGAGGGACTCAGAGAAAAGCCACTGCTTCTGTACATCAAGACGAGCCAGTGCAGGTGGATCGGGTATCTGGTCAGGATGCCTCCTGGGCTGCTCTTTGGTGAGTTGTTCTGGACACGACCCACTAGGAGGCCCAGAGGAAGACCCCGGACACACTTGGAGGGATGATGTGTCTTTGCTTGGGATTCCCCCAGAGGAGCAGGACCAAGTGGCTGAAGAGAAGGGAAGGGAAGTCTGATGCTCTCTGCTATAGGCTGCTACCCCATGGCCCGATCCCAGATAAATGGAAAACAATGGACGGATGGATGCTAGAATACCGTAGTATATATAGTAAGTCTAGCTTAACAGAGCAAAGCTGAATAAAATATTGTAACAGAGAACAGAAATTCCATAAAACATAGTTTGACATTCATGAAACCTTTATTCTATTTGGCTTTTAGAACCAGCTTAGATAAAGATGATCATAAAATTGCAGCACATAGACTAGTTAAACCTAAATACAATGACTCTACATTATTGTAGCTAGTTTCATCATAAAGGTTAAAACATTGTATTCTCTCGTTCCTGTGATCGTCTCGTCTGCAAGATATGTCGTTAAGCCCCGATTGAAAAATACCTTTCTAGTTTCTGTCAAATGGCTTGAATGCAGAGCCAACATCACAACTGGAGTTACCATGGGAAAATGCAACAACTAAATGTAATATGTTTGACCGAACACCCTCCCCCCCCCCATAAAAAAAGTAAAATCTGGAATACACACATGCTGGATTGATTAAAAAAAGCTTTTAAAAAAAAATCTCGACAATTTCCTCCTCTCACGCTAATGGGCACCCAGCAGTGGTTCCTATGGTAACGGCCCTAAACCATGTGGTAGCAGATGGAAGGAGAGCTGGAGGGCTAAATTTATCTTCTAGCATCCTCACGGACAAAAGAGAGAGAGTGGAAGAGAGAGAGAGATTGGAAGGCAGGGTAAGGTGCCTCCCCCTCAGGAGCTGCTTCTTTTTGGGAAAGAGTACATTCTAAAAATCAATAGTTTAGAAGCCTTGAATTTGTACAGCTATGATTCTGCATCCTTTTAAACGGTTTTAGGAAGAACAATATCTCAAATGTAATGACTAGTACTGAGTTTTCCAATGAGGAAAAAAATGTAACCCTTCCTTTGCTACATTTTACCTATTAGGTTTGACCAGCCGATACATTTACTGATTATTCAAGGATAAAAAATACAACTTATTTCATCTTAAAAACAGTGTTTAGCTCCCTTATCTGTGTTCCCACCATGATATCAGCTGAGGAGTTCATCAGCACCTTTCCAGGGTCCTCTCAGCTGTATAGTACACCACCTTCCCCTTTGTGTGTGTGTGTGTGTGTGTGTGTGTGTGTGTGTGTGTGTGTGTGTGTGTGTGTACGCAGCGTTAAGGACTGCTCCCACAGGTCCACGCGAGGAGACTGGCTGCACAACACAGGCAGCTCATTCACTCCCAGTGTGAGCTGCAGGCAGTAATACACACACATCTCACAGACTCCACACTGCATGCATCATCCTCTGCTGCATTCACACACACGCACACACACACACACACGCTCCTTACAGAAGATGCACCGTCTACACACCTATATAATCGGCACAAAATGTTCAGCTCCCCTCCGAGTCTCCCAGAGTACGACGGCGCAATAATCCTTGTTTTTTGTTTTTTTTCCTCCACTGATGCAGTGCCCGCTTGCAGTAACAAAGGCATGAATGGAGCAAACTCACACAGTCACGTCACACACTTAAAATGGTCAGAATGAACGTGGATGACAGAAAAAAAAGAGGGATGAGCACGAGGGCTGATTTACCTGGCTGCAGGTGGGGATGTCCTCGGCTTGTGAATGACGGGAAGCAGAGAGGAGGAAGGAGAGGCAGGAAAAGGATGAATGAGAGTGACGGTGACGAGAGGTACGCGAGTCTTACTCTACGTGTGCTGCACTGACAAACAGGTAGCTGAGTATGTGATGCGTATGAATGAGGAGGAGGGGACACTATGTACACCCCAAGCACACCCCCGCCTCATCTCCCTCTCGTTGGGGTCAAAGTTAAGCAGCAGCTCCGTATTTGGAAGTTGACGTAAGCTCGTGTTTCTTTTGGCAGGCATCTTGGTCTGCACAGCTGGCAGGGATGCAGTGCGAGTGGGTCGCCGTTTGATGCAAGTCGAGGAAGAGACTTTAGAAACACACTGTTCCCATTCAAGTTGTCTTTACATTGACGGTGTGACGAGCTTTGCTCTCAGAAAACCCTGGACAGGATGAGGACATGTAAGGATCAAAGAATGGAGAATGTCCACAGTGTTCCTGCCAAGATCTGGCCGAGAAGAGTTCAGGCAAACCTGACATCATCGCTTCAATATGCTACTATAAATGACTTAATGTTCATTCACACATGTGGGGCATCGAGAGGGCACCAGCTAAGGATCACATAAAGGCAAGGAGTGAGCTAATCTGGCTGTTAAAGAGGGGAACGGAGGAAGGCCAGATGCCTTTAGCAGGCAACAAGTTCTTGTGAATCAGATTGGAGACATGGTCCGGTTTATGGCCAAAGCTCTGGGTTCTAAGTGAAATCTTTATATTCAATCATTTGGAACAAAAGGTTCCTGCTGTAAAACTTTTTACATTCACAAAGTTCAAAACTAATCCTACATCATTTTATCTGTTTCTTTTTGTGTCTCTTCTCTGTCTTCTGATATTACCCGATCGCGACAGATGGCCGTTCATACTGAGCCAGGTTCTGGTTCTGCTGGAGGCCCCTTTAAAGGGGAGATTTTCCTCCTCTCTACTCCACAGTATGAGGGATTAGTGTAAAACCAACAACACCATGCAAGTCGTTGTCAACTGTCACTATGTGCTCGTCATGAAGGAGTTAATGCCGCAAGTCAGTAGCTGCATTGCTATTATAAATGTGCCCAAAACTACGTCGATATCATGCTAATGGCTAAAACAAAAAAGGATTAATTGTAGTGTTTCCACTAAATAAGAAACAGTTAAAATTACACCTCAACTGTTTATGCAATAAGTCTTAAAAAATCATGCTGCCTTTATCCTTCAACTACTTTCTGTCTTCATCGTTTGATCCTGTTGATTGACACATGTGATTCAAAAAATGTGTTTCCATTCCAGTTTTCCAAAATACACATCTCATCCTAGCGCCAAAATTATTTATCAGAGATTTTCAAAGTTGACCTGCTTCCATTAAGCAAATCAATTTTAGAAATGTCAGATTGTGTGAGTATAGGGTCAATGGAAACACACCTTGAAGCAACCAGCTGGGATTCCTTTGATAGAAACAGTTTAAACTATTTTGAATAATAAACTAAGTGTATTGTACTTAGTACACTTAGCTTAGGTAACTAGAATTCATAGAAATGATTTAATTTAAATAATTTTGTGTAAAGTTGTGAATTGGCGCTAAGGAAATAAACTGGATAGAAATTGAAAATTTCTTAACAGTCACTGTGTAACTTTGCCAAAACGACGTCAGACTCTGTAATTTTCTCTGAAACCATCTTTGATGCCACCAGTGACGACATCAACTGTGGTTTAAGTTAGTGGCCCCCCAACCCTGGTCCTCAGGGCCTCTGTCCTTTATATTTTATATGAGTCACTGTTTCAATACACCTGACATCCGTCCATCATGGTATCCATAAAAACATCCAAGTCCTGCCCATATGAACATAAAATAATGCATCAAATTATTAAATAATTATATCTAGTTTTTAAAATAAAATCAATACATTTAATTGATTATATATTTACTAAATTATATCAGCATTTAAAGAATGGTTTCCTTGTGTGCTTTTAGGTCTCTTTTTCAACAAGAGTATTTCCACCACCTTGTGGTTCCCATGAAGCTTTGCAGGCAGTTGAGACTAGCAGAGTTCAGTGAACGCCTTGAATGTTACTGGCTGTTTGCAGGAAATGGAACATTAGCTTAAATTTAAGTCTCACTGCAAAAAGACATTTTGTTTATTTTAAGTTTACGACAAGATATACTAAACACTTGCCATGCCGTTTTTGACAAATGTTTACTGAGGTTAGGATCTGCTGAAAATAAAAGTGATTGCAACCTGCAACATTTTGGTTTGTTTATTCTTATATTATTTGTGCATGACACAAAAACCAATATTGGTTTTAAATCTACATGTCTGCCTTCTTGGATGCAACAGAGCTGACAGAGTTTGACTTTTCTGTGGATGATGCTCAGATTGTGGAGTTCATGCTTATCTTCTTGGAGTATCACAGTGTGAACATCCTGCTACATGACACATTTCTACATTTCTTTTTTTTCTTAGCTTTGTAGGACGGTGGCCATTATGCAAGAGACAGGTCCATCCTAGACAGATGTCCACATACTCAAAACAAAGCATAATTTAGTGAGAGTGAATAAGCCAAACAGTCATGTTTTTGGACTGTGGAAGGAAGCTGGAATACCTGGAGAGAACACACACATCCATTGGGAAAGCAAGCAAATGCCAACCAATAGCATTGCCCCGAGGTATTTCAGCTTCCCAGTTTCCGATATTTTACATATGTAATAGAAAAAATTCCACACATTTTTAAGTTGGAGTTGTTTCATGAAAAAAATCTGCCAATAGGTTAATCCACAATCCTGAACCATAAACAGGCCGCCTACAAGTCTCCTCCTCAGAGCTGAGGACTCTAACCAAGCTTCTGTCTCACAGAGCACCCCACGCCTCCGCCACGCGGCTCCTCCAGACTAGCAGCAGCAACAGTTAGCAAACACCAGGTGGAACTGTGAGTGCTTAGCTTATCATACAAACTACTCTTAAGAACGGTTGTGAATGGCATAATGGAGGATTATTGTAGTGATGACGTACTGAAGCCTGAGTGTTGGAAAGAGTAGGAGTTTCTTAAAATGACAGAGGCCAATTTCAAAGCATCAAACTGCAAAGTCAAATTTCTTTTAAGTTATGTCTGACACATACTGGTGGCGGGACTCCATTTAAATTTTTAACAGAGTTAATTACATGGTTTGTAAGGAATTAATCTCAAGAGGATTTTAATTGGAAGCCACATTGACAAAATAAGCAATATTTTTAATTAAAAAGCTTTTTGCTGATAAATTAAGTAAACATATATACAAGCTAAACAAGTACAATATTTATTGTGTCTAATCTGTTATTTATGTTATTCAACCTTCAGATTGGTGCTTAGCGCTATCATACTCATTTAAATTTTAAGAGTTTCAAGAATCTTATTCATAGGAAAAAAATGCTTCAGAAATGTGGACTGTGGGCGCTGACATTAGCGTTAGCATGCATGTTTAGCATTGAGCAACCTTTAGGCTGTAGCTTTGCTCATAAGCTAACTCCTTTTAGCAAAACTTGACCACAACAATAGTCTTTGCCAATCAGATAATTTTTTGAAGCTAAAATTAATTTCTTTTTGGCTGAGAGAAGTGGCTTTGTCTATCGTTGTTGTTAGCGGATGTCGCTTGTGCGTCAGATTTATAGGCGTTCCAGAAACACAATACAAAGGTTCCAGGGGCTTCGTATAGTAAAAAAGAAATTAAAATAAAAATCTTTAACCCATTAAAATCTGTGGAGTTACTTAATCAAAATGAACATGTTAAAATAGACAGCATTTGTACAACTCAAGGTAACATAGTTACTTAATTATGCTTTAAACCACAAAAGTGTGCTTGAAAAAAACATAATTCTATCGGTTTAAAAGACCATTAAATGCCACTAACAACAAACTGTTCCTCAAACACTGTTTGCTCCAGTCCAGGTTGGTCTGAGCTGCTTTACAACCTCTGAAATGCATTAGTACTCACCATTTAGAATCAGCCACGGCATGTCTGAAGTGAAAAGTTGTTGTTCAAACTGTTTAGAATGAGCTCAACATAAAAACCAAGGATGAAGAAAGTCTTTTTCTGGTCAAGACTTCCCAGCAATAAATAAAACTGTCTGGATCTACAAAGCAGGAGTGTGCCTTTTACTACAGTTTGTGTGTGCAAAGGTGTACCCAACCAATAAATCGAGCAGTAGGACCACAACCACAAGGTCCTGTTGCCTTCCTGCAGACACCAAGCCACAGATTGACCAAAGACCCCCACCCTTCATGGCACAGCCACAAGCTATAACTGAACAGATGCGCGTCTCAACCCTAACTTGCCTTGATGGCCACAGAAAACAGCAGCGTGACCAAAGCCGAGCAGAGCAGGCTACGCTGCCTCCATTCAGTCCTCAAAGATAAATAGTTGCCTAGACTACAGAAACCTTTGCAAATGTGTTGTTTTGACAGATGTTTAACAGAACCCAGTTATGGTGGACACTGCTGGTTTAGATTCTCTAACTCAATTCTATGTTTGTACTTCTATAAGGTGGCCCTTCATAGAAACCATGTTGTCTTCCGCTAGCTATTTACACTTGCTAGTGAATGCATCCATGACTGATTTTGACACTAATTAAATGAGAAATATTAACACAAAAAGTAGCTGGTGTCGCCAAAATGATCCATGATTTTAATGTGACGTTTGGTGTTTATTCAGCTTCCCTTCTGCATTAAAGCACAAAACAATACAAAGAGCTGTGGAAACATTTAAATACTGGGTAATGTTATATGTTAATTGATTAATTAAAATTAACTTAAATAATAGCAAAGCTGTTAAAACATTAATTGTGATTATTTACTTTCAAGAAAACTAGCTTTACAAAAGAGACTTTTATGGCTTTGTTTTTACTCAGTCTTTAAAAGTGTTGAAATAAAGTTTGTATAAAACAATCATAATATGACTCAACTAAATTACATTTCAAACATTTTTTTAAGAGCATTCACTGTTTTAAAAGTGTTTTCAATTAGTGCGAACTGCAGTTTGGAACCTCACAGAACATTTCTTTGATTCCTCCTCTTCCTGAATCCTCCATCCTCAACAAGTCTAGAGTCTTAGCAATGTCAATCACAACCTTATGTGATGCTGCTCACACCCTACCCCTCCTCTCCTTGCTCTCTGCTACGCAGCAGCTAGCAGAGCCTGCCATCAATGCTGAGGTTGGTTAGTATTTGATAGCATTAAAAAATATCTAATATATAATATATGTTTTTAAAAAGTTACATACTGCAAAGTTGTAAAGTTTCCATTATTTTCTCTGATGCTTTTTATTGTGATTTATTGGTTTTGACATTTTCTTATTTAATAAAGGAAGCAGCTCACATGCACAGCTAATAGTTTAAATCATTCTGTGCTCCACCACAGCTGTAACTTTAATGCAGCTTCTCAGCTGCTAAATCCTGGGCCAGATACTGTTGCTGCAGTTCTTTGGACGGGAACACGCAGATAAAAACTGTCAATACTTTGTGGTCTTAAATTACAGAGCAGCAGGGCTGGTCATGTGCTGTACCAGCTCACTGGACTACTGACCGCCTGTGTGTTACAGGTAATTATGTTATCCTAATATTCACAGAGAATCAGCAACATGTCATGTAAAGAAGTGTGAAACTGCATTTACAGTTGGGGTAAACTATAAAGAAGGATAAAGAATGAGGGCTTTGTTCATGGTTAGAAAATAGAAAAAAAAAATGACCAGCAGATTGCTATGTTTGACTCCATGTCTAATTCAGGCCGTCTGTGTCAGTGTTTGTGCTTTTTGAGAGAGTGGCTTTCTGTTTAACCTCTGACTAAAACTGAGCATAGAGTTCAGGGTTTCCCCCAGAAAACCTGCGAGGCCCGGTGGTGGAAGCGTTGGACACCGGGTTTACGTAGTTTTAAAAAAATGGCTAAAAGTTTGAAAATATCACTAGATGTTATCAGAAGACATTATTTACAATACCTGAACACAAACTATAAAGTTTTTAAAAAGGCAAATAAAAAAAAAAGGAAAACATGAAATCAACAAACAAAGCTTAGCCTGGTGGGCGAGAAGGTAAAGCCTGGTGGCCCCCCGGGGTTACCAGGGAAACCCTGCAATTATTACCTCCATGATGACAATCTGTGCTGCTGAACCCTTGACTTCCTCTCACTCCACAGACCATTTTTCTGAAAACTGAGAATCAGTAGATCAGAAAATATTTTAACATTAATCTCATTAGCATTTGTTTGAGGGATTTAGAATAAAGTTTGGGTATTTTTCAGCATTTAAGTCCTAGAAAATAAGCTTAGGCAATTGTTGATCAGTCACAGATTTTGAAAAAGTGCTGCAGCCGATGTGAGTGTGAATACTGTTCTGGCAAGACACACTGCATGCTTTAATTATTAAAAGATCTATGGATTATGTCAACCTTCTTCTGGGTTAAAAGTGACTTAAATTAGGAATGCATCGATCCATTATTCTAGCTCCGAGGAGGAGCTGCGCTGGAAGGCGGGGCTAGGTCCACCCAGGAGTTTTGAATGGTTTCCATAGAGATTAAGAGATTTCTGAAACATGCATGAAAGAATCAAGGCATCACTTCAAGTATGATTTTGATGCATAAATAACATTGTAACATGATGGAAGGCACAACAAATTTAGATTTAACAAACCCTGAAGACCTTTACAGAGCTGCTGGAATTGCTATTAAGTTTATTTGAGGAAAACTTTGCAAGCTGTACATACATTTCATTCCACTTCTCAATTATGCCCTACATTATGTTCATTGACACATAAAATCTCAATAAACTGCATTGTAGTTTGAAGACGTAATGTGACAAAATGAATTATGGACACTTTTGCAGCAAACTTACGGCCACCAATAAAGTTTAAAGGAACAGACGTCTCTGTCTGACTGAAGTCATCAATCAGTTCTTCACTAAACATACCGTTCTCCAGTCAGCTGTCGCATCATGCTAATTAGCCTCCACTGAATTGCAGCAAACAGTGGATGTGGCTTGTTAAAAAAAGTTGCTCGTCAGTTTGCTTAGTGCTTTGTTGGGGTAGAAAAAAGAAAAAAGTTGCTAGAGAGAACACTCTGTTGGCAACAGTGTAATTCGAGCAGCCTTCCTCCTGTACACAATCTTGTATCGATTTATTGTGCATAGTTTGAGAGAGGGAGATGCTGGTAGAAAAGGGCCATGAAGTTGAGGCTCTACAGTAAAACATTATTTCACTGTTTCTTTGTTACCCTAAAATCTTCTTTAATTGTTACTGTTTGATTTTTTAGTGTTACAATCAGCCTTTAGCATCCAGCTGACTGACGCACAAAGCTAGGCTAACAAGAAAATGAGATTTCAGCAGCATATTTAACAAAACAAACCTCTTCGAAAACAGTGAAAATGTTCAACAAAAGCATCAACTGTGTTATAAAGAACATATAATCAATGTGGAACATTTCAGACCAGATGTGACCACTCTGTATAGAAGCCTTTGTGTTTGTCTAATTTGATGCAAAGAAACGCTAAAAATGCCACTTTTGTATTTTAAAGGAACTTTTTTCAGTGTAGAACTACACAGATAAGGTTTGATCATTCCAGGTACGTTGGACTTCTTAGAGGATCAAACCCAGATGATTCTAAACAAACTAAAAAAATAAATCATTTCAGTTTACAACAGTCCAGCAGCTCTGAATCACATCTTAGCTTCAGTGCAGCTAACTGTTAGCAAGTTGTAATAATCTCAGAATCTTTACAAATTTCATTTGTGACCTGGGTTTTTTACCGATTTCTCCATTAAAAAATGTCATGCTTTAAATTTGTCCTTGAGCTGTGTACAACATTAACATATTGCCATCCTAGGCTTCAGTTCTTATCTTCCTTCAGTGATCTGTGAGGGATTTCTCCCATTGAGCTGGATTTCTCCTGTAGAATTTCTAGCAGGCCAATATGCGAACATAAGCAGAAGTTGTGAAGGGTGATGTTGATTTTAGGCTCTTTCTTAAAATTGTAGTTTGCCTGACTTCCGGTTTGGGTCATGAAGGAGTAGGCAGCTAGTGTGAGGAGCTCCAACCCAACTTATATCTTATGTGTCCAAATCTTATACCTTTACCACAGAATTGTCGTACTTTGTGCACATTACCATGTTGGACGACTTTGGCCGGTTAATGGCTACCTAAAAGCAAAAACAAACCTCCTCAATAACCACGCAGAATGCCATTGCTAGCAAACCAGCCACCATGGCCTCCGTTACTAGCCCTTCCAAAAGCGACGAAATAACTATGACCCAACTAGTACAAGAGTTAGCCAAGCAACGAGAAAGTTTAAAAGAAGACTTCTCTACTTTCATTCAAGAATCACTGGTGCCGTTACAATGTTCGGTGAGTCCTCTGACAGAAACGGTGGGTTCTATACAACACCGCAGTGAAGTTAGTTTCAAGTTGGATATTCGAGCTTCGCGGAGTAGCGGCGTTTAGCCAAAGATTGATCCGATTTATGAACGCTAATGTCGGCCAGCGGTTCTCCACAACTCCCCGCCCAAGCGCCCGAAGGTTCACTTAGGGACTGTCATCAAATTACCGAACCAAACACTCCTGTCAAAAAATTTTTAATAAATGCCTTGAATTGTGACCAACTGACTAATTGTCAGTGCTAAATCATACTTTCACATGAGACACAATATCATCTATTAAATTTTAAATTAATATACAATATTTTTAATAAATTTAATATTAAATAATATAATGTTTTCTTCAATTGCTTCCAGGTCATCAGACTTATTTACTCAGAATCACTTTTAAATAATTATACTAGCCTCTAAGGATGGGGCACAGACTAACAATGTTTTGGAAACAACCTTCAATTTTGAGTAAAACAATTGTTAAAAAATGGAATATGGCTTAAAATGGAAAACAAAAGTCTGTGCCCCATCTATAGAGACTAGTATAATTATTTCAAAGTGATTTTGAGTCAACAGGTCACATGACTTGGAAGCTATTGAAGAAAAACCCTTAATTATGAGTAAAAAAATTGTTAAAAAATGGAAAATGGCTAAAATTGGAAAACAAAAGTCTGTGCCTCATCTGTAGAGACTAGTAAAATTATTTCAAAGTGATTTTGAGTCAAAAGGTCAGATGACCTGGAAGCTATTGAAGAAAACATAATAGTATTTCATATTAAAATTATAAAAAATATTGTATACGAATTTAAAATGGATGATATTGTGTCTCATGTAAAAGTATGATTTAGCACCGACAATTAGTCAGTTGGTCACAATTCAAGGCATTTATTAAAAATTTTTGACAGGAGTGTTTGGTTCGGTAATTTGTTGTCAGTCCCTAAGTGAACCTAAACGCCGCTACTCCGCGGAGCTCGAATATCGAATATCCAACTTGAAACTAACTTCACCTCGGTCTATACAACGACTAACCGCTTCAGAATCACTCGCAGGTGATAATTTTGAGAAGATATGTGCTGCCGAATCTGCCGTTAAAACTCTAAAAGGCTCTAGACACACATCTAGAAAACAGGTCACGCCGCAATAACTTGAGGATTATAAACATTCCAGAAGGCAGCAACGGTGTTGGGAATACAGTTAACTTTATGACGAATGGAGCCCCGCAGCAACGCACTATTCGACTCGGCCCCGGTGCTGGAGCGAGAACACATGGTGGGCGCAAAACCCAGCGACGCCCTCCGCGTCCGTTTGTGGTTTGCTTTCAAAGACACCAGGAGAAGGAACGGCTACTGCAGCGGGCAAGGCAGCACACAGGCGCCTAGCAAGGCAGCACACAGGCGCCTAGCAAGGCAGCACACAGGCGCCTAGCAGGGCAGCACACAGGCGCCTAGCAAGGCAGCACACAGGCGCCTAGCAAGGCAGCACAAGGCGCTAGCAGGCAGCACACAGGCGCCTAGCAAGGCAGCACACAGGCGCCTAGCAGGGCAGCACACAGGCACCTAGCAGGGCAGCACACAGGCGCCTAGCAAGGCAGCACGCAGGCGCCTAGCAGGGCAGCACACAGGCGCCTAGCAGGGCAGCACACAGGCGCCTAGCAAGGTAGCACACAGGCGCCTAGCAAGGTAGCACACAGGCGCCTAGCAAGGTAGCACACAGGCGCCTAGCAAGGTAGCACACAGGCGCCTAGCAAGGCAGCACACAGGCGCCTAGCAAGGCAGCACACAGGCGCCTAGCAAGGCAGCACACAGGCGCCTAGCAGGGCAGCACACAGGCGCCTAGCAGGGCAGCACACAGGCGCCTAGCAGGCAGCACGCAGGCGCCTAGCAGGGCAGCACACAGGCGCCTAGCAGGGCAGCACACAGGCGCCTAGCAAGGTAGCACACAGGCGCCTAGCAAGGTGCACACAGGCGCTAGCAAGGTAGCACACAGGCGCCTAGCAGGTAGCACACAGGCGCCTAGCAGGGCAGCTACAGCCTAGCAGGGCAGCACACAGGCGCCTAGCAAGGCAGCACACAGGCGCCTAGCAGGCGGCACGCAGGCGCCAAGCAGGGCGGCACGCAGGCGCCTAGCAGGGCGGCACGCAGGCGCCTAGCAGGGCGGCACACAGGCGCCTAGCAGGGCGGCACACAGGCGCCTAGCAGGGCGCTACATTGAGAATATACCCTGACTACAGCGCCGCTCTGTCGAGGAAACGTGCTGAATTTAATGGCGTTAAACAAGCATTCCACGAGAAAGGGATCAAGTTTCGCTTGTGTTACCCAGTCATCTTACGAGTCTTCCATAAGGGAAAATCCCTTGACTCCAATACTCCGGAAGAAGCAGGAGCTTTACTACAATCAGCCGGTGGTTGGGGAACAGGACTGACATGGACTAGTCGGGTCGTGTTTTTACCTGTTATGTACACACGACCCGACTTCC
Source organism: Poecilia picta (assembly GCA_033032245.1). NCBI lineage: Eukaryota > Metazoa > Chordata > Actinopteri > Cyprinodontiformes > Poeciliidae > Poecilia > Poecilia picta. Next base: position 29,308,059 of record CM065363.1, on the reverse strand, counting down.
AAGCATCTTACTGCTTGGAAGACGCTCTGATATGTGAACTTTCGCCAAAGTCTATTCTGGGTAATCTAATTATTTTTGAGAATTTTGGATATTTTCTTTCTCTTTCCCTTTTACCTATTTACTTAACATAACTGAATGTCCATTAACGGTATGTTTGACGGTATGCCTTTACCTTCATTTTATTACCGAAATGGTTTCAACTAATATAAGCCTTCCCTGGTAAAAGGTCATAGGCTCTTCACAAGTTAAGAGGAGAGGGTCAGGAGTTAGCTTCATTCTGCTGTCTTATATTATTTAGGTTGTCTTTGTTTGCTACTAACAGATATGTGGGGGTGCTCAACCTGCGTTTCATTTTTGAAGATGTCATATGTCGCACAACATTCATAGTGTCAGGGCAGATATAGGTGTAACTCCAACACGTTTCATTACCTGGAATGTGAGAGGGATGAATGGACCTCACAAGAGAGCAAAGATTTTTTTTCACTTAAAGAGATTGAACGCAGAAATAATATTTTTACAGGAAACTCATTTGAAAATAGCAGACCATAATAAGGCTTAAGAGGAATTGGATTGGACAGAGTTTCCACTCTAACTTTAATAATCTTGATCATCCATCTTGATCCACAAAAAAATATTGTTTACACCAGTGGTCCCCAAACCTTTTCCTGTAAGGGCCACAAAACGTTTTCCTTCTCTGGTGAGGGGCCGGAGTCAGTTTGTAACAGAAAACGTGTGACAATTGCAGGAGTGACTAAATGTAAAAATGTATCGTTTTCCAGAAAACACAATCTAATAACATTCTCTGGGTTCTTCACAGAAAAAAATCCAGGAAGGATTATAGTCCATATTTTCCGAACTATAAGCCACAACCTCAAAGTTTTTTTTTTTAATTTATTTTTATTTGTTTTAAACCAGTAAACATACACATATAAGCCTCGATTTCTCTGCCGCTCCAGGTTTTCCACAATGATGCAGCAGCAGCAGCAGAGGGGCGGACAGCCAACATTTGAGTCAGAACAGATCAATTGAATATCACATTTATTAGGTTGAAAAAGAAAAAGTTGCCAAGTTTAGATTTAACAGAACTGATTATGGTAGTTTCCGAACAGTCAGGTAAGGCTTCTGCATGTTGGTGTCCCATTAAATCCTGAATATGTCCTATTTGGGTTGTCTTGGCCCTTTTATCCAGCCTGTGGGGGTTTTCCCTGACTGGAAGGAGAATACAACCTGTTGAATGTGACAGGTAGCCAATCAGAAAGCACAACCTGTTGAATGTGACAGGTAGCCAATCAGAAAGCACAACCTGTTGAATGTGACAGGTAGCCAATCAGAAAGCGTGGTGACGTCAGAACAGAGGGGAATCCCAAACAGCTGACATATCAGAGATGATATGTGGAAATGTTTATTATTAAATCTAAAGGTCATTATTATGTTTATTCAGTTAAAAATGTTGACTATAACAAACAGAGCAGCTGCTCCCGTTGTCTTTCATCCACCGCCTTTTATTTTTGTTACGTTTTATCTCTTAAAATGACTCCACAAACTATCACTATTGCTTCTACATCGTCATCCATGTTTGGTTATTCTAAATTCATGCTCTGTTGGGGGTTTTACTGGATTATCCTCTGGAATCGGTTCGTGTTTCTCCTGCCTTGTGACTGGAGACACAAACCAATCAAACCTGTTGTTCTTTTATCAGCTCTGTGGTCACAGAGATTTGTAAAATCTGCCGACATTCTTAAATCTTTCCATCTAAACCAGACTTAAGACTCACTGGCTCTACTCATCTCCTCTCAACCACTGCCCAAACGCTCTGACTCTGGTCGCTATGGTAACGTTTATATATCCCTTCAAAATAATATACAGATGCGCCACAAAAACGAACATTTTACTTTCATGAAAATTTTAACTCACGATAATGACTAACGGAGCCCTGAGCTTGTTTCTCTGCATCAAGACGGTTCCATCTGAAAGTGATGAGAGACAATGACACCCGAGCTGTGTTGCTTATATCCACAGCCTGCTTGGTCTCTACAGCGAAGCAGCTTGAAGCTTCATTGTCTCATTAGCAGCCAGTCGCCGCATGTTATGCAGAGCTGCTTGTAATGTGTGTCTCACCTACCGGTCCAGGATAAATCCATCCTCCTGTCTCTTCTCTGGGCCTTTTCCCCTTTGAAAAATAAACTTTCCAAAGACATCTGATCTGTTTCTTACTCATTTTGCTGCTTGTGGCTCAATGTTGGCACGCAAGTAACAGAGACTTCCAATGATTCACTTCCTGCTAAAGAGCCCCCTGGTGGTTGAAGAAAAATCCACATATAAACGGCTTATAGTCCGGAAAATACGGTAAATGAAAAAAACTCTGAATGTTCTCTGGTATTGTTCAGGGGGCCGGACCAAATGTGGAGGCGGGCTGAATCTGGCCCGCGGGCCGTAGTTTGGGGACCACTGGTTTACACCATCTCAGGTCATCTCTGACCCCCAGGAACGATTTGTGATGGTATCTGGGTCGCTGTTTAACTCTCCTGTAATTCTAGCTAGTATTTATGCCCCAAACTGGGATGATGTGGGCTTTATACATAAACTCACTTCTCTTTTCCCAGACTTAAATAGACATAGTCTTATTCTATCGGGGGACTTCAATATGGTTATGGACCCAGCTATGGGCCGCTCTAGCCCTAGAAATTTAACTCGCTTTAAAATGTCTCTTGCTCTTGGTGAGTTTGCTGATAAGGCAGGTTGGGTTGACCCATGGAGGTTCTTTAAGCCTAACAAAAAAAATTCTCCTACTTCCCACATGTTCACCACACATACAGTCGTATCGATTTTTTCCTCATTGACAGGACACTTCTCCCTTTTACAAAGAGAATTGAATACAATACTATTGTTGAATCTGACCATGCGCCAGTCTCCCTGGATATTTTGTTCTCTCAAAATGTCACACAACCAAGAGTTTGGAGATTAGACACATTCTTACTATCACACAGTCATTTCTGTGAATTCATTGGTAAAGAAATAGATGAGTTTATATACCTTAACAGATCTGATTCCATATCCCCATCCATATTGTGGGAAACACTTAAAGTAATTATAGAGGGAAGATAATTTCTTATTCTATTTCACGGAGTAAGGAAAGAAAGCAAAAAGCAAACGATCTCTTGGTATCATTAAGACAAATTGACCAACAATATGCTACCACTCCAACACCTGAGTTATATAAAGAAAGGGTTACATTGATGACCCTATATGACCTATTGTCAACAGAAATAACTGAAAAACACCAACTTTGGTTAAAAGGACAATATTATGAGCATGGGGATAAAGCAGGCCGTCTTTTGGCTTATCAGCTTAAATGTAAATCAGCGTCCCGTCTAATACCTCAGATACGCAATACTCCACAATCCTTCACTGTAGACCCAATAGAGATAAACAACACCTTTAAGGATTTTTATTCCAAACTATACACATCTTGTTCTTCACAAGATAAATCCAAAATGACTACCTTTTTAGATAATATTGATATACCACAAGTAGATACGCAAGCCAAAGACAGCCTTGAGGAAGCCATAAAACTACAAGAGATTATTGATTCCATTCATAAAATGCAGAGTGGCAAATCACCTGGACCTGACGGTTATACCATTGAGTTTTATAAAAATGTTTCTCTTAAACTTGTTCCCCTGCTACTTGAGATGTTTAATCACTCCTTTAATCAGAACCATTTACCACAAACCCTAACAGAGGCTTCCATTTCACTTCTTTTAAAGCCAGACAAGGACCCAAATCATTGTGGCTAATATTGACCTATATCTTTGCTTAATGTTGATGTCAAAGTTTTAGCCAAACTGCTAGCATCAAGGCTAAATAATGTTGTATCCAACATCATGTCAACAGACCAAACCGGTTTTATAAAGGGTCGTCAGTCTTTCACAAATATTCGCAAACCTTTAAATGTCATTTATTCCCCTGCGTCTGGGGAGATTCCTGAAGTAGTTGCCTCTCTGGATGTGGAAAAAGCATTTGACCAAGTGGAATTTAATTATTTGTTTACTGTACTGGAAAAATTTGGCTTTGGTTGGATCACACCTTCGCTCTATGGAGGAGGAATGTTTGGAAACTTGTGACCATTTTTATATAGATGGTGTTTTTGCCAACTTCACTGACCTTTCAGCCAAATTCCAATTACAAAAAACTGATCTTTTCAGATATTTCCAGGTCCGTCATTTTATTCAAAGTCAAAGTCCAGTATTTCCTGCCTCTCCAGCAGACTCAGGGCTTGAGAGGATTTTACGTAACCCTTTGTATCTCAGGAGGCACATTGCAAACATCTCAAATCTAATAACATCTCTTCAGGAAACAACACTAGATGACCTTAGAATTGCATGGTCTGAAGAACTTGGTTCTGTTATTTCTGAACATTTCTGGGAACGTGCTCTGGAAAGAATCAATGGAACATTGTCCTGTGCACGGCTTAGCCTTATACAATTAAAAGTCCTCCATAGAACTTACTATACCAAATCTAAACTCTCAAGATTTTATAAGGACATTATAAAATGTCCTTATTCTGCTGGGTCATTCTGCTCCAGCAAATATGACCCAATATGTTCTGGAATTGCCCGAAATTAACCGAATTTTGGTCATCCATCTGTAAAACACTGAACGATGCATTTAATACCAAAATCAAACCGTTTGCAGGAATGGCCATCTTTGGAGTATTGTTTGAGGAGCACATGCTATCCACTGATCAAATGAATGCGTTCACCTTTCCTTCCTTGGTAGCCCGTAGACTTATAGTCTTACTCTGGAAATCCTCTGAACCACCTAAAGTCTTGGTTTGGCTCACTGATTTAATGTTTTCCTTGAAATTAGAAAAAATTAAATACTTTATCAGAGGCTCAACAGGACAATTTCACAGGGTGTGGGACCCTATGATGGAGTACTTTAAAAATCTCAAAAATCTAGAATCACCTCCATAAACCTATAGGGCCCTAAGATATATATATAGTATAATTGATGATGTCCAATTGTTGACATGTAATGTCCCCCGTTGTCTCCTGCCCCTTTTTCTTTTTTTTTGTTTTTTTGAATGTGGATGGGTGGGTGGGGTCCGGTTGTTAAAAGAAAAAGCAAATTCAATTCAATTCAACCTCTGATCTGATTTTTGAAATCTGACCTTCACTTCCTGGTTTCAAGTCTTCTATCTTGTTTCAAAATCTTGAAAAGTTCTGTATGTTTGAAAGTGTCCTGTTTGCATCGTTTTCAGGTCAAAGGAATAAATCATCAAATGACAAATTCTTGTCTATTAAACCTTGCAGATAATAAATATGTTGTTTCCACAGCCAGTGAGAAAAACTGCTCCTGCATTAAAAGACAGACAGAGAAGCTAAATTAGAGAGCTAAAGGAAAACTAGTGAATAGCTGATAAAAACCACATGCAAAGCCAGGCTGCTCACAGCCAGCAGCAGGTCTGCATGATGTGAAATAACTCATATAGATCAATACTAATACAGTTGGGCCTCATGCATCTAGCTGTGCTGGGTGCTCAGTTTAAGCAGATTGCAGATTACAATAAAAAGTGCATCACAAGCTGCTGGTATTTTTTTCAAAAGAAAGAAAAAGTTGACCTTTCATTGCTCCCACTACATTAAGAAGCAGATTTACTTAGAGAAAACACATCAAGTTTATACCTTGTACAAACAAATTTACAAAAATGGGGCGTTAGGGTTAGGAGGAGTAAATTTCCATCAAAGAAATCTCAGAAATCTTCTTGGAAAAAAAACATGAACATTTTCAAAAGAAAAGTCCCAATTTGTTATTTTTATCTCGATATTTCCACAATTTAGAACATTTCTGACAATCTCAAAACTTCTGATTTTTTTTTTCTGTTTTTGGCCAGAAATCTATTACTAATTTTTTTCTATCCAAACAAACTTACATAAACACAAAGCTTACTTAAATTTCAAGGTGATGTAATGCAAACAGTGAAAGAGAAAGAGAGGAAGAGAGAGAGAGGAAGGGGGAGAGGAGAGAGAGAGAGAGAGAGCCATATGTTCTCCTATTTCACCAACAGAGAATCAACAGACAGCGTCAGCAGCCTGCCAGAGAAGCCTGGTTATTCAGGAATCCATACATCCACACACACAAACGCATGTCGCTGCTGTAACTCTACACAGAACGAATGTTTTGACATCCACTTATGATGCAGAGAGTAATTGGGACAAGGCTGGCAGAGATACTGTGGTTCACCTGTAGAAGCTGCTGCAGCTGAGTCAGCAGCAGCTCCGTGGGAAATCAGGCTACCAGCGCCGCAGTCTCCATCACACAGAGATCACTGACCACAGACCCACAGGGGGGCCAGGCAACACAAACCCACAACTGCTGTTACATAACACTAAATCCTGCAGTCTGGAATCGTCCAAGCTTTAAGGACGGCGAGGTAAACATGGAGATGACGCCCAACAAACTCAAGATAATAGCAATACAAAAAGCAGCTCCAGTTCTATCCGGTTCTGCCTGCCTGTGAAGCCGGGGAGTCCAAAGTCAATTTTTATCTGGCTCGACTCGCCTGGATCAAACAATGTTTTTTTTTTTTTTCAGAAATCCAATGCTGCACGTTTTTCTAAAACCCCATGTGGTCTGGACTTCCTCTGGACCAGTCCAACACCTTCTTTTCCAAACTTTTGTTTTTTTTATTAGAGTCCACAAAATCCAACGCACATGGAAATCTGTAACAGTTCAAATGTTACTGTGTGAAACTGGCCCAGAGGACAGAAATGATGACTGGGATTAATTGACTTTTTTTTTTAAATTACCAACTAATTTAGTAATCAATTAATTGTTAACTGCAGTTTACAGACTCAGAAAAGGTCATTTGCTGAAAGAGGTAATTAAGCCAAAACTACACAAAATATAAAAAAAATAAAAAGACTTTTTGTCTCTAAATATGTTCTTCAGGTGGCATATTATTAGCATTACCTGGTTAAAATTCTGTTTAAAAAAATCTTATTAAACGTTTTAACCCTAATCCATAAAATAATCAGCAGATCAGTCCTTCAGTGTATTGATGTTCAGTCCAACAGAAAGGCTGGAGCTTCTCACATGTTGCTGTTAGAAAGGTGATTTTAGCTGCAGATGCCTCCTTTGTTACAAATGATCAAGTGTTCACTAAAGCGATGCTGCTACAGCATTTAAGGCAATAAATGATAATTTTCTAATTTTTTTAAAAATATGATTTAAAAAAATATATATGATACAGTCTTAGACCTAAATAAAAAAAACTATCAGCATGATATCCCATTTTTAAAAATCTGATTAGATTGATTAATCGTCAGAATAATGGATTAGTAAAATAATCGCTAGCCTCGTTTCTAAATGAAAGCTGTGATGTTTGCAGAGCGGCCGGCTGACTCCAGTCTCTTCATGAGTTCACCAGGTGATTTGTGAATGAGCGCTGCAGCTGATGGACCTTCTGCCTGACAGGCTGCTCTCTCTGCAGGGGCCCCGCAAAGCAGAGGCCCTTCCACCTCGCGGAGCAACCCAAGCTGAGTCCATACGCTCGCCTCCAGGGTCACTGATGGCATCCTCTTCCTCCTCCTAACAGGACTGCTGCAGCCACACAAGCTCCCGTTCCCATGCTTCCCTCCACACACACGCCGTCTCTGGAGACACAACATCGGAGGGCACAGGCGCGATGCACCTGTGCAAACTTTCTTTCCACTGAGCTTCCAAAAATCACTGGCAAAGAAATGTGCAGCCAACACACTCGGCCGTAAAAGAGAGTATGTCCTTTCGCTAACAATGGAGGGAGTGGGTTTGTTGTGTAGGGCTGGCTGCCGGCGAGGAGGGAATCTGTTTGCACACTGATGAGCTGGTGTGTCAGCAGCCGAGGGAAGACCAGGGTCACCTCCACCCTCCAGCTACACACACACACACACACACACAGCTGTGTTTGCCCTGGAGATCCTCACACACCTTGGTGCTCGTTTCTTATGCTACGTCTTTAATCCTGCGTTCTGAAATATGTGATCAATGACAAGGGACTTGTTTAACCCCAGAATATATCACAAGCAGATTTATTCCTCTCTCATAAGCCAAACGTTAGCTCAGCAGTCTCTGCCGCAGCACCAAGCATCTTTTTCATTGTTTCTGGATGTAGATTTAATGTGTTGACCTGCAGCCGAGGCATCAGAGTAAACCGAGGTTTTAAAACGGTGCAGTTCCAAACCTGCTACAATATTTCCTTAGGTTTAAAGTCATTTTAGTGAAATGCCAGAGAAAGTGGACTCTTCCCCAGCTGTATGGAACAGAAGCAACATCATGATGTCACTCCCAACCTGTGACTTCTGCTCTTGGAAATAACGATTTTCCAGTCATGAAGCAGAAACTAAAGGAGCGTCACCCATTGATCTGGTGACGGTAACACTTTTAAAAGAACACGGGGCAACTTGGAGTATGGCAATATGAAATCATGTTCTGCACAATAATCACTTGAAAAGTGCACTGGTGTTTATCCACATGTACAGGAAATCCAGAAAATATTCACAGCACTTTACTTTTTTAAGTTTCAGCATTTTTTCAAATTAAAATAAACTCATGTCACTAATCAAAATTCAACAAAAATACTATATTATGACAATGTAGAAATGGTTGTTTTGAGTGTTTTGCTCATTTAAAAAAAAAATTAAAAACCAAGAAATTACATTTAGTAGTGATGCAGCAGCACAAAAATTTGGGTCAACATTGTTATCAATTATTGATGTGATGGCCAATAACTGATATATACCAAGATTATGCATATATCTTACAACCTTTTCAATTTGCTGAAATAAATGACCCCACCACTGACTTCACCACTCTGCTTCAGTTAAACTCCCCACAATCCTTTGCTGCTTCACTATCACTGTCACATGACCAAACAAACAGTAAATAATGGCCTCCAGAAACAAACGGCAACAAGATGGAAATAAATATAGATTGTTAATATCGGCCCAGTTTTGTTTTTCGGACCGATAGTGATATAAAAAAAAAGACCTGGACGAGACTCCCGATGGTTACTCCATAAGACTGACGGGCCTGAATATCAATGTTGTCCTCTCCGGCTCTGCTGCACTCAGCTCAACAGAGGGACCTTTGACAAAGCCATTGGAAAAACTCAGACTGTAGCATTTCATAATTCAGCAGGTTTCAAGACACACTGAGAGTCTCTGCAGGCAGCAGAAATGTTTACCATCCCACCACTGCGTGTGTGTGTGGCGCTGGGTGAGGCCGGTGCTCAGACTGAGGGTCTTTCAGTCCTGACTCATGTCCTATATCAAGAAACACTCTAACATGAAGCGAAGTCATCTGATTGAGCGTAACAATACGGTCATTATACTTCACTAAAACATCAAGCTTGATTAAGAGGAACTCTGAATACGGATGAAGCGGGAACAGCAGAGGATATGCGCTTATTGGGCTAGGCGATAAAACAATAACACTAGTTATCACGACCAACACCTGATCAATATCAATAGAAAATGTGTCTGGTAGAAGTTTGATCATTTCACTCAATGTTAGCAAGTGAAATTATTGACCAGTCATCTGGCTTACTTAGCTGCTTAACCTCTCATGGTAAACTAAGCTAGGTTGGTGACATCGACTCACTCGCTCATTGGTCACCTAGCAACAACTCGTTGTTGCAGTAGTGGTTTCATGTTGTCGACAACATGGTGTGACGTTCTTCAATCCTAGATTTGTCCCCATGTAGGACGCAAAGCGAACGTCCAAACAAAGGTTTAACACAGTGTTTCTCAAACTTTTTGGGCCCAGCGCCTCCCCAGCCTTTATCCAGGTCCCTCAGCGCCACCACCAAAGAATTTGTAGGCTACTTTACACTGACTATTATTTTATTATTAATATTACTATCAGTATTGTAGATGTTTTGATTTTTATGCATGTTTCTGTATTTATCATCAAAAATAATTTCCCAGAGAACAAAAAAGTCATGGGAATAGAAATTATTTTCACAGGCGTCTACAAAAAAATACAATGAACATTCAAGTTAAAATTGGTAGGTCTAACAGCAGCCAATCAGAGTGGAAACAATATTCTTATTCTGTGTCATTTTCTAGTTGTTAAATATTCCACAAAATGACCAGATAAAAGATGAACAACATGCCAGTTTAAACTTTGATCTATTTGCAAACGACTGAGCTCTGCAACAATAAGACATGGATAGAACTGTAACTACATTAATCATAACTCTTCTTCTCTTCAGTGTTTCTGTCAGTTTCTGGTGGTGCAGCTCTGTGCTGCCTTCAGGATAATGGGACATCAGAGCATCATCCATAAAACTTCACCCCATGACATTTATTGTCCAAACCAGAGCTTTGACCAGCAGACTGACATAAACCTTTTAAAACAATGGAAACAATTTTGGTATTCTGATTATTGGAATTTAAAATTGATGTGGTACCGTTGTTCTATCACCGGACCACTTACAGCTCCAGTGTTAACGCTATAAAATGAACACTCTCTATTGAGATATCATCCATGGAGGGATTTCTTCATTTAAATGAGTTCATTTTTCAGAGGGATACAAAGTCAGAGCATCGTGATTTTAGTAATTACAAGAGAGATTTTCTGTTGTTCTTCCATAGAAGCGTGTAGCCTTTAAACGGAAATAAAACACTTTTTAATATAAATTGCTGCTTAACATGATCACAGAACTGGCAAAAATACCAGACAAAGTGAATCTCAGCAACGTCATCAGCTGGTGTAACGCCGGTGAAGCTACTAGCAGGAGCGGAGCTGCGCCAATAAGCTACAAACACGAATAGAAGAAGAGCCGCCATCTGTATTGTTGCAGCCAAGCATGATTTAATGTTACACAATACAGTTTTACCAAGTTGCTCAAAGTCTAAACTAGCATTGTTGTCCATTTAAGGTGTAAAGTTTACCTTCGACCAAACGCCCCCCTAAGGCATCCCAGGACCCCCTTTTGTAAAAATGTCCGCCAGCGCCCCCTGCCGTCCTCTGAACGCCCCCTGGGGGGCGGCACCCCACGTTGAGAACCGCTAGTCTAACCAATAGTTATCAATGCTGACCCATGTGGCAGTTTCCACCTAATTTTTAATATTTCAAATTACAAAAAAACTTGTGCACAAACATACATTAATACTACTACTAATGCCAATACTTATAACTTAAAATATATATGTACATGATAAAACAGTCATAAATATTTTAATGGGATAAAAAAGACATTTTATTTCAATTATCACCTTTGAGCTTGAGCGGTGCATGTATTACTCCTCTGTGTTTACATCTGGACCATCTGTAGTCTATACCACTTTAAGACTGACACTGACATCACTGACCTCTTCCTGCAGGGTTTCCCTCCTCCCCTTCCTACTTCCAGTATATCTGCTTATGATTAAAAATGTTCTTTTTTCTCTCCATCAGTTTTAGAGCCCAGGTGTTATCAGCTGCCCTCTGATCCAGCAGCACAAGGATTTACCTGTCCACTAAATTATTTTCTTGCACCACCCTTGTACCACTACATTTTATATCCTCTAGAATACAAAACATGCCTTCAATATTATAGGATTCCATTAGTGCCAAAAATATATTTAAGTGTTTATGTAAGAGGTGTGTAGAGCCTAAGTGCATATGTAAAAAAGAGATATGCAAATTTAGACTGGGGCAAAAATACTTTCATAGCGACTCAGTTATTAAGTGTTTCAGGAACTAATGATCAGTCATGTACCTCCCTTGAAAAAAATCCAACTTTAGAAATGTGGACTATGGAAGGAGACAATGTCTGTGTTGCTGCTACATGTTTAGCACTGAGATGCCATTTTTGGTTTGAAGAGATTTGCTGATAGGTTAACTCCTTTTAGCATTGCTTTTGGAGAAAAAATGAGACCCCAGTGGCCTAAGAGAAACAGCTTTGCCATTCATCGCTTTGTTTGCGGACCTGTCTGTTTGATTTACCGGAGCACCAGAAACTTGCAACAGAGGTTCCGGCTCGGGACGTTTGTATGTTTAAAAAAAAAAGAACCGATTAATTCCGTTAACATTTCTCTAATTAATGAAAATTAAGATGTTAAAAGTCCCAGACCTTATATACAGTATATTTATAAAACTTTTTTCTTTTTCCAATATTCTTAGTTGAACAAAAATAATCAAATTTGTTTTTGTAATTATATCAAGTACCTCAATAGAGTTTGTCACAACTAGATTTTTCTGGAAGGTAAACTCAATACTTTCTCTGTTTTTATTTCTTCCCTGTGTTTACCATATTGCCTGGAATATTTCTTATACACCATCCATCCATTTTCTTTGCACCCTTGTCCCTCAGTCGGGTCAGGAGGTGCTGGTGTCCATCTCCAGCTAACGTTCCGGGTGAGAGGCGGGGTCACCTGGACAGGTCACCAGTCTGTCACAGGGCAACACAGAGACACAGGACAAACAACCATGCACACACACACACACACTCTAATTGGAGAGGCCAATTAGTCATGTTTTTGGACTGTGGGAGGAAGCCGGAGTACCTGGAGAAAACCCACCGTGCACAGGGAGAACATGGAGACTGCATGTAGAAAGACCGGGCCACGAATAAAATCCAGAACCTTCTCGCTGCAAGGCAGCAGCTCTACCAACTGTGCCAAGTCAGCGTGGGGCCGGGGGGGCGGGGCCAATTACCGGGCCCCTAATGAATCACAGGGCCCCTTATGACTGTGCACCACCAGACCCCCCATAGCTCCGCACCTGAACTGTGCCACTGTGCAGCCCTCCTATACAGTATTGTTACATAAATAAATATCCCATGTTTGGCATTTTGAATTAATCAGACTTGTTTTTAACAACAAAATTCCAGTTATGAAAAATGCACAACATATCACTTAACATATCATATGCACCTTACATGGATGTCAGTCGTTCAAACGCACATAAACATGATACATTACATAAGGCAGCTACACCAACATCTTAAATAGACATATTCTTGGCACTAATGGAATCACATATAATGTTGCCAAAATAATCAGACCCAGTTAAAGCTCCTCCACTAGCATCCAAATCAGTGCAGCATTTGAAGCTGAGCAGTGATTATGTAATATTATCGGTGATTTGATCCCAGAGCGGGACTGATACTCACGCATGATGTCATGTTGGATTCCTTACAAGCCTGATGTGCTGCAGCAGCAGCAGCAGCAGCTCCAGCAGCAGCAGCAGCAGCAGCTCCAGCAGCAGCAGCAGCAGCAGCAGCTCCAGCAGCAGCAGCAGCAGCAGCTCCAGCAGCAGCAGCAGCAGCAGCTCCAGCAGCAGCAGCAGCAGCAGCTCCAGCAGCAGCAGCAGCAGCAGCTCCAGCAGCAGCAGCTCGCAGCAGCAGCAGCAGCAGCAGCAGCAGCTCCAGCAGCTGCAGCAGCAGCAGCAGCAGCAGCAGCAGCTCCAGCTCCAGCAGCAGCAGCAGCAGCTGCAGCAGCAGCAGCAGCAGCAGCTCCAGCAGCTGCAGCAGCAGCAGCAGCAGCAGCAGCAGCTCCAGCAGCTGCAGCAGCAGCAGCTCCAGCAGCTGCAAGCAGCAGCAGAGCTCCAGCAGCAGCAGCAGCAGCAGCTCCAGCAGCAGCAGCAGCAGCAGCTCCAGCAGCAGCAGCTGCAGCAGCAGCAGCAGCAGCAGCAGCTCAGCAGCAGCAGCAGCAGCAGCTCCAGCAGCAGCAGCTCCAGCAGCAGCAGCAGCAGCTGCGCAGCAGCAGCTCAGCAGCAGCAGCCAGCAGCAGCAGCAGCCAGCAGCAGCTCCAGCAGCTGCAGCAGCAGCAGCCCCAGCAGCAGCAGCAGCAGCAGCTCCAGCAGCAGCAGCTGCAGCAGCAGCAGCAGCAGCAGCTCCAGCAGCAGCAGCAGCAGCAGCTCCAGCAGCAGCAGCTCACAGCAGCAGCAGCAGCAGCTGCAGCAGCAGCTCAGCAGCAGCAGCAGCAGCAGCAGCCAGCAGCTCCAGCAGCTCAGCAGCAGCAGCTCCAGCAGCAGCACAGCAGCTCCAGCAGCAGCAGCAGCAGCCAGCAGCAGCTCCAGCAGTCAGCAGCAGCTCCAGCAGTCGCAGCAGCAGCAGCTCCAGCAAAGCAGCAGCAGCAGCAAGTCCAGCTCAGCAGCAGCACACAGCAGCAAGCAGCAGCTCCAGCAGCAGCACAGCTCAGCTCAGGCAGCAGCTAGCAGCTGAGCCAGCAGCAGCAGCAGCTGCAGCAGCAGCTCAGCACAGCGCAGCTGCAGCAGTCCAGCAGCGCACAATCAAAGTCTGGGTTCCATTTGATTTTTCTCCAGTAAATCTCAGACATGTTAGTCTGCGAACCGTTAGGAATGTGGCCTCCAAACACACGAGCGATATTAAAGAGTAGAAAAACAAATGTATAAAAATAGGGTATGAAAGCATCTCTGCGCATGCTCTCCTCGGGCATGCGCACTTGGAGCCGTTTTATTAAATAGGAACTTTGCAGATTTTTTTCTTGTTTGCTCCAGACGATGCGCAGATCTCCTGTCGCCAACAGCAACGCGGCGTAAGGCGGACAAACCAGCGGCCGATGACACAACTGTCCTAATATGTCATTTTTAGAATTCTGTGTTTTATGACTACATCTATTATTATTGTTTTCAAAATCCTTCAAACACGCGTTTTCAACAGACCAGCAGCGTATTTAATTGTGATCTAAATTAAATGAGCATATTACCACCTGAACTGCGCTGAGCCATTTCTCCATCAAGTCACCAGAATTTACAAGCCAAAGAAAATTAGCTTTCAAAATAAGACTCCATGACTGAAGAAGGTCTGCTATCGTGTTCGCGTTTCCGTCACATTCCCAGCAGCTTTTCAAGCGAAAGAAAGTGTAAAGCCAAGACTCAGTGCTGCGTGTGCCTTATTCATTCAATGTAACTAAAATAAAATAATTTAAAAAAAATAAACCACTAAAGCGTTTGTTTTGAAGCCCAACAGCTCCAACTTCCGGCCTGCCGCAGCTCGCCGCCTCCTTCGCTCAGCCTCAGCAGACAATGAATGAAATCAGTTTTCTGAGGGTGAACCGTCCAGTTTGGGTCAAAACAACCCGGTTAGAAGCAAAAGAAAGAGAGAATCTCTCAACCGTTCCGGTCAGCCTCCTCCTGCAACAACTGTTTAGCTGCCTTTTAATTTCCCCCCGTTTGAAACAAGATGATGGAAACCATGTTTAGTTGTCAAAATATAGCGTAAATAATATTTGAGTTATGTAGGCGACGCAGTAGATGGAGCGTTTGACGCCGTGGCGGGTTGAGCCCTCGGTGTTCAGCCTAAAGGTTTTACCTGCTGGATGCTGAAGTTCATTTCTCTGCGGCGCTTCCACGGCTTCTCAGGGTCCGTCAAGCCGCGCGATGCGAACTGGGACAAGGCCGGACGTCGTTCAAAGGAATTTCAAAGTAAAACCCCGAAGGCAAATCTTAACGTTTAAAAACTTAAAAAGCAAGTAAATGTCTACTTTTGTTAAATATTCAAAGTCTTCAAAGCCCAAAAAAAAAAGAAAAGAAAAAAACACCTTGGTGTTTCACTGTAATTTTACTTTTTATAGTGTAAAACACTGTTGGTTCTTCCTTGCTTCACTAGTACTGCAGGTATCGCCAGGACAGATGTACCGTCTTTGAAAGTTGATGCAACAATTTAGCCAAAGAAACTGTTAAATATCAAACTTTCCGTGGCTGATATTCTTTTTTGTTTTTGTTTTTGTTTGTTTGTTTTTTATTTATTTATTTTTTTTTGCCAATCAATCGAGTAATGATGGGACATTTTAAAATCAGACAAATTTAAGTTGAGTAAATACAAAGTGTACTTTCCAAATGATTTCATTTATCAGTCATAGCAACTTTATTTGTAAAGCACTTTGAAAACAGCAGATACTGAGCAAAACACTTTAAAAAACTTACTTTTTAAAAAAGTTATTTTTTAAATGAATCTAAAAGAAGTAAAATTCTAAAATGTAGAATCAAAATACAAGTAGTGTCAACAAATAAATATGACATAGACACGAACAAAATCAGAAAAGGAACAACTTATATCCAAGGAGAAGAGGTGGAGCCTGTTTGCAGATTTATAATCTGTACTAGCAAATTGCTTCATAATGGCTGATCTCCCCTGAACTTACAGCATGTCTTTGGCAACTGATGGTCTATCCAAAGACTTTAAAAATATATATATGCCAAAGGAAAGTATTCAAACCAATGTGGTCCTGTGTAAAAGAGTGTGCCATCCTTAGCAGCATTTTAACTTGTAGACAAATCTTGGCACCCTGCTATGTAATGATAAAGACATGGCCGACCACATAACGAGGCAAACCTCCCTTGGAGCAGACAGACAGGAGCCCTGGACCCCTGCTTGGGTAGTGGAGCTCACTGTAAAGCACTTTGTAGACCCTTGGTTCCTGGGTCTCATCTGGGCTAACCCCTCCACTGGCACAGAGTCTTAAATAGCAGACTGACAGAAACATAGGGCTGCCACTCAATCTGCACCACAGGGCCCTCTGACCAACAAAGGCAAAGCGGATAAAGTGTTTTACCCAAAGACACAACGCCAAAGTGAGTGAGACGAACAGACCGGGGGTTTGACCTGGTAGTTCACCATTTACACGACAAACCTCTACCTCCTGAGCCACTGTTGGCCAGGAAGGTACAAGAAGCCCCCTCTGTGGGCCTACCACCTACAGTGAGGAACGTTGGGTTTTGGCATCATGTATGCTGAATACCAGATAAGGGTGTGGCCCTGGTGTGTCATTTTGTAGGGGAACAACCTAGTTTTGGGAACATCAAGCATTACTTCTGTGGTGGATAAGGATCATGTTCTTATGTGTGAGATTAATTCATTCCAGTTATGTTTGGACTGCGATGGACTGGTGACCTGCCCAGGGTGTACCCCGTCTCTCGCTCATTGACTGCCTGAGATGGGCGTGATCACCCCTCGTATCCCCACTAGGATTCACTTCTACACAGGTCAGGGGCTCCTGAACACAACTCCAGGACTTCCTCCTACCCCACAGAGAGGCATCAGGCAGCTGTTGGGGTCTCCAGCCCCCAACTGAGTGACTTTAGGGGCTGACCTCTTTGAGACTTCAAGGGGATTCTAGTTAGGTAAAGTTCTAACCGCAATACATTCAATTTGTTTAGTTCTGATTTTGGATTTTTATTTATGTATTTATTTTTATCTCTGATCCTTTCAATTTATAAATGCTAGCTCTTTTAATAAATCATTTTTGTAAACATGCAACGACTATAGGGCTAGATATATTAAACACAACTTGCAGAATATAATAAGTCATGTAACTTCATTATTTTGAAGTTGAAGAGCTTTGTAATGTTTTCTGTATAAAATTCCAACAGCTTATGTCATTTGTGTGATTTACAGGCATTTCCCCAAACTTCTACACAACAGGTCATGTAGGGAATGATCAGTGAATTGCGTAATAACAACAATCCTTCATCATTCCCTTTACATAACAGTGCAATTTTCCTTGATATGTTTATCTTTAAATTCCAGGTGAGTTGTTTCCAGTTTCCATTCGTCGTAATCCTCAGATCTGTTTGAAGTGATTTCTCCTCTCTGGTGGCTTTGAATTCATTCCTTCAAGAGAGACTGACAAGTTTGACTTGTGATTGTGATAGAGAAACTTTAACTTTAATAATAATTACATTAACAATAAATTATTAATAACTACATAGGCCAATTTTGATTCCCAACACTGTCTATCCGTTCTTTATTCCACCATGTATGTGTTTGTGGTAGACGTGCCAGTGGTCCACTTCAGTCCAAACTCCATGTCAGTCAGGCCGTCCTCCTGGGAACTTCGCTCAGTGTTGACCTGTTCTGTGCCTGAAGACTCCACTGTGTCTCCTCCTGAAGGCCTTTCCTCACTATCATGCACTATAGAAGATGCACTGGGAATAATTGCAACATTTATACATTTTTCTTCTCTCCCTCCCTACACTGTCCCACTTTGCTGTGGAGTCCAATAAGACTGAAGCCCCCCAGCCCAGCTGTGAGCAGCAGGCAAACCTCATGTTGTTACATAAGCCAGATGAGGCTCTGATCAGTTGCATAAGCCAGTTATAGAATCAGGCTCCGCTGGGGGAAACTCCCTGCCTTTTTGTGATTTCATATGTTCATCTCTTTCCCAAGAGGATCATCTGTCGACTGCGCCGCCTGGCATCCTGGAGGACTCCGAGCACCAGGCAACCCAGGTGGAGAAAATACACGCTGAAGCAGCCAAGTGGGGGAGGCACTTCTTTAAAATAGCTGCCCCACTGGTATTCATTAGACTGCTGTGTGGGGCTCATGTTTAAACTTGTTGTCACTGGGCTAGGTGGGAAAACAACAAAATGTTGTCACAGTGTACACAAAAAGGGCGATGGGCTGGAGAAGATAAAGTACTATACAAGTACAGGCCTTTAATATTTAACATTATATACATGATTGAATTAATATTCACCCCATTGCAGTCAGTATTTAGTAGAAGCACCTTTGGCTGTTATTCCACTCATCAATTGTGGGAAGCATCTGCATAGTAGATGCAGCCGCCTTGGGAAGTCTGACCATAACCAATGCTAAGGTTAGTTAGCATGACCACCAATTTCAGCAGATAAACAGTTTTCTTGTAAAGGCAAGTTGCTTATCTGCCGTTAGCACTTTGAGTAGCATGTGCACAAGCTTCACTGACAGCACTAAGACCCTCCTCCTAGTTCTGATTGGTGGTTTCTGACTGGACATGGTGGATTTCTGCAGATAGCAGTAGGACCACATGGAGGAAGTGGAAGATCTGGATGTTTTTCACAAATTATGTCTCATGTTTTACCGTCGACATCTTGACAGTTTTAACAAATACAAAAATAAAAAACACGTTTACGTTACACATCCTCTTTAAGAGTAAATATGTATACAACTACATATTTGTATTTGCAATTAAATTTTAGAAATCAGTTTTGTGATATTTTTTTATCATTGATTTGTAAAAATCAATAAAGATAATAAAACGTCCAAGGGATTGAATACATAGGCTCTGAAAATTCACTTACTTTACAGCTGCTGAAAATAAAATGAGCCAGTTTGATTCAAAAAACGAAGATTGAAAACAAGGAGACAGCTGAGGCGTTTGTTTGAAAATACTTTAATAAAAGTTATAAAAAGAAAGACAGTTAACCAGACTCAGATTTAACCAGTGGGAATAATACAACCTGATATTCATTTGTGCTAATACATGAACTAATATTTTTATTAAACTGTACTAAGAAAATATCTTTGGCAGATTGAATTAAAAAAGCACCTCGTGTGCAGACATTAAATGTGGTTGTTTCATTCAGAAATCTAAACAAGAGAATGAAAAACAGGCAGAGGAAGTCAAAGATTGTCCCTCTGGATGACAGAAGACTTTGGAGCATCAGTGATCTGCAAAGCCTTAGAAAGATATTAGGATCCACAAGCAGCAACACTAAACCTGGAGGAAATCTGCTTGAGGAAGCAGCTAAAGCTAATCTTGTGATTGCAGGTTGTTCAGTGTTTCACCAGGAGAATCATGTGATCAATGAAGAAAGTGCAGCAGGACTTGTAGGAATCCTGACTAACCTGACAGGGTGGCTTTGTGAGGAACCAGGGTTAAAAACAGAAAGATAAGGAAATCTAAGCCAGCACATTAAATCAAAAGGACAACAGCGCCACCTGGAGGACAGCATATGATCTTCACTCTGCTGTAACATCCCAAAGGCAGAAACCAACAATAAGGTCCTTCTGTTGTGACTGGGGACAACAAACCCAGTTTAGAAACATTATTTATCAAAACACACTAATTAGAGCAAAGGTGTCCAAAGTGTGGCCCGGGGGCCCATTTGTGGCCCTTGAAATGATTTTATTTGGCCCCTGACTACAAGTCAAGAGTGGTAAAAAATTTGAAAAAACAATAAAAAACAGCTGACTCAAAATTTGAAAATGGTTTTTCTTTTAATAAAGCAACAGTTTAAGTTTAATATTTATAATAACACAGAGACTTGATACAGATGTTTTGTTGAGTAGGTAAAGATGAAAATCACCAACTCATTTTTGCATTTTTAATTTTACAAATTTTGTGGAATGCCAGTTTTGGCCCCCAGGGCAAAAAAAAAAAATTCTGGACCCCATTGAACCAGAGGGATCTGTCCTGATTTCTCCAGCATGTAATGCTCTCAGTAACTATGTCTAACAAGGACCTGAGTGGAAAACTGGAATGTGACTAAAGCTCAAACTTCTCCATTCGACATCCCATAACTACACACACAAAGTAACGTCAGTTTAATAGCGTTGGACTGAACAGCTAGGAGGAAGCAGCGGTTCATGCAGCGCGCCGAGACGTTTAGCTGAAGTCTCGGTCAGGAAGCACCACAGGAGCCACCAGGGTCCACAGGTAGAGGGCCAACCCGATCCAGCTGGAGCTGATCTTCACCCACACGGCCGGCATGGCCGTCTGCATGGTCTTGTTGTCGGTGCCGGGTCTGGGGATTCACAGGACAATTAGCTCAGCAGCAGGGAGTTAAGGAGTGGAGGGTGGGATACGTACTGGTACCAGTTGGTGAGGGTCATCATGATGTAGAGAGAGGCCAGGAAGAGGCTGAAGTGGAAGAAGGAGTAGCTGTAGGTGACTCCTTCCTCTTCGTTGTCCACGGCCCGGCGGACTCCGTCCTCCCCGGCTGAGACGTCCTGGTCGGCGGCGGTCAGACCCTGACCCTCCTCCGTCTGCATCAGCTTGTTCACCTGGGAGTTGTTGGAGGAGCGGATGCTGCAGGGAGAGAGAAGGCAGCGGGTCCAACAGCAGCAGCCCTGGAACCGTCTGAGGCTCTGCAGCGACTCACCCACAGCGAGAACTTAAAGGCTCACAGGACCGTTTGAAGTTAATTAGCCAGTTTTTATAAATGACCTTTTTCACAGTATTCCCGTTTTCTAAGACACTAAATTTAGAGTTGTCATTATCTGAAAACCATAAACACCAAAATTACAACAAAGGCAACAACAATAGAGTACCTGGCATAGAGTGTGCAGAACAAGAAGATGAGGAGTCCCACGATGCTCTGTGCATCCCACCACTGCACGTTGCCTGGAGGGGGGGGGGAGAGGGGCCCACAGGGGACACAGTAGGCTTGGACTGGACCAAACTCAACAGGCTGGGGTTGCATTGCTTGTCTGAGGTGAGGAGAATATGTATATATGATTACTGGCTGATTTTCCTCTACTTGTGAAACAAAGCAGGATGACGTCTGCAGGACTTACTGGGGTTGTTGGTCATGGCCGACCAGGTGAGGTACATGGTGTAGAGGGAGATGATGGACGCCTGGAGCAGGCCGGAGGTGGGCTGAGCCTCCTGTGAGCAAACAGGGCCGAGCTCCAATCAGTCTCCCTATAAAGTTGTGATCGCAACTACTAACACAAATTCAGTCATCATTCAAATATTTAGCAATTTTCCCCAGTCGTTGACACTTTACCGCAACTGTGGCCAATCACCTGTTTTCTGTATTTCCTTATTCTTCTTCTGTGGACTTTAAAGACAACTTACATCTGTAAAGGTGTATTAGCGCCACCTAACAGTTCCACATCCTATGACTTCTTAAATCGACAGAAAAGACGCCTAATATTTGCGTCCACACATACTGGATCGATAGTCCAACACGCTCGACATGGAAACAATGTGTGACACTTGAGTTGCCATTTTGTCCAGCAGGTGTTTCCTTTCATCCGAGTCTTTACAACAGTTGAAGACAACATGCTTCACAGTTCTGATACTCTGACAAAAGTTGCAACACCCAAAATAAAACTAAAAAAGAAAGAGGCAAAAATAAAAGAATTATCCTAACCCACATTTATTAAACGATTCCATTTTTGTTGTGTCACCACTTGGTTATGTTCTGTCTCAAGTTTCTCTATTTTCATTTTTTTTCTTCTTTCACACGCCTTTGCGCTTTTTGCTTAATATTTGCTATAGATTATTACATGTTTAATGTTTGTTCAGTGAATAACAGAAAATAAAAAAGCAAACAAAAAATCCACTGGCATGGAGAGAATATGCTACAAAACAGAGGAGGAGCTTTTTCAAGAAGATACATTCGAATGTTATCTGTACTTTAAATTCTAACTGTCTCTCCGGTGGAATGAGTACTTGTTTTAAAATCAATATTAAGAAATGACTGGCTTAAAACAATCTTCTACATTTTGTGCAAAAGTTACATGTAAGTTAAGTTTTGTCTCATTTCAAGTGTACCAAGAAATTTGTGTTAGAAACCAGACAAAAAAAAAATACTCAATCAGATTCAGTGTTTTTGCAGTGCAACGTTACCTGAACTTTGGGCAGAATAGCCACGATGGACACAGTGATGCAGAAGAGGAAGTTGAGGCTGATGAAGACTTTGTGCTCAGTGCAGTCGGCAGGTTGGGTGTAAAACACGTAGAAGAGAACGACGGCGGTAAAGGCCAGAGCGTAAAAGACGAGGGTGAACGACAGCAGGGCTGGAGAGGAAACGACAGTCACAAAGTCAGAGAGCTTTGTGACTGACCGACAGGTCGACACGGGACAGCATCCTACCTGCAAACCAGCACTTTGTGTTTCCATTCTCAGCCTTCTCCAGCCACGACTGGTTCCAGGAATGAGCAAAGTCGACCAGCAGGATGAGCTGGATGATGATGAAGACGAAGGATCCCACCACGCCGAAGTAGAACCAGACTGACGACACGGAGGGAGGAGCTAAGACACCTGTGGCTCACACAGACGCTTGTTTGCTGTGTACAACAGGCGACATACCGGTGTTAAAGGTGCCATCGGGGATGTAAAACGCTCCCACAGCCAGACCGACCAAGGCCAGAAACTTGAAGAACCAGAACCTAGAAAGGGCCAAAGGTCACCGTTAGGCTGGTCACCATGACACATTTTTCTGGATAAAATATGTTTATCGCAATCAAAAATAATTGCAATAAATGGGAATATTGTCATTTTGAGACTACTATATAATAAAGACATGATAATACAAGTTCACCTCCTCCACACTGGAGCATGAAGACATTTTAAATATACAAAATAAAAACACACAACAACCAAAAACAATAATTACCCCCGAAATAAAAACGACACATAAACCACAAATAAAATGGTTTATGATGTCTGGATCAACAAAAAAAAATTAATCATTAGATTGGAAGCTCATTCCAATTTATCACACAAATAATTGATTAATTGATTATTGCGACAGACTTGGTTACAGTCTTGATTCTCACATTTCATTTGCTATTTACATCTGTCTTTTTCTGCAACACATACATTTTTAATTTTCTCTTCAACTTTATGAAGTTACTGAGAACTAATTTAAAGTTCAGCAAACATTTGTACTCAGCAACTTTTACTAACACCTTTAAAAAAAAAATCTGATGGAACAAAGTCTTCAAGTCACTAATCAAAGATCTGCTGTGTGTAACTTTGTCTCAGCTTCAGAGGTTTAGAAGAAATATCAGAGAACAAACAGTTTCCTGAAGACAGCAAACAGGTCAAAGGTCAAGTTGTGGAGAAGCACAAAACAAGATTTAGATGATACTTTCAGAATATGTAGGCACAAAAAATAATGGTTCACCCATCGCATATTCATCAATGTCAGTCTGAGGTTGCAACAAAACAAAATGTCATCACCTTTCTAAAACAATGACCTAAGTCATTTTTTGCCTAAAATGATTTGGGCAAAAAAAAGAAAGAAAAACAATCTGCACATGTTTCTTCTCAGAAGATGATATTGGAAAAAAGATCACTTTGGTAAAAAATGAATTAGACCATTATTTTTAGAGAGGCGACAATGTGGAAAAAAAACGGTTTACAAAACAATCTGCAATGCAGACATTTGGCCACCAGAGGTCAGTGTGGCGCCTCGGTGCTACCAACCCGTTTTGGATGTGAGCTCTGGGATCCTTGCTGCTGCGCACGCGGATCATGATGATGGAGAACAGGAAGAAGAAGGAGGCCATGGCGAAACACATGCGGTACACAGACTTGTAGCCCACGAAGACGTCACAGTTCACACCAGAGATGATGGAGCCGCTACAGAAACCTGGAATCTGGGGTGTCACAGCACAGCCACCAAAACACGGGACGCATTAACAACGCCGCTCGTCTTCATCTACTGCAACACATCCCTGTTGTCCAATCAGATTGTATTTCCTGTCAAGTACCTTTTTCAAATGTTCCTCCATGCTTGGAAGAATCATAATGCCGGACACCAGAGTTCCCAGCAGCAGCAGGAGGGAGAAGCCCAGCCGGGTGACGGTGGAGCTGAAAGTGGAAGGGCAGCATGACGACAAGAGGCAGGAGGCCGAGCCGCACAAGCAGGACGCCTGGAGGACGGATGGAGTCGGGACATTAGGACTGTGGAGCGTTTAGGATGGGATGCATGTGATGGTCAGGCATGTGGGGAGCAAAATGTTTGCAGGAGACAAGAACCAAACAGCTTCTTCACAGGTTTTAATCAGATTAAGACAAATACAATCGATCCTCCTGGGCAGAGAACTGAAAAGTGGATCACAAGGCAGGTCCAGCACGAGTCACGAGAAATACACCGAGATCATCCATCCTCTGTCCGCTTCACTTCACACCAGTACATTTAATAATAATAATAACAGATTTTGATTACAATGCCCTTCATATGTTGTGATCTTAAAGGGATCCTAAGGACTGACGACACCAGAACAAGGTTCTGATAGTCAGGTGGACTATGGAGTTTGATTTTCAGCTGCTGCTGTTCTCACTGTGTCAAACCAACCAAACACTTTGAAAAACATGTTCCCAAAAAATTCAATAATGTTAGTGAAAGCTTGATCATTTATAGCAAAAGATGCTAAAATAATACTTCCAACATCAACATGTGAAAAGCTCAGCACTTTCTGCACCGTTTGGATTTTTCTATTTACCAATTAATATTTGGACAGCAAAAGGTCCTTAAAATGAGGTTTTTCCTACAGAATTGAGCCAAAACTACAGAGAAAGTTTTTACATTTGACCACAATGTTGAGTCAGAAGAAACTTTAGCATCATAGAAATTTGGTCCAAACAGAAACAGTGACGTCATGTGCCAAACAAAACACGGAAATGACGCTGAGTTTAACTCAGTGTTTCTGAAAGGAGCCATTGTTCTGTTGACAGTCAATAAAGTTATTATGTTCACTGCTCGAAAACTGAACTACGAGTCAAATATTTAAAAATTGTACTTTAACATAATTGTGCTTTATTAAACGTAACGACAGTTGACAAATCATACAGCTTGAAGACAAAAATTCAAACACGGGTTGAACTACGTAGCCACTTGTTTAGAGCGATTGTGCTAAAAAATGTCGTAAGTTAATTTTTCTCCTTTTTGTGGCGTAGATTCAGTGTTGCTCTCCAGAAAGGCGCGTCTGGTCGAACAACGTAAAAAACTTTGCCAATTGATCAGTAAGAACCAGAGAACAATTCCTTATATTCTACAACGGAAGCGGAGTTGTTACTCACGCAGCTGCCCAAAGAACCAACAGCCAAACAAGCTCCCATTACGGTTCGGTTCTCCTTCCGTCCACAACTATCGGCTCAAAAAGTTCAGGAAGAAACTCAAAGAAAAACGACGACGTCAAGTTGCTGTAAAATAGGAGACAAGACTCTGTCGGTTTCTTTCAAAATAAAGGCGTGTGACCCGTCTGACTGCGCTGAAACTCTATTGTTACGGATCACTTGGTTTTATTTTGTTACTCGTTCATTTTCCGGTAGTGTTCGGTTAAATTCATACAAATCTCAGCTCAAGAGTTGGACGTTTCTGGGCGTTACTTCTATCAGAAACCCACTCGTGACCTCATCAGTCTCGCGCTGCTCTTATTCACGGAGCTTGTCAACAATTTTCCTTCTCAAACAGTTAAAGCGCGATTAGTTTTGGTTTGTGCCCATATTTCAAAACAATGTAAATGATAAGGTCAGTGTGGCCGGTGGATTTCTGCGTTGTGTGTTGTGCAGTGATCAGACAAACCACAAGACATCAAGTCTGGGTTTGGAGGGTCTCCGTTTATTCAATCTGTCAATCGGGAGATATTAGCATTAGCACTTAGCATGTGCTCCAGTTCTCCAACCCGATCTATACAAAATAATAGTTAGCATGCATCAAATGATGATATAAAGGTGTAATAGCAACTCAAATGAAAATATCCAAACACTTGTTATTAATACAGAAGGAAGGAAGGACCCTAAAAACTATAAGCATACATTTTTCATATGCAACGGCGTGAAATCTGCTGTCTGCTGATTTTGTACACTTGACGTAAGAACTAAATCACTTTAGAGCCCTTAAGGTCAGACCGCCGTTGGCTTTATGTTTAATCAGTGATTCTTGAAAATAGGGACAAGATGGGTTTTAATTTTCCCATTTTTTTTGTTATTTCTCAAATTTATGTATACAAATATGTCAAAACAATGTTTTGGAAATGTAAACATGCTGAGGTACAGGCTCCCAGTTGCAACATTTTTTTTAAAAAATTACATTTTTAATCGGCCTGACCCAGAACGTTATCATCACCATCTGACAAAAATACATAAAACATAATTTTTAATGACCCTGTTGTTGATATTTTACTCATTTTACAGACAAATGCTTCTCAAGAAACAAAATAAATATTATTTAAAACAAAAAACCATAAAACGTCCATCTGATGGAGTTGACACTGAACTGAAGGTGACAAACTAGTGAGTAGAATGAAAAACTTGGTACATGTGAAGTAATGCAATTTATGTAAAATACATTAAAATGAATTAACTGCACATTTAAGTGAGATTTGACAACAATTTCACTGAAAGAGTCACAAAAACTTTGATGGAGTTAACAAAAAGCCAAACTACCTCAATTTTTATGATGTTATTCTGAAGGAGGCCATATTGTAGCTAATCAGGGCCATGAAATCTTTACAATTGACCAAAATTAAGCTTTTATTTCACAAAATGTCAGCAAAGTTTTGTAAAATGTTATGGTGTTGACATATCATGGTTGTGACAAACAACTTAGGAATAAAAAGAAGAAAAAACTAAACAATAACATAAGCTAACCAGAGCTAACTAGCCTTAAGCTAACCAGAGCTAACTAGCCTCTTAGCAAAGGAAGAAACAGGAAGTGGTCATGGGGTCCTCAGAAGTTCTGCTGCCCCCCAATAATGCCTGATTTTTTTTTTTTTTTTACATTCTTTTCATTTCTGACGGTGTTGACAAAAACTAGGGACAAATTTCAATGGAGTTGGAAAATATATAAAAATTATTTTTAATTCAATGTATTGATACCGTTATAATTATTTATATGACTACTTATACTTAATTGTCATAATATATAATTTTAGTATTTCTTTAATAGTTTTAAACTATTATAATGTGTTGAGTTCTGATCCTGGACAAAGGCTTTTATAGGCATCATCCACCGACTACAATGTTTAAAATAAAGAAATATTCAGCAAATACCTGGAAAATATACATTGTTGTCTCACATGACCCAGGTTAGTTTAGTCAGATGTTTAAAAAATATATATTTTGTGTACATTTTATTCAAATTTGTGCTTTATCCATAGGACCTGAGAGAGATATATAAACCACCTTCTGTCAAATTTTAATCGGAGTTTGATGGATTAATTGATATTAATTGATATCAAACCCCTACCCCCACCCACCGCCCTCCCCCTCCTCCACCCAACCGTTTGTGACCTCCTGACCTTCCTCTATGGAAACTTTGTGACCTCCTTCCTGATACCTTCTGTCAAATTTTAATCGGCGTTTGATGTGAATAAGTAAATATAAGTGATTAAATAAATATACTATATTTTAAACCACGTTGAATTAGATTAGGAATTTTGTAACTTTCAGGTTTTAAACAGATTGTCTTCATGATACACAGTGTTGGAATTAAATGCCTTTAACTCTTGTTCCTTAAGAGACACGCAGGTTGGGAGAAAACAGAGTCTTGCTGTGTGTGTGTGTGTGTGTGTGTGTGTGTGTGTGTGTGTGTGTGTGTGTGTGTGTGTGTGTGTGTGTGTGTGCGTGTTCAAGCATGATAAACCCACAGGATACGTCAGACATTCCTTCTGACAATAGCTTACAGTGCATTATTTGGTGTTGGACAACAGACTTATAGCTAGGTATGAGGGAATACCCCTGAAGGAAACAATAGTTTAACTTCAATATTTACATCACAGTGCATTATTTGCTGTTGTCGTGACCTCCGGCTTCCCTCGCTGACCATCTGCTCACCGTTATCTCCTCCAGAACTCTTTAAATTAGCCAATAGAAATGGAATCATTTACTTGTGAATAAATAAATATACTGTATTCTAATAGGAATTTTGTAACTATCTAAGGTTGTAAGCAGATTTTCTTCTTGATACACAGTTTAGGAATTAAATAACTTTAACTCTGGTTTGTTAAGAAACACACAAGTTGACAGAAAACAGAGTCTTGCTGCATGTGCGTGTGTATCTGTCCTCAAGCATGATAAGCCCCGCAGGATACGTCATGGACATTCCTGCAGACAATAGCTCTGCGTTATTTGGTGTTGGACAACAGACTTATAGCTCGGTATGAGGGAATACCTATGAACGAAACAACAGTTTAACTATTTTTACTATAAACAGTTAAACTGTTTATAGTAAAAACAGTTTAACTATTTATAGTTAAACTGTTATTTGGTTGTTGTTGTGACCTCCTGAACTCCCTCGGTGACCATCTGCTCACCGTTAACTCCTCCCAAACTCTTTGAATTAACCAATAGAAACTGAATCATTTACTTGTAAGTGAATAAATATACTATATTCTAAACCATGTTGAATTAGAATAGGAATTTTGTAACTATCAGATCTTAAACACTGTCTGTGCTTACGGGCCGAACAGCAGTTCAGATTACCCCCCTTCTTGGAGTCCTTAGAGGGGGGACTGGAGAGTGCCCCTCCTGGGGACTCCCTTGTTCTGCTGGGGGACTTCAACGCTCACGTGGGCAAAGACAGTGAGACCTGGAGGGGCGTGGTTGGGAGGAACGGCCCCCCTGATCTGAACTCGAGTGGTGTTCTGTTGTTGGACTTCTGTGCTCGTCACGGTCTGTCCATCACAAACACCATTGTTCAAGCATAAGGGTGTCCATACGTGCACTTGGCACCAGGACATCCTAGGCCGCAGTTCGATGATCGATTTTGTCGTCGTTTCATTGGATCTGCGGCCGTATGTCTTGGACACTCGGATGAAGAGAGGGGCGGAGCTGTCCACTGACCACTACCTGGTGGTGAGTTGGCTCCGGTGGTGGGGGAGGAAGCCGGTCAGACCTGGCAGGCCCAAACGTGTAGTGAGGGTCTGCTGGGAACGTCTGGCGGAGTCTGTGAGACGGAGCTTCAACTGCCACCTCCGGCAGAACTTCGAACACGTTCCGGGGGAGGTGGGGGACATTGAGTCTGAGTGGACCATGTTCCGTGCCTCCATGGCCGAGGCGGCTTATCGGAGCTGTGGCCGCAAGGTCGTTGGTGCCTGTCGCGGCGGCAACCCCCGAACCCGTTGGTGGACACCTTCGGTGAGGGATGCTATCAAGCTGAAGAAGGAGTCCTATGGGGTCTTTTTGGCCTGTGGGACTCCAGAAGCAGCTGATGGTACCGGCGGGCGAAGCGGCATGCGGCTCGGGTGGTCGCTGAGGCCAAAACTCGGGCGTGGGAGGAGTTTGGAGAGGCCATGGAGAAAGACTTCCGTACGGCTTCGAGGCGATTCTGGTCCGCCATCCGGCGTCTCAGGAGGGGGAAGCAGTGCAGCACCAACACTGTTTATAGTGGGGATGGTGAGCTGCTGACCTCGACTGGGGATGTTGTGGGTCGGTGGGCGGAATACTGTGAAGACCTCCTCAATCCCACCAACATGCCTTCTGTTGAGGAAGCTGAGCCTGTGGACTCTGGGTTGGGCTCTCCAATCTCTGGGGACGAGGTCACCGAGGGGTCAAGAAGCTCCTCGGTGACCTCAGGGCCCCGGGGTGGATGAGATCCGCCCGGAGTTCCTTAAGGCTCTGGATGTTGTAGGGTTGTGTTGGCTCACGTGACTCTGCAATATCGCATGGACATCGGGGGCAGTTCCTCTGGATTGGCAGACCGGGGTGGTGGTCCCCCTGTTTAAAAAGGGGGACCGGAGGGTGTGCTCCAATTACAGAGGGGTCACACTCTTAAGCCTCCCTGGAAAGGTCTATTCAGGGGTCCTGGAGAGGAGGGTCCGTCGGATAGTCGAACCTCGGATTCAGGAAGAGCAGTGTGGTTTTCGTCCTGGTCGTGGAACACTGGACCAGCTCTACACCCTCAGCAGGGTCCTGGAGGGGGCATGGGAGTTTGCCCAACCAGTCTACATGTGTTTTGTGGACTTGGAGAAGGCGTTCGACCGTGTCCCTCGGGGGGCCTTGTGGGGGGTTCTCCGGGAGTATGGGGTACCAGGCCCTTTGATACGGGCTGTCAGGTCCCTGTATGACCGGTGTCAGAGTCTGGTCCGCATTGCCGGCAGTAAGTCGGGCTCGTTTCCGGTGAGAGTTGGACTCCGCCAAGGCTGCTGCCCTTTGTCACCGATTCTGTTCATTACTTTCATGGACAGAATTTCTAGGCGCAGCCGAGGTGTTGAGGGGATCCGTTTTGGTGGCCTTAGGATCGCATCTCTGCTTTTTGCGGATGATGTGGTCCTGTGGCTTCATCAGATCGTGATCTGCGGCTCTCGCTGAAACGGTTCGCGGCCGAGTGTGAAGCGGCCGGGATGAGGCTCAGTGCCTCCAAATCCGAGGCCATGGTCTTGAGCCGGAAAAGGGTAGAGTGCCTTCTCCGGGTCAGGGGGGTCGTCCTGCCTCAAGTGGAGGAGTTTAAGTATCTGGGGATCTTGTTCACGAATGAGGGAAGAAGGGAGCGGGAGATCGACAGGCGGATTGGGGCGGCGTCTGCCGTGAAGCGGGCGCTGTACCGGTCCATCGTGGTGAAGAGAAGCTGAGTCAAAAGGCGAAGCTCTCGATTTACCGGTCGATCTACGTTCCCACCCTCATCTATGGTCATGAGCTTTGGGTCATGACCGAAAGAACGAGATCACGGATACAAGCGGCCGAAATGGGTTTCCTCCGCAGGGTGGCCGGGCTTTCCCTTAGAGATAGGGTGAGAAGCTCGGTCATCTGGGAGGGACTCAAAGTAGAGCCGCTGCTCCTCCACGTCGAGAGGAGCCAGTTGAGGCTCGGGCATCTGGTCAGGATGCCTCCTGGACGCCTCCCTGGTGAGGTGTTCCGGGCTCGTCCCACCGGGAGGAGGCCCCGAGGAAGACCCAGGACACGCTGGAGGGACTATGTCTCTCGGCTGGCCTGGGAACGCCTTGGGGTTCCTGGAGGAGATGGAAGAAGTGGCTGGGGAGAGGGAAGTCTGGGCCTCCCTTCTGAAGCTGCTGCCCCCGCGACCCGATCCCGGATAAGCGGAAGAAAATGGATGGATGGATGGATGGGAGATCTTAAACAGATTTTCTTCTTGATACAGTGTGTAGGAATTAAATGCCTTTAACTCTTGTTCCTTAAGAGACTCACAGTTTGGGAGAAAACGGAGTCTTGCTGCGTCTGTGTGTGTGTGTGTGTGTGTGTGTGTGTGTCCCTGCATAAGAGCGGTTAGATACCCCTGAAGGAAAAAAACAACAGTTTTAACTGCATTACTGCAATATTTACATTACATTGTGTTATTTGGTGGTGGACAATGGATGTATAACTAGGTATGAGGGGATACCTATGAAGGAAACAACAGTTTAACTGTTTTACTGCAATATTTACATTACGGTGCGTTATTTGGTATAGGACAACAGACTTATAGCTAGGTAAGAGGGGATGACCTCTGACCCTGCAACTGTTGATGTCTGCCTCAGGCAATCCTTCTGAAAGAAAACCCAGCAGATTCACTGACACATTACAGTTTAACTGTTTTACTGCAATATTTAAGGTAGCACAACTAGTCAGTGCTGACTATGAGTTTGTAATTTCCTTCACTCGTTCTGAAAACAGTCACTTAAATTTTAAACTCTATTGATACTTTCTGTAACACCTGCTAGTGTGATACATTTTAGCAAATGTTCCTCGTTTGTACATGTATTTCTTAAGGATATGTGGCAGGTAGTAAACAGGCCTACATGAGGCTATTCAAATTTAACTTTTCGCTTTCTACAGTTAAAGTGAAAGACAAAATGTAACATCAATCCCTTTCCAGAATTTGTTCTCACATCATTTTGAATGTTACTTTGCTTCAGTCTTTTTCCTGTTGTTGAATCAACACTGATCTTCTCAGTGCTTCATGCCTTCTCCAAAACAGTAAAGGTTGGTTTAAATACATTTGAAACTCATAGATTTTTTTTTCTTCAACAATTGCTAGAGTGATATATTTCAGTAAAAGTTGCTCATCTGTAAATTTTATTTCTTAAGAATATGACAGGAAATAAACATACCTACTGCTCATATTTATCTTTCAGTTTTCCCCAAAGTTTAAAGTTTTTTACACTGCACAACCACACTCCAAGAGTTGCTCCAACATGGTACATTTTTTGTTACCTTTAAAATTATCTACAGCTTTTGTCTCTGACTTATACGCTGTTTGTTTCATGGCCCTAATAAATTTGTACTTCCACCCATTATCTTACATGCTTAAGTGTGTTCACTAATAATATATAGTATACCTGTACTTGTTGAAGGTTCCATTACTAAAACATATAAATGATCAATGTCAACCATCAGTCTGTATTAAAATATTTAGTACAATTTGTATTATTTATTTAAATTTGATGTTTTGATGTGAACACTTGGATTACTATCGATTTATTGAATGATGCTCTATGTAGATATTTATCAAACAAAATTGGCACCACACCTGTGCTTGATTGGACACAGCCACCAAGGAACAGGTCAAACGAGCATTTAAACAGAAAAACACCAAAACTACAAGTCAGTTTACAAACTCCTATATAATAAAATTTTCCCCTCTTACCTAGCTATAAGTCTGTTGTCCTATACCAAATAACGCACCGTAATGTAAATATTGCAGTAAAACAGTTAAACTGTTGTTTCCTTCATAGGTATCCCCTCATACCTAGTTATACATCCATTGTCCACCACCAAATAACACAATGTAATGTAAATATTGCAGTAATGCAGTTAAAACTGTTGTTTTTTTCCTTCAGGGGTATCTAACTGCTCTTATGCAGGGACACACACACACACACACACACACACACACACACACACACAGACGCAGCAAGACTCCGTTTTCTCCCAACCTGTGAGTCTCTTAAGGAACAAGAGTTAAAGGCATTTAATTCCTACACTCTGTATCAAGAAGAAAATCTGTTTAAGATCTGATAATTACAAAATTCATATTCTAATTCAACATGGTTTAGAATATAGTATATTTATTCACTTACAAGTAAATGATTCAGTTTCTATCGGTTAATTCAAAGAGTTTGGGAGGAGTTAACGGTGAGCAGATGGTCACCGAGGGAGTTCAGGAGGTCACAACAACAACCAAATAACAGTTTAACTATAAATAGTTAAACTGTTTTTACTATAAACAGTTTAACTGTTTATAGTAAAAATAGTTAAACTGTTGTTTCGTTCATAGGTATTCCCTCATACCGAGCTATAAGTCTGTTGTCCAACACCAAATAACGCAGAGCTATTGTCTGCAGGAATGTCCATGACGTATCCTGCTGGGCTTATCATGCTTGAGGACAGATACACACGCACATGCAGCAAGACTCTGTTTTCTGTCAACTTGTGTGTTTCTTAACAAACCAGAGTTAAAGTTATTTAATTCCTAAACTGTGTATCAAGAAGAAAATCTGCTTAAACCTTAGATAGTTACAAAATTCCTATTAGAATACAGTATATTTATTTATTCACAAGTAAATGATTCCATTTCTATTGGCTAATTTAAAGAGTTCTGGAGGAGATAACGGTGAGCAGATGGTCAGCGAGGGAAGCCGGAGGTCACGACAACAGCAAATAATGCACTGTGATGTAAATATTGAAGTTAAACTATTGTTTCCTTCAGGGGTATTCCCTCATACCTAGCTATAAGTCTGTTGTCCAACACCAAATAATGCACTGTAAGCTATTGTCAGAAGGAATGTCTGACGTATCCTGTGGGTTTATCATGCTTGAACACGCACACACACACACACACACACACACACACACACACACACACACACACACACACACACACACACACACACACACACACACACACACACACACACACACACACACACACACACACACACACACAGCAAGACTCTGTTTTCTCCCAACCTGCGTGTCTCTTAAGGAACAAGAGTTAAAGGCATTTAATTCCAACACTGTGTATCATGAAGACAATCTGTTTAAAACCTGAAAGTTACAAAATTCCTAATCTAATTCAACGTGGTTTAAAATATAGTATATTTATTTAATCACTTATATTTATTTATTGACATCAAACTCTGATTAAAATTTGACAGAAGGTATCAGGAAGGAGGTCACAAAGTTTCCATAGAGGAAGGTCAGGAGGTCACAAACGGTTGGGTGGAGGAGGGGGAGGGCGGTGGGTGGGGGTAGGGGTTTGATATCAATTAATATCAATTAATCCATCAAACTCCGATTAAAATTTGACAGAAGGTGGTTTATATATCTCTCTGACCTGTTTTGTCCCTGTTCTCAAGAATCACTGTAATATTTTGTGGATACGTTTAACATCAAGCCACAGAAGATATGTACAATGACATCTTGAGGGACAGTAGCAACTATGGTCTGACAGCAGGTGTGGTGAACACCTTAAGAAGAGTTTTATTTTTTAAGCTGAAGAAGCTCTTACGGTCCTGAAAGAAGCATGGAGATGAACCTGGTTGGGTGAATAAGCTGGAATTTGGTAAATTCCAGCTTGTCTGTCTCTATGGCCACATGTAGCAGAATGTATTGCTAAACCCATTAACAAACTGTCAAAACTATTCATAAATAACTGTCTTTGCATATGATGTGTAAATTAAATAATATTGAATTTCATAGTTATATAATTTGGCACTATACAGATAAAAAGAGCTTTGATTGAATTGATTAAAAAAAATACATTTAAGCACAACTGTTACTTTGAAATGTCTTGTGGTCTTCTAGACAAGGGGTCAGTGGCCGGATTAAATTAGAATCAATTCAATACAGTTATGTAAAGATACATTCCTCAAATTTGAAATATGAATTTGGCTGAATATAATAACATTTTGGAATTAACTATGAAAGAAACAATAGAATTCCTGTTTAGGTTATGCAGGTTACAGGTACAGACTGAGATATGCTAAACAACTATGTGTAATAAAGGGATTATTCCCCCATTGTTTTAGTTTAAACATGTGATTTGCATGAAATCATTTATCTGTATCTCATCATGATCATTATCAGTGAAGTGAAGTGGAATCACCAAATTATCCAGTGATAATGACAATAACCTCCCACCCCCCAATAATATCGGTATTTGTATCAGCGGCACTAATCAATTGATATTTAATCAATAGCAAAAATTCCCAATTTTGCACGTGCACGGTCATGGTGCATTTAAAAACGGCTCGGAGAAACTTTTTACCATATATAGCATTGAGTTGTAATGGTTGAAAAAAGTGCAGGGGACAGAGGGTAAATGTGAGAACTATGCAACCAATCAAGGGTCCAGCAATCTGGCCTGATCAAAACCCCCACAGAATTATAAGGGAACCTAAAACTCATTATAGGAACCAGAATATAGAACCAGATATTTAGTACACACGGCAGTGGCGCAACTACACATTATTCAGGTGGATGCGAAGACATAAATCGCCCCCCGGGAGCGTCAGGGTGAAGGAGCGACTGTCACTCGCTCCCGCGAAAGGCGCTCAAGTGTTTGGGAAACTTCATCGGCGCGTCGCCCCTCCAGACGGGGTTTTGGCGCGCCCCTTCTGGTGCTGCGCCCCTATGCGTTGCATACGCTGCAGACACACTTTTTGCGCCACTGACATACGGTTAAGAACATGATCATGCTATTCAGACTAAAACTACTGATATGCTGAAATTTTATATTTTAGTTTTTAAGGAAAAATAAAATTTGTTTCCACTTAGGTACAACATAATAATTAAAATGAACAGAAATACATAGCTATGTAATATAGAATTCTGTTTGCATAGAATTTGTATATTAAACGAGCTTCTTTTTATGTGAATCACTAAAAAACTTTATGATGATCTTGCCATCCATTAGAACTCATTTTTTCAATTTGCTTTTATTTTGAAGGATCCTCCTCCTCGTGGTCGCGCTTTGAGCGCGCTCACCTTCAAGCTCTTGTCCGTTGCTAGGCGCGCGGCTGAGCGCTCGAGCGTCAGTCGGCCAGACTCCGCCGCCTTGCAGCGCGCGCAGCCCCAGCCGCGGTGATGCGCCGAACCGGACGGACTCGCTGACACGGCGCACTTTCTCATTTATCTGTGTCTCACTGTCTTACATGCTGAGGATGGTGGCAGTCGGTTAATTCCAACTTCGGACAGCTTTGTTTCTCCTTCTGCGAAGCCACATTGGTGAGTGTTTCTGTCTCGCGCACGTATCGCGGTCACCTGTTCCGCTCCACAGGTAGGACAACCAGCTGAATGACAGCCGCTTCACCGAGGACTAACCTTCACTGAAAGTATCGTCTTTATTTAAAACTAACCAATACCAGAAGCTTTAACAAGAACTTTTTATTTGGTCAACATGTCCGCAGTTATTAGTTGTATTGAAATATGAACTCTAACCTGTCACCTTCCTATGAGCTGCTACTGTGTTCATCAGCTGTTCCCATTAAAATGCCACCTGGGGCAGTAGGATTATCAGCTTTGGTTTATTTAAATGTATGCAGACCGTGACCTTCATCACACACTGGAGAAGAAAAAAAATGCCTGTATTCATTTTTGTATTTTTATATGTATTTCATGTAAATGTGTTGCATCTGAAGTCATTTACAACTTGCACCATGTTGAGTCAAACTGACCGCTTTCATATCAGGTCATAACCTCGTTTGTCTTCATGTCCTCATCCCTGGCTCAGCATCCTTCCTCCCTGCAAAGAGCCTCAAACATGCCTGAATCTTTCTGCTTTGGTGAATGTGGAGCTAAAAATATTCCCCTCCAAATTTTACACCCAGTCAGGCTGTCTGCCTTTGTCTTGTCTCCTCGTCTGAGCTGCTTAGCAGATCATGAGTTGTGCAATGTGAGGAGTAGAGAAATGAACTCGGTTGGTCTCTTCATATTCATTTTAGCTCCAGGGCAGTTGCTTTAATTTTGTGCTATGAGGCTTTAATTGATTCTGTTTAAGGGTGAATGTCAAAAATAAGACAGAACAAAATAAACACCAGTCTTAATTTTTTAGTCTTAGTTCAGTGGCAATGTTTAGTTGCCTTTTGCCTGCTGATTATTAAATATTTACTAAATTCAAACTTCCACCATCACAAAAGGCAGAAGTTTAAATTCTGCCATTTAAACTTCGGCGGAAGTTTATGATTTCTTATAAAATCATAAGAGATTTCATATGTCATATGAAATTCACTTTCATAACAGAAATGAAACTGGATTTTAGAAGCATCACAGTTCTTATGGTAGCCTAGGAGGCTCAACAAAATGCAAAAGCTACAACACAACAGCAAAAGGCCATAACTAAATATTACTA
Organism: Poecilia picta; assembly: GCA_033032245.1. Classification (NCBI taxonomy): domain Eukaryota; kingdom Metazoa; phylum Chordata; class Actinopteri; order Cyprinodontiformes; family Poeciliidae; genus Poecilia; species Poecilia picta. The sequence goes on along the minus strand of CM065363.1, from coordinate 29,270,337 downwards.
AAATGGAAATTTTGTTAAAATTGAAGTTATGCTAACAAGTTTCTCACAATGTATCTTTTAGAATAAATTCTCATCTCCCTTCATTGTTCACACAAGGCTTTCTTCTTTATATTTCATGAGTTATTAGGGGCTATTGCTGATATTCTTGCATTATTTTGGTGTGGAGTGCTTCAGATAATATGTTCATCTTCTAGTTATCTCTCAATGTTTCAAAATAAATATTTGTATACCAGTAAGGGCAGTTTGTTCTCAACATTAAATCCTGAGTTATGCAATGTAGATTATTTTTTTTTAATTCTCTGACAATAAGACGAATGTCTGCTCTGGTCCCAGTGTCTTCTTCAAGCTAGTCTTGCTGTCAGTGATTGCTTTGGGCAAAGAACATCTGCATTTGTCCTTGACCCAATACAGAGATATCATGAAGTCTGAACATAAGCAGTGTTCTCCTATCAGTGGTCATAATTCTGATTTATGGATGTAAAATTAGACACACCCCTTTAAAGTTCAAAGTTCACCGGCAGGAACACATGATGCCAACAATATGTCAAAGGACAGACAGTGAGTTGCAAGTGTTCCAAGACTTTAAGCTTCCTGAAAATGTTTTTCTACTTCAAGAATAAACTTGCAGATTCAGCAGATCTGCTTCTGTCTGCTCTTCAGTGTTGGCCTCCTTTCATGTATCTTCATCTATCCAGCCTTGAGGATTTCTCCAGTTTTTGCTTTCTTTGCCAAACTATTTTTTATATCAAAGATAATCAGAGTAAATGTAAAATGCAGAGTTCAATTATGATTTAATCTATTAAGGGGAAAATGCTATTAAAAGCAAGTATGATGAATAAGTAATCACCTCCTTTGTTGAATCAGGAATTATCTTTGAGTCACGTAAACAGTTGGCAAAAAGGTCTTAACAAAAAATTTCAATTTTAAGTTGTAGCTCATTTTGTTATTTTGATCAAATAAAAAAACACATTTCACCATGTTTCTTTTGAAACTTTTCCATCTCTTCCTCTGTCAGCTCTGTCCACCAGTGCGCCTGACCCAGTAGCTACTTGAACAGGCAGCTAATTGACTAGCTTGAGTACTGATGCCACCTAGTGTTTGGAGACTTGTTTATTGTCCAAGCATAAATAAATACACTAATATGAAAAAATACTCCTGCCTCTATCAAATAGAAGAAGTCCTCCACAGTAACATGTAAGTTAAATTACCATTTATCAGAAACACTTGATATTAGTTTTTTAGATTTTCTTAAATACTCAATTGTGACTAAAAAGAGAGAAAAAGTCTATGTAAGTAAGTAAAGTGAACCAGGGTGTTTTTCCCACCTCAGGTAGACTCGGTTCGATTGGGGACCAAAATTGCAACATTTGTTCTCTTTCACACTGCACTGCGTCAAACAAACAATCAAACCTCCTCGCCTGTGGTGGCGCTACACCAAGAACCATTGAAGAAAAAGACATGAAAACCTCTGAGCAAGAGACTGAGCCCAACTTCCTTCCTCACCAAATAGAAAGAAAATGGAGTGGCATCAGATTTTAGTGGTTGTAGGATTTTTCTTTTTATCTTTGGTAAAAGACCAAGAGCCAATTCTCCCTCTAGCGCTGGACTAGTGTGATTGTTTTGGTTGTATTTGCCCAGAATCAGAATTCAATTGTTCATCCACTCCTCCCCAAATGAACCAGACTTTTTACATAGATGAACTAGAGTTCAATTAAATCAAATTATACAGGGTAAAGGTTGCAAAGGCATCCTTAATACACTTGAAATAGGACAAAACAAACTTACATATCTTTTTAGCATGCTATAGGAGATTGGTTTAAGTTAGTAATTGTTGAATACTCGCATAAAGTACTGTTTCCATTTTCTGACTCTTTTCACTCATGGGAAAAACATCTTGTTTTTTATATTTAATCTTGGTTTTCAAAGGAATTCTTGCAATGTAACTATTTCAGCACTTTGGTCTGTAACCTCTGTCAATGCTGGGATCCCCTGCATTTTTTATTATATAGCTCCTTTTGTGGTTATTTTAAACATAAATATTAAGAATACAATATATATTTTTAAAGAAATAGACCATCTTCAGCTGCTTTCCTAAATGATTAAAGATTGAAGACAACATAAAAGCAAAAAAAACAAACAACAAAAACGTGCTCCAAATACTTTTCCACATCTGTGAATGAACAATCAAGCTGTTGTAATTGGTGATGTAAATAGAAACAAAACTGGCACACAGAACCACAGAAACAAGGAAGAAGTGATGGATATAAATGTTTATCAGGATCCAGGTTAATATTCGGTTTTACAGATGGAGGCCATGTCAGCCACACAGTCCGCTGTCTGCTGTCACTCTGGGTGAATCATGTGGCTTCCTCTCACTCTGCATCCTGCTCTTTCTGAGAAATCAGACCACATGTCACCAGGCGTTACCACAGATGAGGACTGACAGAACCATGTCCTCGCCTGGCATGAACCTCCCCAGCAGCACTAGCCACAGAGTGGTTGCTCAGCCGTTTTTCACCCAGCACCTCACCAGTCCCTCTCATACTGTCTCTACGTACAAAGGCCAAAGGTCGCCGCTGTTGTCAGCGCCCTATCTGTAGATATAGTTCCATCCTGTTAACCTTTTGTTCTGGTTTAGCAGCTTATCTTCATCCTCTATCTGAGAGTTTCTCATTATGGACCAAAGAAAACCAGATAAAGTGTATAAATAGTTCTTCATATCTGAGCAGGACATACTATAGATGTAGGTTAACTAATTTAACGTCAGAGACTGATATAAACTGTTGATCATTGATCATTGAGACGCGTGGGGATTTGTTTATATCTAATTCACTTTTCATATGGTAGTTATGAACGATATTTCATATGGCTTTGTTTATGGCGATATTTTCATATCCTTGTGTTTCATAAACACATAATGTAGTTACTAAGTTACTAACCTGGTAAAAAGCATCTCTTTGTTCTACACTCGGCTTCGTCCAGAGGCTCTGGACCCTCAGCTATTGAGAAGCAATTGGTTTCTGGAGGTGTGGCCTCTGTTGAAATTTAAAATTTTAACCAATTGCTAAAGTTTGGCTGTGATGTATGTAATATGCCATACGTCTTAAAAGAAGATTACAGGTGAGGCTTACTTCTGTTAAAAGCAGAAACTACCTGCGCTGTAAACAACCATCCTCCAGAGGAGAACGAGACGACTATTAATACTAATTCAGTATTTTGAAGCGTGACTTTAATACGTCAAATAAATATAGAACAGATAAATAAATATAAATGCAAACTAATTCTGGCCAACAAAAACAGTCTGAAATCAGCTACTGACTACCAAGTGTAAATAAAAATACTTAAAGACACAAATAAAACATACTGCAGTGGTTCAGCAGGACATTAGTTTTACAATATGCTAAAAAGTGATTCCGCCTCATGTTTTCTTAAGATCTCAAACATTATGTTATCAAAACTAACAAACATTATTTAAACTAAAAATCTTGTTTTAATATACAAAGAAATAATTAAAAAAAATGCTCAACACCAATGTCACAACACATAAGTTACATAAAAACCCCTCAAAAAGTAAAAGCTTGTTCTGCTGTTTCCTACATCTTGGTGGTCCTGAACTTCGCACTAAGCATCTAGTTATTTATTTACTTTTTTGGAAGATATCAAAGTTTTTTCACGGTGGCTGATTGGTTTATATATCCTGACCAGCTTCTCCTTTGTTTTAATGACTGTTGGGAAGCATCACCACATAGAGCCTCGTGCTGCACAGGTCAGGCTCAGCTAAATGATGCCATTGTTTGATTAAGGAATATACATTTTTTTCACCATTGTCTAAAGATCCAAAGTCAGCCTTCTATCACCTGAAGAACATTTCCAAGATTAGAGGACTAACGCCTCAGCAAGATCTAGAGAAACTCATCCATGCATTTATTTATCTATAGTCATATTGATTACTGCAACAGCGTCTTAACAGGTCTGACTAAAAAAAATCATTCCTCCAGCTGCAGCTGATCCAGAACGCTGCTTCTCACTAAAACCAGGAAGATAGAGACATAACACATAAAGTCATAAAGACATAAAGTCCTACATTAGCTTCCTGTAGCTCAGAGAATAGACTTTAAAATACTGTTGTTAGTTTATAAATCACTGATTGGTTTAGCACCACAATACATTAAAGATCTGCCGTTGTCAACCATTCAGAGCCCTCCAGTCGTCTGGGTTTGGTTCTGCTCTTCATCAGCACCAGAGAAGCAGCATTCAGCTTCTATGCATCACAAATCTAGAACAAACTTCCGAAACAGCTGAAAACTGAGTTCCTTTGAATCAACCACACTAAAGGCCCAGCTGTCTAAAGTTGCTTTTGAAACGAAATCATGAAACAATCAATAATCTGATGTGCAAAATGTAATGTTGGCTGTGTGTTCTCTGACTTTGTATTTTTGTGTTTTTATTGATGTAAAGCACTTTGAAATGCCTCCTTGCCGAAAGGTGCTACGTAAATAAAATTTGATTGATCCACCGTTATTACTGTAAACGAGCAAATAGACAATATGTCACACCCCTAATATGTGTATATCTGTATATATATATATATACACATGTACATCTTAGTGCTAATCACACCCCAGTGCTGCGATTATTGATGATTAATTACAATTACTTTATTTTGTAACCTTGAAATGTAAAAAAATTAAACATTTAAAACAATGTTTAAGAAAATATTTTATTATCTCAAGCAAAACATCTCACCTGTTATCCAGATTTTCATATTCAAGAAGGCTTAAAATAAGTCATTTTGTTTCAAATTTAAAAATCTGAATTATATGTGCTTTGGTGGGAAGGATTGTCATTGCAATAGGCTACATAACTTCTTGGTTTTATCCAAACATCCATCGCTGTGTTTTTCAAAGTAAAATATGACACTGAGCTCACTAGTCTGACTCTCGCTCGTTTTTTTTACTCCCGTTTGTGATGCTGCATTCTTGACCGCAGTACAAGACCGAGTACCGAGCTGCTGTGAACTATGTCACCCTCCACAAGAGACAGACTTTTAGGTCAAAATATTTAATGTGATTAATCTGTAATGTAATATTAACGTGTTAATTTTCTTAGATTATTATCATTATTATCATCAAATCACTTCTGAAGGTGATAAAAGTGAGCTTTTAATTACAAGTCAGAACTGAAACAGAGAAGACAAAACTAAGGTGTTTTTATTTAGAATTGTGCAACAATGACCTGAAATGAATTCATGGTATTTTTGCTATTCTGATTAAGGAAACAGTCTAATCTGAGCTTTAAATGCTTAGTTTTTGTTATTTGACCATATTGATGAGTGACTTATAAGAATGTAGGCCAAAGTTCTGCTTCTATAAAGCCCATTGACCTTTCATTGTGACCTTTTCTTGCTGGCTGCCATTCGGCTACAGCTGCTTTTATCTGTCCGCCATTAAAATGTGCCAGTCCATCCTTTCCCCACGTGGCTCTGAGAGGCATGAAAGACAGAATGTGTTACACAGAGATGCAGGGGAGGACAATAATAGCAACAGAGGACACCTTTTTCCTCTAAGAAATTATGTTAGACTGTTCTGACCCTGACCTTTCCATGTCCGTTTTCCCAGGTTCCTTTGTGGCACAATAGGCTGCCAGACCCCTCCACCGCACTCCATGTGAAAAGATTGGAGTTTGTCAAAGTCAACAATTCTGCTGCCAGCTTCCACATACTGATTAGATAGAAAGGAATAGTAAATGACGAGAGTTGTTTTTTTGGGGGGGAAGTAGGAGGTTGACAAAGGCAATGGTTTGTTGTTCCACCATGAAAAGACTCATTCTGATGATTTTCAGGTGGGGAGTTTGGAAGAGGGGCACTTGCTGTTCAAACTGCATTATCAAGCTAAAGGGTTTTATTTGAGGTAAACCGCTGCAGCTCTTTGGAAACTGTTGGACATCATATGTGAGAAATATCAAACTTATTCCTTGTTGGTGTAGATATGGCAAAATTACAAAAAGAAGAGTGCTTTTTGAGGGTATCAGGTAGGTGGGATGGAGGTTACTAGAGCTGGGTGATATGGCTGAAAAACAATAGTATTTCATGACATTGAAAATCATTGATTTGTTTTTTGTTCTAAATATTAAAAATACCAAACTGGTAACATGACTGTTCCTCATTTATCCACAATTTCTTTTTAAGTTGTTGTACCCATTTTTCCTTTCACTCCACCCTGATCTTTCTTCACTTTTAAGCAGTTATGGGGCAAAACATGAAGCTGCTCCTACATACTCATACCCATATTGCGTCTACTCTGTGGACTATGGAGAATCTGCAGGCAGTTGAGATTTCATATCGAAGCGTACAAATTGCCTACATTTCTTGTGAAATTTTTCATTTCCCACAATCCTAATGGATGCTAGCAGGTTTGATGAGCTAGTTTGGTGTCTAGCTTGTTTATTCTGCACTAGGAAAGCCACCACTCACCTGGTGGAAGAGATAAAACACTTCATTGTGAACACTGTTTCCTGTGTGAGTCAGTGTGTCATTGACTATGTGCTGGTTGTCTTAAAACTGTACCTTTTGGAACGTATCTGGTAGACAAGTACAAGCAGATCTCCGTGTATTAAATACACCTGAATATGTTGGGGGCAACTGGAAACTGCTACACCTGTTTTCCCTCCCTGTCTGAAATTAAATCAGACCAATCTTCTCTTGTTTCTGGTTAGCTGCACAAGATCATTTCTGTTTGCTAAAAACCTCAGTAATAAAAGAGTTAATATGTCAGAGATTTATTTATTATTAATGTCTTCAGATGCATTTCATTAGCGAGGAACAAATTCAGGAAGCTTTTTGCGCCTCTTGTTTTATCCCACATCACACACTCATCAATTAAGCCCAAGACTTTGACTCTTCTGGTGACAAAGTCTGGGAGTGTGTGTGTGTGTGTGTGTCCCCTCACATAATCATCTGTGTGTTAGCCATTGCCCCATTTGCCCTGATTGTGGTCGGTGTGTGCCAGAGGCCCATTTGTGGCGGCCAGCGTGTCGGGCGGCACGTGCAGCAGCATCTCTGTCGACACCGTGGTCTAGTTCGCAGAGCGCCTGGGGTACAGGACGGCCTTGGCCACGCTTGTCCAAACAAACAGCTTACGTCCTGAAATATGGATGTGACGGAGGCGCATATTATGCTGTCGTTGTCATCCATGCATTGGATACAGCAGATTTATGCTCAGGGTCTTGCCGCTACAAGGATCCTAACAAAGCTGATAATTATAGCTTGGACTGAAAGGCATTGCTGCAACACTTTCTTTGTTTTATTTTTATCTTGCATTTTAATAGCAGATGTGTTCAGGAAGAGAGGAGGAGGAGGAGATGTCACCTTGGAATGAACAGCAGGATCATCAGCTTGTACGCTGCATTAGCTATTCACTTCACAGGTGTTGCTGCTGACAGATGAAGCTAACTGAGGTCAGAACGCTCAACCTGTGGTCAGGAAGCACAGTTTATAAAAAAAACATGACCTGTCATTACCCTGCCATCATTCATTCCACTTTCACTTTTATTTGTCATGTTAAGTTAACATAATTGTAAATTGATTATTGACTAAAATAATAAGTTACAATTTAGCAAACATTTACTGAAGTCTCAGCATCCTGTGTGAGCAGAAAGGTCTGACTTTTATCATTTCATGTCTTAGTGAATGAAAGCTCCAGACTAAATGGTTGATGGCAGATATGAAGAACAATGGAGTACTGTGCATTTTTATATATTTCCTTTATATTTTTCCACTGAGCTGACAACTAGCACTGTTACTTGTTTAGCTCCTGTATTTTGTGCGATCCCAAACACGAGGGTACATCACATAAAACAAACTGTTTACAGAAAGATTGATCAGTTCAACCTTTATGATTTTCAGTTTGTGTGTTAAACAACCTTGGCTGATTCACTACACACAGCAAAGGCTGAGCTCTCTGCCAGCAGCTCAAAAAAGACTTCAGGAATCTAAAAAATGTATTACTCAACATTTTTTCTCCTTCTTTTTTGTTTTATATGGAGTTTAAACAGATTAGTGTTACCTACTTCACACCATTAAAACCAATTTAATTTACAGACAGTTTGGTCATATGAACTAGAATTCAGAATTTATCCATTATGTTTTAACACCTCAGTTCATAATGTTGTCACTCGCCTAATGTAAAGACAAATGTGATTTTATTTCGGTTATATTTAATGCTACAATGGTCAGAGAGCAAAGTTGAGCTGACGTCTCTCTAAAACAGGCTCCAGCTGTTCAGACAGTAAGATAATAATCCTTCAATTAACACTGTTAGATTTAAAACAAGAATGAAGGCATGTAGAAAATTATAAAGTTATACATTATTGATAACTGGTCTCCATGGATACATATGGAAAGCAGCCTTTAACCTCATGCAGACACTCAGACACATGAACACAACAGTCACCTCTCTTACCTTTAAGGGAAAATTTCTTGGCTGTTTCTTGTGTTTCACAATTTAGATCTTACTGTAAAATAAAACACACCTTAATGTCTCCAGGGAGAGTTGTTCTCAGTTCAGTTCGAATTTGTCATGTAAAAAAAAATGTAGCTAAAAAATTGTCCTTCAAAAATGACAATATCACAAATTCTCCTGTGTGACTTGTGCTGCTGCTCCGTCTCAGTGGTTTATAAGGATGCAGTGCCTGAGGTAAGCTCTGCTTTAAAAGTGGATTTCACATAGTTTGATCATTTATAATTTATTACAAAAAAATTCTCATCACGATAGGAATTTTGATTTATTGGTGTCTCAATAAATTTCAATTAACGACGTTAAATAAAAAACAAAACTGACAGTATTATTGTAACTCTTATTTTCTTCACTACTTGTTCCTCATCAACAAATATCAGTAAATCTGAAAATATAATCACTTAAAGAAGTGATATCACTCTCACTTCTTTAAGTGAGTGGTGTCCTGAACGTGCCTGTTTCAAATGGATAGGATTGTCCAGAGCAGTATTTGTGTTTGTAGCGCTATGAATCCTGTGCCATGCAGTCACATATAGTTACATGAAAAGAAGTAGTGAAGTCTGGAACCTCATCTCAGTACGTATGCACCCTAGGCAACAGGAGCATGTCATAAGAGACATGACAGGAGCTGATGTCACATAAAATATATTTTGTTTCCTTATGCTTAAATTCAAGTAGTAAAAAGTGTTTTTAGACACACCTGCATATGTAGCAACAAATCACTTACATTAAAGTTGCTTTTAAATGTTCTTAACTTACATGTAGCTGTAAATATTCACAGAAAATACATACACATTAATTAAATATTATTTATTTTTGTTAAATCAATTCTAGATCCAAGTGAGGATAAGTTGTGGTTGCGTTTCAGTTGCCTTTTAGGGAAAAAGGGCACTGGATAGTCTGTGTCACAGATAAGTAGGACCATAAGTTGCTCACAATGTTTGCTGACACAGGAACACCAGCTGGTGTAAAACTGCAACACTTAGTATTCTCAGTTCCCAAATTCTTGAAAAACATGTTTAAAAAGAAGAGATTATGCAATACAATGTTTTACACTCATTTCTAGAGTTCTCTCATGGCATTAGTGTCTCCATTAGCAGTCGGTCTAAATACAATTCAAAGAATTTAGGATTAGATTTTATCCGTGTCGCAGAGTTAAAAGTTCAAAGTTCTATGAAGAAGTTTTAGATTCAGTGTAGACAGCTCGTTTTCCAAAATCAGTGCAGCTTCCTGAAGCAAATGAGGGTTATTTGTCTTCCTTCCATGAAACGTAGCTGCAAAGGTCCTCACACTGATCAAACTCAACAGGTAGCGATTGGTATTAAAGGCCACCATCCATATTTGCTTTTCCTCTCTCTAATTAGACTAAGTAATCAATACCCCACAAGCAGGGAATTCTGTGGGGTCAGGACGGGTCTTTAATTTTCCCATTTGACCTTTACCAGGCAGTAGCAGTATCTGTGAACTCATTTATAACCGGAGCTCATTTAGAACATGGTGCTATAAAAAAGAGCCATACATCTTCTAACCGCATGTGTTCCTGTTGTCCCGTCCTGTTCTGTCCTCCTCTTGTTGGCGCTGCTGCCAGTGCTGCTCCTCTGCCATTCCTTCCAGCTTTCTGTTGAGTCTGCTGATGGCTGTGAACGGCTGAGTTTGGATTTGACCCTTATGAAAAGCTGCTCAATCTGCTTCGCATTTCACGCCGTTTGGCAGTTTGTGTGCCTCTTCTCATTTACTGATCTGTTATTATAGCATATTAAACTCATTACAGTGAGGGGCAGCTGGCTGTTAGGCTTTAATGGAGGGATATTGGGTTAATAATAATAGGAAAAACTTATTAGGATTAATAATTAGAAGCTTTGCGTGCTATTCTTGTCTCTTAATTTTCAGAAGTTGGAACTTTTTTTGTTTTGCAACAGGAATTCTGAATGACCTGTTGGAGTAACAAAATTATATTTTGTTCCATTTCCAGATGCTCTGGTTCTCTTTCTCACTGCAATGTGTCAAAGCAACCAAACTCTGAAAAACCTGTTCACCTCCTGCCCTGTGGGAGCGCTGCACCAAAAAACACAAAAGAAAACAACACAAATGGATTGGCATCAGATTTTTGCGGTTGCTGGATTTCTATTTTGTCTTTGGTAAAATACCACACATTTGTTTTGGTTGTAATTACCCAGAATGCCCTGCTCTTCTTCTCCTCCTATTTAATTAATTGTGTGTCTCATGTTTATTTGAATGATTTTGACTCAAAACTATGAAAATCCAACATTCAGTTTTTTATTAAAAGAAAATAAACAGTTTTTCATGGCTGTACGATATTAGAATTTTAGGCAGTAATATTTTGCCTAAAAGAATTTTAGAAATATCATTGGAATATATTGTTGACAAATATATTCCATGTGATTGGAATATATTTGTCAACAGTTACTATATTTCAATTCTTGAGTACAAAAATATTTTACAACTTATGCTGGGATATCTACATTGTATTCTTACAGAATACTGAGATTAACCTCAACTTTTCCAGTACAAAAACGTCAATCTACTCAGAAGTATATGTATGTACCATGCAGCACATGCATGGAATCCCAGGTCAGGTTCCCATTTCTACCACACTTTCTACTTCCACTCAACTTCCCATTGAGCAGCTTATTAACAGCCAATTTCATTAGTAACTGTTACCGACTTGCTTTCTCTGTAGAGGGTGTCAATTTGTTTTAATTACAACTTCAGCTTTTTAAACTGAGGTACAGTAGTGTAAGAAGATGTCTTGTGTATCTACTGTTGAGTTGTCCCAAATCATTCTTGTCTAGTTAATACTGAGCTCCTGAAAACGTCTTTTCCCATTGAGCCGTATAATAGCGGTGATTATGTTGTCTGGAGACCTTGAAACGTCTCTCTGACAGCATTTGTCCCCCAAAAGCCAAAGAATCTTGAAGGTGTGGATGTTAGTTTGGCTTCTGAAACATTAAAGGGGGAGAAAAGACTGTGATCTCTCTCTCTCATTAGATCAGACTCGCCTCTCTGTTCCTCCATCACACTCTAGAGAGAGAAAAAAAAGATTTTTATGTTTCCTTTTTAACTAGTCACTAATGTCATAGTTGAACTTCACCTTCCCACACATATGCAGGACTCTCTGGTCTTCTTTTATTCTTATATTTCTCACTCGTTCACTGCATACATTACATGTCTTTTTATCATCGATCCTACATCAGTTGTGTTTTGAACTGATTTAAATAACCGTGACATAATTCCTGGAAACGATCAGGTTTGTCTGTGTTGCTCCTGTTTTCCTGCCGACCTCTTTCTCCCCAGACATGAAATGACTGTGAGAAAGACTTCCACTGCAAGCTGAGGCAATAACAATATAAATGCCACAGAAAATAGTCTTCTTCCAATGTTGGCTCCCCTCCTCCACTATTTAACTGTCTTTGTACCAACGGTGCCGTTTCCATGGCAGCTAGAGCATGTTGAGCTTTAGGATAACAGTGAAAAAAGTGGGGAGAAGGATGGGGAGTGATCACTGGCTAAGAGGGACTAAAAATAGTGAAGCACCTAATCCAGGGCATTATTTATTCATCTGAAACTTCTCTCGTCTGTGTAAACATTTCTTGTGCAGTTCCCTGTCGAGCGAGTTGCCAGTCTTCCAGCCTCAGCCCCCTCTGTCTTAGCGGCTAACGCCCGGCTACAGGAGCGCCGCTAGCCGCCCTCATGGTTGTCTTCAGTAACACGGAGACAAGCCATCTCCAGCAGTCACTGTTTTGGTCAGAAATGAGTAACTGTTACCAGACAAAGTTTTTGATTCGTTGGAGAATATGTGTGCTGTAGAGTTAAGCGACTCCTTAAATGCAGCAAAAAACTGAGCTAGTCTAATTTGAGCGTTGCAGGGAAGTGTAGGCTCAGTGGTCTGGAGCTATCACTCTGTGGGTGTTAGATTGATGAGCAGCAGAACAGAGGTCAGCCTCGGGCGGCAGGCTGGGCTGGGCTGTTTGATTCCTGGAACTGATAGCTAACATTGCTCCTGGTTTCTCACAGCTGCAGTTAATTAGCAAAACTAAAGACCAGTAAGGATTTCATATTCAAAAACAGACTGAGACGTGTCAAAATATCAAAGTGGTTATACAGTACATTGAGACATTTTTCTCACCCTCCTGCTTAGTAAATGAACATTAATTTGAACATAAAAAATAGACTATTGCCCTGCGACAGACTGGCGACCTGTCCAGGGTGACCCCTGACCCCGCCTCTCGCCCGGAACGCCAGCTGGAGAGGCACCAGCAACCCTCCCGACCCCACCAAGGGACAAGGGTGTCAAGAAAATGGATGGATGGATGGAAATAGACTATCATCTGCAGTCAGAGTCTCTTTCACAGCTGCAGCAATACAGACTGCTACAGGAGATCTTTCCTGCCCACAGTCATCATAATGTACTGTAACTCTTTGAAGAATCTTGAATTGATGAGTTACAGCAACATTTCATTTTCCATTAAAAATAAAGTATTTTTAAACTGAATTGAGCTGAAAATACAATTCAAAAAGGTTACTTAGAATGAAGTGTTGCAAAACACATTAAACCAATCAGATAACTTATTTATTTATTTAGTTAGTTCTTTTTGAATATGTAAAAATTTGAACGGTATTGTACAGAAAGATGGAAAATAAAAAAACTCATATACATTTTAAATTTTTACAAATATTCAAGGGATGAGCTAAAGTATAACTAATAATGTTCCGCCCCTAACTAATCATAAAATTACTTTATTCGGCTTTCAATGTCAAAAGTCCCATGGAAGTTATGATTCATATTGCTCTTTTACACCATTCACATATTTACCATTTATTTCTCATGCAATAATAATCAAACGCTATGGAGTAGCTACACCAATAATGATGATAATTTTTGGTCTATTATTCATTCATAACCATATTTGTATGCTGGGATCTGAACCATTTCGTGGGTGGACATTGCTTTGAGCTCCACATTCAAAGCTTCACCCCACAAACAGAAACGCAGAAACTGTTTCTTGTTGTGATAGTTTGTGTTTGATATTGATGTACAAGATATAATCTTGAATTAAAAAAAAAAATTCAAACAATATGCCTCATAGTTACATCGCACCATTATGTACATATGTTTAGTTTCTAGAATAAGTTAAGAACACATTTAAAAATAAAATAATTCTCCTCTTAAGACTCAAGACTTGACTTGAGTCATACATAAAATCTTCATCTCCTATAATCTGGAGTGAAAGTTGGTATGTGAGGCGCAGACTGTAGTCTAATAGCTGCATATTTTCCTGTGAAAGCTTGAATTACTAGCCCAGTAAGTTAGAACAATTCTTGGTAATGATTTATAACAATATTATAATGCTGATGATGGTGATCATGCAGATGTTTTTCCAACTGCATAATACCAGGTCATTTCAGTGTAAACTAAACTTCTGACATCCTCACACTGCTAAGCTAGCTGTTTCAGTACAAATTCACTTTCAGCCTATCACAATAAAAGTACTTTCTGTTATGTTCATGCTGAAAATTGACATTACTCACCACAATGTACATCACTTATACGATCATTTAAAAGTTTTTATTATTTTTTTATTAATATGTTTACTGTTTAAACTTGTCAACAAACATTCTTATTATCCTGTCACAATATTATCTGCCTTGTATTTTACGGGGATATAAAGACCCCCGAAACAGTTGTACCTCTACCTTTTTGCAGCAGAGCTTTAAAACATGGAATTCTGTGTTCCATAACTTTTGGCATTGAGAGATGTAGTATGAACCACATATTTGGTACTGCTGTGAAAATTAATGTATTAACTGTGGCTGGGCTATAAAACAAGAATTATATCTATTGCGATATCTATCGCTGATCAATATCAGCCTCTCACAGCCCAGCTAAAAAATGTTGGTGGCATCAACTGACTCACTCACTCTTTGGTTACCTAGCAACAAGTTGTTGTGGAACAAGAATAGCAGTTCCATGTAGCCCCAACATACTGGGGTGTCCTTCACTCCTCGGACGTCTGCAGGTTCTCGAAGGGGGCTCAATGCACACCCAAAATGGACATCCACCAGACAAGTCCAAAGAAAGGTAAATCTTTACGTGGCGCAGGAAACAGCAATCGTTGCAGACTGTTTTGTATGCAACACCGAATCAGCACAATCAGTCACAAGAACATGCTGCTCTGTTCAAAACAGTGAGCAGTGGCTGCCCTGGTTTAGAAGAAACAGGGCTGGGTGCCTAACCTAGCTCCTCAAACTAGCTAATATCCATTTGCATTGTGGGAAATGAAGGACTTTGTCAAGAGAAATATTGGCAATCAGTACGCTCCACAATCTCAGCCATCCACAGGGAGTTTGCGGTCCACAGGATAGAGACAATCTGTCTGAGTGTGGGAACACGTTCATGATTTGCAACCGTGCCCCATAACTAGACATGTACCAATCCAATATTAATATCTACAGTAATTGGTCCTGATATTGAATTCTTATCTGCATATGGGTGACAATGTTCTCGATCTATAAGGGCAGATCTACTTAAACTGATTCTATGCCCTGTGCTCTGAGTGACTTCATGCGTTATGATTTATTTTATACTGGCTGTTCAGTCAGTTGCACTGACTGAACAAATTAACGTGTTGTTTTTACATGTTTGACCAAGTTTATGAAGCTACTGGTATATTTAAATGTGCTGCTGCAGAGTTATCAGGTAAATTTGAGATTCAGTACATTTATGCCTGTTTTTTTTTTTTTAAAAAGATCTATTTTAAGTTATTTCAGTTGTTTTTCTGTATTGGATCAGTATTGGATGATACTAATCTCCAGGTATTGGTATCAGAAGTGAAAAAAGGGCATGGGTGCATTCATACTTATAAATGCTTAAAAATAAAAACAATCTTGGTGGCATGAAAGGAAAAAATGAAATTGTGGAAATTGCACATAAAAGCGGAAAACCCCAGAGGAGCTGGTTTGACTGTCATAAAATATAAACTCTTTTTTGTAATGTATTTATTTGCTGATTATATAAATTTAATGTTAAATTTAATCAAAGTAACAATAGCTGTTGATGTGTGTGCAGAGCACATAAGCAAGCAAAGTCATAAAAACAAACAACGACTCACTAACTGAGAGTCCAGTCCTATCGTTCAGGGTAAAGAGCCGTTCAAAAGAGTCAGACTGTAAGCTAAAGATGATAACAATACAACATGTTAGATGATGGGGGGGTTAGTCCAAAGAAAGATGGATGTGAATAATTATTGTAATATAGGATGCAGTTTGTCAGCATAACTTGCGAGTCTGTTAAACTCATGTACAATGGCAATACTTTCAAAATCCTGAATAAATATAGATATTGTCATAATTAATTTAGCTGTAAAAAAACAAATTGCTGCTATGCTAACTGATTTGGAACATGGATTTTGCAGCCCTTTGTCTTGGTTTATTCTTAAACACAGCACTGTTTCTTCTGCAATCACTTGAGGAGATGAGACTGAAGAAAACATGTAATTTATTCTGACATGATGACTGATTGTATAATGGAGATGACATTTTCCAGGGTCCTGCTGCATGCATCTGATTCACAGCTGGTTAAATCCACCAAAGCCCGTTAAGAAGCAAACACATGTATTAGCTTCTGCTTTTGGTTTTGGTACTGATCACAGATCAACCCAGATACAAATTAGTTTTTATTTTTTTCTTTATCAACCAGTGATATAATACTTAAATACTGACCACATTAATTTGGTATTAGGCACATATACAGTCTCATTATTGAGAGCAGTAACTTGGAGTGTGATACAATAACATGTCATCAGTATTATATGATATATAGGCCTCTAGAGTAAACTCATCCATGATCTGGTTCTTCATGGATCACTCAAAGCTAATGAGCACAGCTGAGGGTAGGAACGTAGATCCACTGTTAAACTGAGAGCTTCGCCTTTTGACTCCACCGCGACAGAACAGTACAGCTCTTGCTTCACTGCAGACGTTGCTCCAATCTACCTATTGATCTAATGCTCCATGTTGCCTTCATTCATGAACAAGAACTCGAATACTTAAATTCCTGCACTTGAGGTAGGTCGTCTTCCCTGACCTGGAGAAGGTGCTCTACCCTTTTCCAGCTCAAGACGATGTCCTTGGATTTGGAGACACTGATCCTAATCAGTTCACACTGAGCTGTGAACCGCTCCAGTGAAAGTTGTAGATCACAATCTGATGAAGCCAACAGAACCACATTATCAGCAAAGAGTAGAAACACAATCCTGAGGCCTCAAAATGGATCCCCTCAAGACTTTAGCTGTGCCTAGAATTTCTGTCCATAAAGGTTATGGACACAATCGGTGACTAAGGGCAACATTGGTGGAGTCTAACTCTCACTTTAAACAAGCCTCACAGCCCTGATATTATATACTGAAATGTATGTTACTTGAAATTAATTCAGCTGGTGCGATTGTATTTTTCAACAATTTTAAGGACACGATAAGAGTTGTTTTCATAATTAAAAATATTGATGTCTGAAATTGGGTCTAAACATAGACTATTTTGTACTTTAATGTGTTTTGAGTCTTTTTGTGGCTGTTTGCAGAAAAAATAATATAATAAAAAATGCTAGATTGATGGAAAAAAAATATTGTTAGTGGTCAGCCTTTCACACAAACACTGTTATTTTCTTATTGAAAACGCAGACTCAATAGATTAATAGAAAAATGTTCACACAGCTTAGAATTGTTTCATTCTAGGTACAATTGTATGTGATTTTGATTGAATTGGCCTCACAGTTTCTAATATTCTAATATTCATCTGACTGGGAGTGCAGATAAATACTTAGACTGTACTCCAACAACAGGCATAAAGATTAGACCTTTTATTTCCTTCTTACACCTTTTCAGGTGAACTCATATAGTATTTGTGAATAAGAGGACAAAAAATATCCTAAACCTTCCTTCATCTAAGACAACACCAGTGAAGTAAGATGTTTTTATTGAATTGTATTCGGTTTTATCAGTCCCATTCCATCCTCTTTGTTAGGGGAGATGTGCTCATGCTGGAAACCTGGATGAAGTTTGGTGTTCTTCAGATCTTCAGACAGCAAACGCAACAAAATGTTAGAGTTGGGTGCTGAATGCAGAAGATATACAGCTCTAAACATCTTTCTTTTTGAAGTTGCTGTTTTCTTTTCGGTGCCCTGTGGGTGAAGTTGAAATTTTTGATTCTCTGTCAGTAAAAGTGTAAATAGAGAAAAGTTTGCTTGATCTGGGTCTTGAGAGATACAGCAAGGCGTCTGCTGCAAGTTGAGAGCACTGGGGTCATTCGGTATCGTTGGTTTTTGAAGCAGTACTTCTAAAATTTAATGGGTTTGGGGGAGTATGCAAAATACTTGATCTGTTTTACTAATCATTGTAGTTGGACTCAATCCCAGTTACACTGCTTAATTGTAGATTAAGTTTCTACAATGTAATTTTGAAATGTAAACTGTAGCGGCTATTTGAAAATGGTCGCTACTGTAGTAATCCTGAGTAGCGGCCACTAACAAAACCAAAGGCCTCTCAGTATTGCTGCTTTCATTGCCAGATTGCCACATTTCCAATAAAGTGAAGCCCCAGGGGATGGTGGTCACGTCTAAATCTTGTTTATAATCATGACTATTGCTACTTTTGTCTATTCCTATACAATTAAGTAATACAAATGTCACAGAATATCTGTTCACATTAAAACAGCCTGTATGTGCAGGCTGAAACACTTAAACTCTAGCAATAGGAAGCTTTCAGTGCACTACGTCGTTGCGTAACATACCTGCAGTTTGGTCGTGTCACTGGGATAGGAAGGACTTTGTAGTATGTGGGTCAATTTATTTGACAAGATAATCCCCTCTAACCTGTTGTTGGATTACAATCTAAAATAAACCTGTTCACATGATAGGTCGGTGCCTGTTTAATGTTTAATCCTCCAGCTTAATGAAAGTTACCAGATGTTCTCATTAGAGCAAGATCGGCAGTGGTTGTCCCAAGGCTTATGCTGCTAAATATAACAGGCCTGAGGCCGATGAGATAGTACTGTTCAGTTTCTATGGCAACAGTTTACAGCAGGAAAAACAGTTGACCCGTCTGCCATAGCTGCATTTTTACAGTCTTAAAGTTGAACTGTACCAAGAAAGTCCGTCACATTGCAGATATTGGGCAGCACAGCGGACCCAAGGAATTGCAAGAGCAAGGGACTAGAGCTGCCAGTGAACAGCTATAGTTCACAAATGTTTTGAACTTTTAAATCGCTTTTAACAGCCTTAGTAATTCAAATATCTAATACGCCTTCTTATGCATTAATAAAGACAGTGGAAACTGTCACAGAAGCTACCAGGTGCAGTCGTCCTTACCTTCGATCTTAGGGAGTACAGCCAATCAGCACCAAGGAAAATGAACGGCGCTCCTGGAATGACTTTTTTACAAACAGTAGCCAATAGAGTGTTAAATACCATTCCCAATCGGCATTTTATGAAGAATATTTCATAAAATATCTGGAAATAATTTGGAGTTGAGCTCTACAGAAAAATCTGCAAAATCTAAATCACTGACACGTGTGGTCACTGTACCAGCTTTTCTTGCATGGACTTGATGCTTAATAATGCTTGATACCAGCCAAAGTTACCTTTTAGTGACCTACTGGTGTTTTTCACCAGTAGGCAATCAGTTTGATGAGCCAGCCTCACCAAAGCTGGAGAAACGACCCAACTCAATTTCACATCCTTTTCTGCAGCAGAAAGAGCAGATTCAGCACTTGAGTTGATAGGGAAATTTGAAATAACATTAATTCCCTGGACACCCACAGCACTCTACTACTGATGGACCTAAAATAGATGAGTAGTCAGAGACTGGAGAGCACTTCATTCCAGACCTGAATGGAGTGGTAATCAAGGAGGGGGCATGGCCTCTGTATGTTTCTGTTAACTCATGTTGTTGAGTAACTGAGATTGTCATGGCCCACATAATAACTGGGTTTCCAATGAAATGGAGGTAATTTATTAATCAGCATTTCAGTAAATGAGGAAAGAGACAAGCGGGCATTTATTTTGGAGCTAAAAGTTAAGATTAGAAATCAACTCGGGTATTCTGTGTGTATTCTATTGGCTTTGAATAGTCAGCGGACATACCAATGAATTTATTTCTTGTGACAAATTCCTTCATTTCCCACAATCCTAATTGATGCTAGCCAGTTTATTGAGCTAGATGTGACTGGTTGTGGAATATGAAACTGCTGCTGAGGATGTTACACAACAAGCTGTTGCGCTACGTAATACATCCTAGCTAACCAAAGAGCGAGTGAATTAGTTGAGGCCACCAACTTAGCTTAGCTGGTCATAAGGGGTTGAGGCTTTCGTCTGCCTACACCTTTCAGAATGCAATGCACTTCTGGACTCCAGTGAAATTATTTAAATTTTACCAGACATGTTTTCTTCAAAAACACTTTGCACAAGGCGATTTGCATGTTTTTGGGCTGTAAGAGAAAACTCAAACACCCAGAGAAAAATTTAACACAACCGGGTTATTATACATTTCACCACCTAAATATTGTTTTACATTAGTTTATTTATAGTGGAAGTTCTTTGAGAGTTTTTAACGTAAGCAAACAGAAATTCTGGAGGAAGTCGTTCAGCTCTGCTTTAGGCTAGTAGCCTGAGACCATTTTTGTTTTTCATGGACTTCAAGATTGCTTGTGAGCTCATGGCTGTAAATATATATAAACTCACATCGTGTTCATTTGTTTTAAAAGTAAAATTTGTTTTTCCCACAGAATGATGTAGTTATTTAAACACAAAAGACAGTGATGAGAGAAGTGAAAAGTGTGATAGCAGAAAAGGGATTTGAGTCATGTGTTTACCTGCCAGTGGTCCTTTTTTCCGTATTGTTGCCATAGCAACAGCAGATTCTTGTGTTTGTGTGTGCTCCTCTGGGCTCCAGTGTGAGCGTGTTTGAGACAGTGGATGTAATTCTGCCTGTCACCAAAGCAGCCCAGAGCCGACTCCTCAACTGCTGGTTGCCAAGAGACCAGACAGACACATCCTCCGCCTCTTCAATGAGAAACCCGTTTTCACTAGATTCCTAAAACCTCAGACTGTTTGAATCTCATGATATGGGCAGAAAGTAGCTCTGTTAGCCAGATCATGTAAAATGTACTTTAAATAAACTTTTTACAGTCAAATTAATCCTTAGGTTTTTTTGTTTTTACATTGCATAGCTATAGGAATGTGATGGACAGGTTTATTTAATCTTTCCCTCCCTGTCAGCCTGTTATGGCTCAGGCTGAAGTGAATGTTATAATTATTAAACACAGCTGTTTATGCTGTTAATAGAGAAGTACTGTTCTAGCTGTTGATACTCATTAGCTAAGCAAAGCTAACAATGCCATTTGTGCTATAAAAGAGAGATTTTGAACCTAAAGTCATTCAGACCTCTGACAAAGTTTGGATTTTTGTTGATGCAAGACATTTGTCTTTGATACAGATGTGTATCACAATATGATAAAATATGCGACATAAGTTATTTTTTTTCTATCTCATCTTATTTAGATTTTATTTAAAATGTTTTGTCCAAAATCATTTATAAAATTCTCAACAATCAACTGGAAATTCTTTTTTGATATTATATTGACAGAACCCTACGTGTGTTTCCATTGGTAATATGAGGATTTATCTTTGAGGCTGGAGCACCATCACCCTAATCTCTAACTCCCTCCACAAATTCACCACATTCACATTGGGATTGTGTCTTGCAGGTTCTATTACCATGCATTCTGTTGCAAAAATGGTTGTAGCACTGTTAATTTTTATCCCATTTCTATAATATATCTTAATTTAAAACTGAGAAAACTGTGGATGTTTCAATATGTGAAATATATGTTCTTCTACCTAGACATAAATCTATTAACAGTTTGGGTTCTGTCAGTTTTAGGCAATTAATTTCATTTTACATAACTGCCACTGTAGTAGTCACAGTTTGTAACATTATTAGTCTACATTGGTCTAAACCTTTTGCTACTACCAAAGGTGTAAAGTACAGAATAAGAGCAGCAGTAATGCAAAACAAGAAAATAAAAACTTTAATTATTTCTTATGTGCAGACAGTTCATAATTGTTTCATCTGAAGTCTGTTCTTGGTCTTTACATTTAGAAAGTGTAATTTATTAGTAATTTAGCTTTTACTTTGTAACATATCCGTTCTGCTTGCTTTTCAAATGAGAATCTGTGCTGTGGTGCAACATTGCAGTGTGTATTTCTTTTTCTCATACAGTGAGCCTGTGATGACGGAGGTGGAGCCTGTACTGGACTTTGCCTCCTCGGGGCGCTCTGGGAGGAGAAATGCTCTTCCGGACATCCTCGGATCTCCAGCAGGAGTGAACCCCGGCGACCTGCCTCTGAAACTGGCCGAGCTCTCTCTCAAAGGTTTAAAAAATTTCTTTTGCTTTCCTGGTTTATTTTCTTCAATTAAACTCTAAAACGTTCTGTAGATTTTTAAAATGTTTGGCTTTAATAATCTCCTCCTAATGAATCGGAAAAACAAAACCTATGATCATATGAATCAGTTCCCTCCACAAAGTCAGACATTTTTCTTATCTTTTGGGGGTTTGCAGCTAACAAATGCATGTGAAAACAGTCAGATTCTAACAGCACTTTCAAGAGTTTAGAGTCACTCCCTAACACTGAGTGTCACTCATTGTACTTTATCTCCTCGTTTTCATCCCACTTAAAATCTGTTGTCTTTGTGAGCCTTATTTTCCCAAAATTAAGAGAAAGATATTGAACTATTGTTTATTAGGAACAACACCACAAGGCATGTGAGCTTAGCAGACCCTAATGACTGGCACAGGTCCTGTATGCCTTTATATATCTGTACCTGCTTATTGGTGATACGACTGATATATTAAAATAGACGACCACATAAAAATGCCTATGATGTCATTTACTCTTAAAAAGCCTCTTTAGACCTTTGGAAGAGAAGCAGGCCCACAGCATCACAACTGTACCACCATACCTGACAGTGTCCATGAGGTCCTTTTCTACTCATCTTCTGTTTTAAGCCACCAGGAGTGCTTATTAGAGAAAAACTCAAATTCTCATCTGGCTAAAGCAGGAATTACTCCAGCATGGTGTGTGACATTTTGTGTGGCAGCTGAAGGAGGAGCAGCTCATCCTGCTCTCTCCCGTCCTTACTGATAACTTTGCCTATGAATTATTTTTAAAGCTACAACTTTTATTTTTAAAAGTCACAATTTTTACATTATCGACATCATAACTGGATTACTTCAAACCCAAGGACCGGGAGACTTTCTCACTTTTATTTTTACTTTACTTTTCCTCACCTCCAAGTTGAACTAGGGCAAAATGACCCAGTTCGACCCCAAGGACATTAGCAGTATTCAACAACGACTTCAGTTTTTAGAAACGAAGATTCAACGACTGGAGGTGAACTTTGAGATCAACGCTACCTGTGGAAATGAAACAACTCTTCCTCAAATCAGCGGAGAGGTCGTACACCAAGCAGCTCAGCCTGGATCGCTCAAGGCGCCAGGCCGAAACAAAGGTCTCACACTTTTGTTTGAGACGACTAACGGGGAGAACCCTTCACCTGGACGAATCAGCGTGGCTCTGACCCGCAACCCACCCTCGACTTCAACACCTGCTCCGCCAAAGAATAGCAAACAAGCAGCCTTCAGAAGAACAGGCTCAAGGACGCCTGACTAGGATGGGAGCCTCCGCTTATCAGGCCCGTGGTGTTCCCAAACAAAACGAGATGAACAGATCGACTGGTTCTCCTGCTCCTTCCCCCGTCCCAACACCTCCCCCCCTCCGCTCTCCTTCACTCCTCAGTCAATCACTAAAGAGAACCGGGCAGCACCTGACCCGCTTGCAGGTGCTGGTAGATGATCCGGGTCAGAGAAGAAGGACGGACTCCTCTTCCTCCCAGCACAACAGCATGGATCAACAGGATCGCCACATAGCTGAGGATACAGTTTCTGAGGTCTGAGACCGGGGACCAGATATTATCTTTACACCAGTTTTCCCCCAGAATGCATCTGGTCCCCTGGCACTGAATAGCAGGACAATACCTGTCCGGATCACTTCAAGACAAGATATAAAAAACAGAAACACAAAAAACGGCTGTTTTCATTCTAATCTCAGAATAATCACCTGCCTGAAGGAACCTAAGATCGAAGTAATCCCAGTCTCTAGGTCACTCAAACTGGCTCTTTTAAACACCAGGTCTCTTTGTGCTAAAGCCTTATTAATGAATGATTTCATCACTGAGCATAATATTGATTTTTTATTTCTGACAGAAACATGGCTGAATGACATTAATGAAGCAATCGTACTAATTGAATCAACGCCTCCCACTTACAACTTTTTAAGTGAAAATAGAAAACTCAAAAAAGGAGGAGGCGTGGCTTCAATATTTAAAGATACCATGAACTGTAGCAAAATCTCTCTGGGTCAGTTTATGTCTTTTGAGTATCTTGCAATCGAGGTAAAAGGCCACAAACAAACCTTGACTCTAACTTTATACAAAAGTCCAACATATGTGGAAAATTTCTTTACGGACTTCAATGAGCTTCTATATCTTATATGTATTGATTACGATTGTTTGATAATTGTCGGTGATTTCAACATTCATGTTGACAACCCCCAAGACCGAGGGGCTAAAAAGCTTTGTAATATATTAGAGAGTTTTGGTTTAATACAACATGTCAAACAAGCAACACACACTCATGGACACACACTGGACCTGGTTATCAGTGAGGGTGTGAATATTTCCAATGTCTCTGTAACTGATGTCGCCTGTCGGACCACTTTGCTGTTATCTTTGACAGTTTTTATCTGCTAACATACTTGGACAAACAGCCACTATCACAAAACGTACTTTCACAGAAAACACTGCAGAAATATTTAATCAAATCTACTCTTCTTCCTCGCCGTTAAGCCATAATGACGTAGATAAGTTAGTAGATGATTTTCAGTGCAAACTTTCAGATATCATTGATTACATTGCCCCCATTAAAGTGAAGGTTGTGACTGGTAGGAAGAATCTCCATGGAGAAATGCACAAACAGTTCAATCTGCAAAACAACTCTGCCGTAGGGCCGAACGGAGATGGAGTAAAGCTCAACTTCACGTTTACGATGACATCTACAAAGAAAGATTACGTCACTATCACAAAACACTAGAACATGCAAGAGAAGCTTTCTTTGCAGATGTCATAAACAAAAACATTAATAATGCTCGAGTTTTATTTGCTACTGTTGACAGGCTAACAAATCCTCCGATGACGTTGCCACCTGAACTTCAATCTAATGCTGCCTGCAACAAATTTTCCAGTTTCTTTTCAGAAAAAATCCAAAACATCAGAGGATTAATCTGCACATCCACTCCAAAGCCAGTACCAATGCTGTGCCCAAACAAAACAAATGCAGGAACAACGACCCATTTACAACTACTTAATTATAAAACTTTAGAAGAAATCATAAGTCAATTAAGCTCCGGTTCCTGCTGTCTGGATGTCCTACCCACACATTTCTTTAAGAAAGTCCTGCCAGTCGTTGCTAATGATCTGATCCAAATAGTAACTCATCACTGTCTTCAGGTGTTTTTCCCCCAGGCTTTGAAGACAGCAGTTATTAAACCGCAGATAAAAAAGAACAATCTGGACAAATCAATACTACAGAATTACAGGCTGATCTCCAACCTCCCATTCATCAGCAAAATTATTGAAAAAGCAGTTTTTAAACAATTAATAACTTCATAGCAATAATGAATCGCTTTGACTCCTTCCAGTCTGGTTTCCGGCTCACCACAGCACAGAGACGGCCTTGTCAAAGTGTTCAATGACAGCCATATAAATACTGACTGTGGGAGAACCACAGTGCTGGTTCTGTTGGACCTCAGTGCAGCTTTTGACACTGTTGACCACGACATTTTACTGAATCGACTGGAGACTTGGGTTGGACTCTCCGGTCCGGTGCTCCACTGGTTTGAATCCTACATAAAGAACAGGGATTTCTTTGTTTCAATCGGAAATTTTTCATTGGAGAGGTCAAAGGTCACATGTGGGGAACCCCAAGGTTCAATCCTAGGACCCCTTCTCTTCAATATTTATATGCTCCCACTGGCTGAAGTTATAACAGGAAATAAGATCAGCTACCACAATTATGCGGATGATACACAGCTTTACATCACAATGTCACCAGGTGACTCTGAACCCATCCAATCAATGAACAGATGCTTAGAACAGATCAATGTATGGAGAAAACTTTCTCCAGCTGAACAGAAACAAAACTGAAGTTATTATCTTTGGACCGAAAGAGGAACGAACCAGAGTCAATGTGCAGCTTCAGTTACTACAACTACAAACCAGCAATCAGCCCGAAACCTGTGAGTAGTGATGACCTCTGACCTGAACCGTCAGAGTCACATTAAGACAGTCACAAAGTCGGCTTTCTATCATCTGAAGAACATCTCCAGGATCAGAGGACTAATGTCTCAGCGAGATCTAGAGAAGCTCATCCATTTATCTTTAGCCTCATTGATTCCTGCAACAGCGTCTTCACAGGTTTGACTAATAAATCAATCAAACAGCTGCAGCTGATCCAGAAGCTGCTGCTGCTGTTCTGACTAAAACCAGGAAAATAGAGACATAACACCAGTTTTAAAGTCTCTACACTGATTCCCTGTAGCTCAAAGGATAGACTTTAAAATACTGTTGCTAGTTTATAAATCACTGAACGGTTTAGCACCACAATACCTTAAAGATCTGCTAGTGCCGTACCAACCGTCTAGACCCCTCAGATCTTCTGGTTCTGGTTCTGCTCTGCATCCTCAGAACCAGAACGAGACGAGGAGAAGCAGCATTCAGCTTCTACGCACCACAGATTTGGAACAAACTTCCAGAGCACTGTAAAACAGCTGAAACACTGAGTGTCTTTAAATCTCAAATTAAAACCCACCTGTTTAGAGATGCTTATGGATAGACTGAATGTTTTTACTTTTAAGGATTTTAACTCTTTAAATCTTTCTCAAACTCTGTCTTGTTCTGTTTTTATTTTTATTTCAAATTGTGAAAAGCACTTTGAAATGCCTTGAATCCTTGTAAGATACAAAAACTCTGAGGTTTGAGAATCCTTGTATGATGTCGAGGTTTGAGATGTTTTAAAATGTTTTCACTTTTAATTTTTACTTTTAATAATGTTTTGATCTTCTAATCTTTTTCAAAATCTGTCTATTTCTGTTTTCCTTTTTATTTTAAGTTGTCTAAAGCACTTTGAAATGCCTTGCTGCTGAAATGTGCTATACAAATAAAATTTGATTGATTGATTGATTGAAAGTGTCTGATGGTTGCTATGGAGATTTAAAGAGCCCAAGACACCAATCTTTGCTGTAGTTTTTGAGTCTCCCTCTTCTCTGCGTGTGGTGACAAAATAAACCTGGACGCTTCTCCAGGACAGGGGCGAGTGACTAAACGTAGTGGGAAATGGGTCGTGTCATATTTATACCCCAGGAAATCCAAAACTCTCTAGTTAGAAGTTCCTAGTAACCCTGATCAGTTCAATAAAGTCAGAGAATTATGTCCGTTAAATTGATTTCCTGAGAGCTACCAGCTGTCTAGCTACCATTAACTATGGTAAGATGGTTATTTCTTGTCATGTATTATTAACAGTGCTCATTTTAATGTACACGTTAACACTAGAATTTGTCAGGTATCTGTGTTTTTGCTTGTAAAGTCCAGTTTTCACTGTGTTCGCAGATGGCCCTGGAGGAGCTCAGTCCCCCACGGTGGAGGAGACCCCCGCGCCACCGGAGGGCTCAGAGGAGAAAAACGGATCGTAGACGCTTGTTCATTAACTTCCCTGAGGACGATGCAGAGGTCAGCTGAGCGTAGCGAGGCGAGGAGCGACCTGTGGAAGAACCAGCGACGATCCGCAGAGGGTTTGCCTGTGTTGCGGAGCAGCAGAACCACAGGGGGGAGGGAGGCAGAGGGACTCCCAAAAGGACCGATGCCTGGAGCTTTGTGCTGGTTAACACTTCGCACTATCTGAAAAGGTTCAGATGACACTCGGCTGGTGTTTATCTGTTCAAAGGTGACTCGTACAAACCGCTGAGAACACAACCCGGAGAATCAAAGGGACAGTAAAAGATTGCACACTGTACAGGACTATTTTTGTATGATTTGTTTAAAACTAAGGAACTTGTTGCTGTAATTTCTCCTGATTTACTGATTTTGTTTTTTGTCATGCTGTGTGTTTTTCCAGCTCTCACAGGATTTGGAGTTTGACAGATTTGAACCCTTTTCACCCATTTGAGTACAACCTGATGGTAACTAACCAGAGTGAAATAAGGAACTGTTTTGGTTGTTTCACACGGATATGCAGTAACGTTTAGGGTATTTTCACACGTAATAGTCCTGTAAATTTAGTTCAACTGCAACACTTGTTTCATTGGTAGCTGCTGTACTTTTCTTTCACACAGCACTGTGTAAAGCCAACCAAATACTTTGAAAAACTTGTTCCTCTCCTTGCCTGCGGGGGCGCTGCACCAAGAACAACTGAAGGAAATGACACAAAACCCTCTGAGTGCAGCTTCCTTCTTCAGGAAATGTAAACATAAATGGATTGGCATCAGATTCTAGCGGTTGTGGAATTTCTCTTTTGTCTTTGTAAAAGACCACAAACCATTTCTCCTGTTAGAGCTACTCTCATGCGTAACTTTTAGTTGTATTTACCCAAAATACCCTGCGCTGTAGTCCACTTCCAGTCTCTGGTCCGCTTGGTGTTTGCACCAGAATTCGCTTCAGCTGAACCCAGACCAAGGTTTTTGTAGGCGGACCAGAGTTCACTTTTAGTTTGGTTACACATTAACACATCCCCAACTGAACTGGAGTTGGATTAAAGATGACTGAACATTTCTGGTGTGAATGCACCCTAAATAGGGATTCTCTGTATGTATTCAGACCTGAAGCTGGGCTGCAATTGTACAGTTTCTACATAGACTGTTTCAAGTCAGAAACAATTTAGCTGACCATGCAATGAGGTGTGAGTGCTTTGGGGGTAAAAATCCAGTGTGGTTCCACATCTTGAGACATTCCTCTAGAGAACTATGTTCTACTGCCGCTGATGCCCCAAACTCTTTTATAGCACTGCTGATATAATAGTTATTTCAAATTTCTTCAAAATTTTGACGAAGGCTGCTGAATTTTCCAAATGTATAAAAGTGTGTGCCTAGTGGCATCTTCGCTGTAAAGTACTGTTATCTAATTACTTTGGGCTACTGATATTTCCTCAGATTTAATTGGTGGTCCATGTTTACTACTGTGGGACGTGTGGACCTCTTCTGTGTTAGCTGTTTCTTCATCCCTACTCCTCCATATGCCCGCTGCAAACAATGCGTTTTCCCCGCATGGAGGGCGCTGGCTGTCTGCCTCTCCAACCAGAGGAAAGTCTGTTCGCGGTTATCAACACATGAGCGCGAGCTGAAAATTGGTGCCACAAACAGACACAGAGTCCCACCTAGTCAGCTAGCAGCTAGCAGTTAGCCAGCTAGTCAGCTAGCAGCTAGTCAGCTAGCAGCTAGTCAGCTAGCCAGCTAGCAGCTAGCCAGCTAGCAGCTAGTCAGCTAGGAGCTAGTCAGCTAGCAGCTAGTCAGCTAGGAGCTAGCAGCTAGTCAGCTAGCAGCTAGTCAGCTAGCAGCTAGTCAGCTAGCAGCTATGATACTGTATATAAACCTACTGCAGTGTAACACGTCATACGTCGCTGCGTGTGTGCATACCAGACCGAACCCACAAAGAAACGCTGTTGTGTAATTGTGTCTATTGGGGCGTGTGTTACCAGTGGCTCTGTGTGTGTGTGTGTGTGTGTGTGTGTGTGTGTGTGTGTGTGTGTGTGTGTGTGTGTGTGTGTGTGTGTGTGTGAGTGGACGTTTTGTCACTAATGCAACAAGGTAAACCCTGGTCTCAAGGAACCAGACGTGTATGTTGTTTAGTGGTGCATATGAATTCATAATGTTGATTCTATCTGGTGGTAAAAAATTGCCATAATAAACCCAGAGGCTTTATGTATTCCTTTGTGTGGTAGTATCATTTCTCTGGTGGGATTTTGTTTTTTCTTTCTTTGCTTTTACTGATCCATATTCGAAAATTAAATTTTTATCCCAAAGTGGAATTAACTCCTGTCATCCAAGTATCTTCAGAGAGTCGTTGTGGATGGTGATGTTGTGGGCAAGAAGGAACTCCAGTAGCAGTCAGTCTTTCAACAAATTTGAATAAGCCTCTGACTCTTGTTGTCTCATGACCATCATGACATTGTAAAGGCTCATCTGGGCAGCAAGGGCCGTGTTTTACAGTAATATGTCTGGGATATAGGTCTGTCATGATAACAAAGTTTACTGGACACTGAATTCTCCCAGTAATTGATAAATGAGAATATTGTTGTTTTGAGGCCATTTACAATAAATATATTAATAATTGAGTTAAATGTTTTTGCACGGCCCATTTCAACAACGTCTTTTAATTAATAATGTCATTAAAATTAATGGAATTATAATGCAAGTCTGTCCTCTCAAAGACAAACATTAATTTTGTGAAGAGATAACACTGAAGTGGAAGATATTTTAAATATCCAAAATAAAAACAATAAATTAAATGGAATTGTGGGATATGGAGAAACTTGTCAAAAATAAAACTAAATAAGGCCTCAGGATTTCAATGTCAAGTTTGAACATACCCAGCTAGCATTGAATGTTTGGAGCTGTCCGCTAAACGTTGTCTTGAATGTCCGCCGAACATCCGGTGATTATGTTTGATCGACGGCCAAATGAAACTCCAATGGCTGTCCACGGGACGTTCACCGGACGCAAAATCGACCACCACTAGACTTTCATTTGTATGTGCGCTGATTTACTTTCAGCTGACTTTCACATTTTATTCAAAAATCAAAAACTATAAAATGGTTATGCTAGGTCCGTGGAAATGCTAACAGCAGCAATTTTATTGTAATGCGAGGTTGTCATGAGGAACAGTTGTCTTCCATTACCATGGGATATTAATCCAATGTTTTAACAAATTGTAGAGAAGGAAAGCTAGACCCACACTTACTGTTTTCACATGGAATGGTTGTCTTCTGTTTCCAAGGCATATTAATCTAATGTAATAAATTATAAAATCGATGACAATCACTTAAGAACACTTGGCAAATAATTTATTAATTTTATAGTATTAACATTAAAGACTACCCACAACAAAATATGATAATCACATTTATTTATACATAAGTACCAAAAAGACATGAAACCTTCTTAGAACAAAGTAAAACAGCACAGTATACATTTTAATGCAATTGCTTTTTTAGAAAAGACATTCACAATAATAAAAAAATCAAAGCAAAGTCACTAAAGTTATTATAATTACAACTGCTCCAGTTAGGGAAATTTTATATAGATCAGGGAAAGTCCTCCAGATCTGTCTTCAATGTCTAGATTTTCTCAGTAGACTTGTAGATAATTTATCTACCATAAGAAAATTGAATTCACATCGCTGCACTTTCAAAGTTTATTTTGGATCAATCTGTAATCGTGCCTTTAGTTATGAAAAAATGTTCATTTGCTACATTGTGTTTGTAGAATGTTGTGAACGTAGGGGCTTCGGTTCACTCATATTCTTAATTTGCTTCTCCGGTTTCAGAGGATGTTGACAGTGGCGGCAGCGCCTCCTGCTGCTGTGGAACATGACTGCAGGCTGCCCACACAATGAGGACAAACTGAAAAGATCAGGGCAGAGAGTTTTACTGTAGATTAGGATGAGCAGGTGGAAAGTAATCCAGACTTTCCTACGTTAGGTGTCATAAAAACAGGGTAGCATTTCAAGGATGGCTTGACGATTGCATCGCTCTTCACCTGCCCTTTACACAATGCTGCAGTTCCTGCTGCCGTGCAGCAGATGGCGGCATTCCCCGCATCATCCTTCAGCCACAAAGATGGGAGGATTTCTTCTATCTGTGGAGCAAACAAAATGACGGAAATTCTATTTCTGCTCTAATTTGGGCAAAAAATTAATATATATATTTTTTAAAAAATGCTGAGTTTTGGTTGAATTTGCTGTAAAAGCTCATCATCAGACAGCGGTTTGAAGGTGTCAGGTTGACACTTCTGCTCAAGTCCTTTATGTCCTTCTAGGCAGTGAGGAGGCTGAGTCGGACACACCCAGACTGGTTATTTTTCAGAGGTCAGCCTCAACCTGTGGAGGAGGTCTGTGTTTGTGTGTTTGGTGTGTTTTTGTGTGTTTCGATTGTGCATCCAGAACCCTTCTGCTTCTTTGCAGTCAGAGACACAGGGCTCAGATGTTTTAGACACTGATGCTCTGCTGCTCATTAAATATGTAACAAATGTTCCTCCTGCACATGGCAGCATGATCTTAATAACTCTGGCATCCAGTTTTTGTTCTTGCTTAAATACCTTCCTTTGTCTGCAGTCTCAGACATCCTCCTCCCTGTAGCTCCCTACACTCTCATGCTACGACGTAACTTGTTGCCAGGGCAACCTGACCTTGTGAGAAGCTCGGACCTTGTTTCATTACATGTAATCACACTGTCGCAAGGAAACGGTTTAAGGATTTTGCCTGCAAAAAAAACGAGTGCTTTAAGTATTTGCATTTCATGCTAGGTCGTAGTTCGCAGAGCTTCCAGCCTGCAGCTTTTCATCATGAGAGATGATAAGGAGATGACAACATGTCAGGCTTGATCTTCCAACCAGAACCTAAAAATAGCTGTAAACAGTTAGGCTTTTGCTATTCATACATGACTCTGCAGAAAGTTCTCAATAATGCAGCAGAGCAGACAGCTGTCTCTTGCTACATAATTGAAGAACACAACATTAGCGGTCAGCTGTTGGCTTTCCTCAAGGAAATCTCTAACTGCCTGTGGTTCCTCTCACAAGCAGATTAGAGCCTCATCAATCGAAGCTAAATGAATGAAGAGCAGGAATAGCCTTAGAGCCTCTCACGTATCGCCCTCTCCTTTCAACTGAGCTGAAGAGTGATGATGGTTCTGGGAGGAGACAAAGAATTGCAAAGACAGAAAGAAAAACAAAGATGAGACAGGCACTGAGGCCATGCAGACACAGGACACAGGCAGGCGGCCCAGCCAACGGAGGATTTCACGTGGAAGCCAACGTGCCGAATCTAACATGAGAAAACCAGGCAGCAGAAAAAAATAGATGCCAGACATGAGAGGGAGAAAATAGGAGGGAATGTGGAGAGTGGAGTATGACGACACTTCTTATTGAGGCAACATTCTGTGTTTCTTTGTCATTCATCAAAATGGGAAAAATGGAGCAGCAGATCAATAGTCGGGTTGATGCTGCGTCTGCAGTGACATGCAATGATGTGTCTGAAAGTGAAAAGAGAGCTGAGTTAAAAGACAAAGCTCTTGATTTACCAGACTTACTTTCCTAGCCTCATCTATGGTCATGAGCTTTGGGTCATGACCAAAAAAATGAGATCTTAGATACCAGCGGCCAAAACAAGTTTCATCACCAGGGTGTCTGAGCTCTCCCTTAGAGATAAGGTGAGAAGCTCAGACTCGGAGTAGAGCCAGTGCTTTTCCATATTGAAAGGAGCCAGTTGAGGTGGCTTGGGAATCAGGTGAGGTGTTCCAGACACATCCCTTTGGGAGGAGGTCTTTCTGCTGGCCTGGGAATGCCTTGGAGAAAGACGACAAAAATATTTTTATTGAAATATGTTTGATGTCACGTTCAATAAATCACTATAAGCTCCACTCTAAACAAAGGAAAAATAAAAATATTCATGGCTGGGAATAAAATTTCGGAATATCACTGGATTAAAAATCCATTTCCAACTTTTCCAATTTGCCAAAAAAACAAATATTGAAATAGAAGGCTTTGTTCTAGACTGGTAAAAATCACCCCTTGTTTTATGCTTTGCCTTGCACAGAGTGTCTGGACTTGCATTTATTGAGAAACAATTGCTTCGTGGAAGCATAGAGTCTGGTGAAGTTTTAAACTTTACCCGGTCGCTAACGATTGGATATGACAGTACCACTGCAAAGAAGGAAGTGCTGAGCTGAACGTGTCTAATAATGTTAATTCAATATTTGGAAACAAAACGGCTTTGTTCACTTCCTCCGCTGTCATTGTTAAAATACAGGCAGAGTATAATTTTCAAACAGCGCAGAAAATCAACGTCATCATTCTTCTGTTCGTTCATTGACCTGATAGATATTCTAACTACCAGAGAAGATCCAGGTCAAATGGAGAAATCTCTGACGGAGCATCTAAGGGAGATGAGAATTGAGAAGAATTATGTAGGAAGCCAATGATCAGGCAAGTTTTAGAGAAGGAATGCTAAAAGTTAGCCAGCTGTCCTCACTGTCATCTCTGCTAAGAGGAGAATCTCTGGACAGCAGCTGCTGGAATCCACTTAATGGGAGTTCTGTGGAAGGGAGGAAGCATCTGGCTAATCTGGCCCAGCTTGTTGGATGATTCTCCACTTTGAATCACTGTGAATCTACCTGGACCCAAACAATAAGAGCAATACTTAGCAGATACTGGAAAGGAAAAACTGGAGATCCCAACAAAAACTGTATTTAAAAACAAAGCAGAGAGAACACAAAAACAGCTTCACACTGGACTCATCAGTTAATAAAAATGTGAAGAAGGTAATATCCAAAATATAATTGCTCTCCTTGTTAGATTGCGAATTAACTATTATGAACCACCAGTGGCCACATCCAGGACTGATCACTTGCATAGTCTACTTTCTGAATGCAGGAAGTAGACTGTAAGATCTCAAAAAGTTTCAATCTTACCACGTTAGTATTGATCCAATACTGATAAAGAGAGTAGATGGGAGAGAATGTCTAACTTGTGAAAGAACAAATCAAGAAGTGTTGACATTTAAAACATGTAAACTTCTCACAATAAATTGAATTCTGACATACGTGAGAAGTTTGATTGATTTACTTATATTTTACTTTGATTTAGATACTGAAAAAAGTTATTTTTTGTGAAATAATATATATGGATGCAATTTTTGGCAAACATTGAAGTGAACAGCATACCTTGGTATTTATAATGACACCATGCTACCAAAATCAATTAACTTTAAATCAAAGTTAAATCAATTAATTTTGATTTAATTGGTTGCTGCAACTAATTAAATCCTGCCTCCCAACGTAATTGATCATTCCATGCCATCTATTTACCAATGATTGTCATAAGATACCCAGCTATCCTTGTTCTGATTGTATTTCATCATGATCAAAGCTGCAGGACCACAAGGTCTGGATGGGTCCAATTTCAGCTCAGGAAACCTTTTTAACTCCATTCTGTCATGCAGACAATAACCTGATTATTATAGCTGAAAGCTTAATGGTTTATGATGAAAGTCAGGCTAAAGCTGATGCTGGAGGACCCAAAACCTCCTAGGTATAGAAAATATGCAGACTGTGGCAAGGCTATGGAAACAACCCAGTGCAGATTACTGCTGGCTGTGTGGTAATTTATGAGCAGACTGGTGATCAGTGAACCCTCTTGAGTAGAGTTAAGTAAGTAGAACCAAAGCATCATTCTAATTTCCTGTCTTCAAAGGAGGAAGGAGACTGAGACTATAAGCAGTAAGTGGACTGGAACTAATGTTGTCAGGTTTTTCCTCCCCGTTTCTCTCTCCTTCCTTTCTCCTGATTTCATTCTTTGTCCAGGCCTGGATCACAAGGCTGCCAATGCACACATGCTCCCACAACCAAATGTATGACATCATCCCAGCATCAATAGGGTGGAGACTGGCAGAGTAAGCCTTGCATCCCGAATGCACACGCATACACACAGTGTGTTGTTCTATCTTCAGAAGAATTGCATTGCCTTGCATTCATTTTTCATCATTTTTACTGCCTAACCCTGACTTTTACCTTAGACCTTAACCCATTAAAATATCACGCTAACTCTTAATCTAACCTAAACTCTATTCACATCTTAGTCCAAAATTGAACCCTAACCCAAAAACAATACTTCTTATACGGTCGGGCTTTGGGACCATTAAGGGGTAGTTTGTTAGGAAAGTAAACCGTGCACTTTATCAAAAATGAAGACCACACACATTTTCTTGCACTTTCATCCAACTGAGGACTTTGAATTGAACTGAATTGTGGGCGACTGTGGCTGTGTAGGTAGAGTAGTCATCTTGTAATCGGAAGGTTGCAGGTTCAATTCCAGCTTCCTCCTGCCATGTGTCGATGTGCCCCTGGGCAAGGCACCCAACCCCAAGTTGCCCACCGTGCTGCGTATCGGTGTATAAATGTGTGAGCGTTTGTGAGTGTGAATGGGTGAATGTGGCTCTAGTGTAAAGCGCTTTGAGTGGTCAAAAATGATCAGATGAAGCACTATATAAGTTCAGTCCATTTACCATTCCATTAGTTTTAGTAACTGCATTTATGCATAACCCACACATTTCCCCTAACCCTAGCCATTTTTAGTCTATTCCTAACCTTAACTAAAACTTTATTTACACCATAACTCTGAATCTAACTAGTAGACCAGTAGAACTGCAAATAAGGTGAAGACCAGGAGAAGGTCCCCACTTTCTACAAATGGCCTCTGTTTGTTGGTAGATGCTGGGAAACTGTCCTCTATGTGTAACATATACAAGTACACGCACATACACACACGCATAGACAGTGTCTCTTTCTATCTTCACAAGAACTTTGCATTGACTTTCATTCATTTTTCATTATTTCTACAGCCTAAACCTGACCCTAACCTCTTTGTATAGGGCTCATATTTGGTCCCATAAGGAGCAGAGGGACCTCACAATGTAGCAGTTATTCAGAAAATGATCCCTACAGTGTATCAAGTACGAGGCCACACAAATACCCAGGAGGACAGTAGGACTCTATAAGCTCTGTCAGGCGGCTCTGCTTGGCATCACTCTGTGGGCCTGACCCCTCTCACTTAGGGTCACACACTCTATCGCTTCACTAATCTCTACCACCTACACTGTCTGCCATGTTTACTCTTTAGTAAAGCCCCAGTCCCTCCTCCTCTCCAGTCATTTCACCAGAATAGACTGAGACCTTCTTAATTGGTTTTCGTCATCAGCAAACTGCTCTGTAGAGTTGTAGCATTGCCCCAGGCCCTGCTGCATCTCATCAATCTTTTACTGCTTAAAGGTCAGTGAGTTCATTGTCAGCCATGGTCCTCTATGTGTAACATATACAAGTCAGCCATGGTAAACACAGAGTCTGTCTTTTACAGCAGAGGAGAGACTATGATTAAGCATATTATTATGAAGCCCAAGGGGGGAAGAGTACCCAGAAATTGTACCCTTACAATTTCTGCATTACTTCAAGCTAAAAGTAACCCATCCATCCATTCATCCATCCATCCATTTTCTTGACACCCTTGTCCCTTAGTGGGGTCGGGAGGGTTGCTGGTGCCTATCTCCAGCTAACGTTCCGGGCGAGAGGCGGGGTGTTACTTAAATATTTCAGACCATTAAAAAGTGACATCAGACAAATATAATCCAAGATAAAAATATAATTATATATTTTAAAGGGGCAATATTATGTAAAATGGACTTTTTAAAGTTTTACATCATGTTATTATGTTATTCCCTCATCAAAAGCATACCTGTAGTGTTGCTTTAATTCTTTCATGCATGTTTGAGAAATCCTTTAATCTCCATGGCAACCATTCAGCTGTCCAAAACACCTGAGTAGACCTAGCTCCGCCTTCCAGGCACAGCTCCTCCTCTGAGCTGCTGTTCCTAAGAGATGCCACAGAGCACCCTCACTCAAAAAATTGAACTTAGGGGGTTATTACATTAACAAAAGAATATCATCTACTTTTAACACAATAATGTCATGTTTTAAACAAAAACGTAATAAAATCATGTTGAATAAACAAGAAATTCAACAACTTAACGTTTATGAAAATGATTCATGTTGAGATAACATGATTCATTCCAGTCAAACTGATCTTGTGCTGGAGGCGACGAGCGAGATCACGGCAGATCACGCGAGATCATGGGAAATCACACGAGATCATGGGAAATCACACGAGATCATGGGAAATCACACGAGATCATGGGAAATCACACAAGGGCTCGCAAGATGATTGTTTTGCTTGCCAGGAAAACTCCAGCTGCAGTTTTGAGAATACTAAATATTCCTGGCAGGATTGTGACATATCCACAGTGTTGCTATGTTTGGTCACGTTTCTATGTACTTGATGTTCTCACATCAGTGGCTAACATGTATTACAGTGATTCTTGAGAATAGGGACAAAACAGGTCCTATGGATAAACACAAAATTTGAATAAAATATACAAATAATCTATTTTTTTCAAATATCTGACTAAACTAACCTGGGTCATGTGAGACAACAATGTATATTTTTCAGGTATTTGCTGAATATTTTTTATTTTAAACATTGTAGTCGGTGGATGATGCCTGTAAAAGCCTTTGTCCAGGAGCAGAACTCAGTACATTACAATAGTTTAGAACAACTAAAGAAATACTAAAATTATATATTATGACAATTAAGTATAAGTAGTCATATAAATAATTATAAAAGTATTGAAAAATTGAATTAAAAATCATTTTTATATATTTTCCAACTCCATTGAAATTTGTCCTTAGTTTTTGTCAACACCGTCAGAAATGAAAAGAATGTAAAAAAATCAGGCATTATTGGGGGCAGCAGAACTTCTGAGGACCCCATGACCACTTCCTGTTTCTTCCTTTGCTAAGAGGCTAGTTAGCTCTGGTTAGCTTATGTTATTCTATAGATTTTTCTTCTTTTTATTCCTAAGTTTTTTGTCACAACCATGATGTGTCAACACCGTAACTGACATTTTACAAAACTTTGATAAGATTTTGTGAAATAAAAGCTTAATTTTGGTAAAATGTAAAGATTTCATGGACCTGATGAGCTACAATATGGCCTCATTCAGAATAACATCATATAAATTGAGGTAGTTTGGCTTTTTGTCACCTCCGTCAGATGTCAACTCCATCAGAGTTTTTTTGACTCTTTCAGTGAAATTGTTGTCAAATATCACTTAAATGTGGAGTTAATTCATTTTAATGTATTTTTACATAAATTGCATTACTTCACATGTACCAAGTTTTTCATTTTACTCACTAGTTTGTCATCACCTTCAGTTTTGTGTCAACTCCGTCATGCAGTGTCAACTCCGTCAGATGGATTTTTATGGTTTTTTGTTTTAAATAATAATTATTTTGTTTCTTGAGAAGTATTTGTCTGCAAAATGAGTAAAAATATCACTAATACGGTCATTAAAAATTATTTTTGATGTATTTTTGTCAGATGGTGACGACAACGTTCTAGGTCAGGTCGATTAAAAATGTAATTTTTTAAAAAAATGTTGCAACTGGGAGCCTGTACCTCAGCATCTTTACATTTCCAAACCATTATTTTACATATTTGTATACATAAATTTGAGAAATAACAAAAAAAGGGAAAATTAAAACCCATTTTGTCCCTATTTTCAAGAATCACTGATTAACATCACATGTATGGAGAGCCATTTCAGCCAAAATTAAATAAATGGGTGAAATAAATACAAAAATGAGTAAAATAAATCAAAAAATGAACAAAATGAGTGAAATTAAAAAATGGATAAATAAATAATTAATCTTTTTCATTAACCCAATTTTTTATTTATATGACAAAATTACGTCAAATAAACATAAAATTTAACAACCCAGCGTTAATAAAATGTATTCAAGTTGAGACAACGTGATTCAATTTAGTCAGACTAATCTCCCGCCGACGCAAGTCCACCTCGCTGCAGCAAACAGAAAGGGGCGGGACGGACCTCTGCCAGCCTCTTCCTTATGTGGAAATGGGACCATTGCAATCCGGAAGTGAAGGGGCGCTATTTCCTGTATTATCCGCGGTCTCCCGTTTTTATTTTCTTTTTAAATCTGTGATATATCTTCACCTTTAGGAAGGAGTTTCACTCTCAACATGTATTTGAACTTCAATATTTTATTTACTTAAGAGCAGATCACAGTTTTTAACAAATTCTGTAGTTTTCGGTGTTCTTCTAAATCTGCTCCTTAGTCCCATCTTTTCGGGGTTTCTGCTGCCTCTAGTGGCCTGGCGGTGATAACACAACTAACGTAATAACGTTACTAAATCAGAATACCAAAGTCTTTAATATTTATTATTAATTGTGGCATTACTGGATCAGTAAAAAATAAATTCCCTAACAAAATAACATACCTTTCCATATTCTTAAGGAAGTAGAGCTAATTAAATGACATAAACAAGAATTGAAAGTGATTCCAGTTTTACTTAATGGCCAATCTGTTGAAACTGGCAAATTTTAAATTCCTTGCGTCGTTCCTTCACAGTCAGCTCAACTTTGCTGAAAACACTGACTATATCTTTAAGAACTGTTCTCAGAGACTCTACCCTTAAGAAGACCTTGGGGTTACCCAACTAGAGGTTGTGTTAAAATGTTAAAACTTAACATTCTAACTAGAATTTTAACTTAACTCAAGTTAAAACAACATTTTAACTCAAGTTTTAACTTTTCATCTCCTCAGCTTGTTTGGTCACATGAGCTGCAAATTAACAGACAATCTTTTAAGAATACTTTGAATGGCAGGTATAACAGGAGATAAACAGTGGTGAAACCAAAAACATCTCTGTCTCAACTGTTTGCTGAAAGAACATGGAAGACAGCAAGAAATATTCTAGCAGATCATCCATCGTCTTTATTTATCAATTTGACCCTCTGAGCTCATGAAGATGTTAAAGTTTCCTTTAGGAACTAAGAACATATATTAGAAGCTATTTATTGACAGTGCAATACTTATTCTTAACCAAACTAAATAACATTTACCTATAGCATGCTGTGGTAAATGTGTAAGTGTTTTACTCTATTCACAAATTGTTGATAATGTGATTCTATGAACACGATTTATCGTTTTATTGTTTATAAAAGGTTTTTTCCTATATATAAGACCACACCATAAATGGTATCTCAGAATAACGTACATGGCCCCGTGAAAAAAAAAAGATTTTTTTGCTTGTATCTGTTTAACAACCTGAGTTGTTATTCCTAATTTGTTTGTTATTGACTTTTGCTGAATTAAATTTCTTACATATATATTGCAAATGGTATTTTTTATTATAGTTGATCATGTTGTTTTTCATGTCTCTATTTCTTTTCTTCCTCCTATAATTGATGGACATATAGATATTATTCATAATGTATAAAAGTATTGTTTGTCATTTAATTAGACCTACATCCTTAAAAAAGTGAAAAAATATGGTGTTTTATGAGATAATTTATCTTTTACGATGCCGAAATTAATAAAGACGTTGTAGTATTCTGATTTAGTAACGTGATTATATTAGTTGTGTTACCACCGCCAGGCCACTAGAGGCAGCAGTAAACCTCGAAAAGATGCGACTAAGGAGCAGATTTAGAAGTACACTGAAAGTTACAGAATTTGTTAAAAACTGTGAGCTGCGCTTAAGTAAATAAAAATATTGAAGTTCAAATACATGCTGAGAGTGAAACTCCTTCCTAAAGGTGAAGATATATCACAGATTTAAAAAGAAAATAAAAACGTGAGGGCGCGGATAATACAGGAAATAGCGCCCCCTTCACTTCCGGAGTGCAATGGTTCCATTTCCATATAAGGTATGAGGCTGACAGTGGTCCGTCCCGCCCCTTCCTGTTTGCTGCAGCAAGGACCTTCTCCGCCGACGAGGGTCTAGCGAGACCAGATGATCACGCGAGATGCGAGCGAGAATACCGGAGATATCGCGGGATGGAAGCGAAATTACGGAAGATCACGCGAGATGCTGGAGAAATTACGTGAGGTCTCATAGACATAATATAAGGATAGACGCCTCATGCGGTCTTATCTTGGCGATTAGCAAGATGGCGATGGCGCTGCATATGCTTCTCTTCTAAGCAACTTCGTGTGCCGAGCTGTTATTTTGGACTAATACTGCTGTCGAGGTCTGTCCTTTTGTGTCGAATACTGTGTAATTCTATAATTCAGGAGGTGTTTAAGTGAGTTATCGTCTCTCTTACAAAGTAGAATGTCTAAGTCTAAACGTAAGGGAGCACATGCTGCTCACTCCGTTAGCTTAGAGAACGAGCTAGCTTCGGAGAACACAAATGCATTAATGGACGGATGTCACGATTATACTGAACGCTGGAGCAACTTTGAAGAAGAAAGTTTCCCTCCTCTACCGCTGACCCCTCGGGACTCGCCTGCTCCCAAAAAAGATAGGAAATCTGACAAGTTAAACGGTGACAACATCATTGAAACACTTTCCAAGCTTATCAACGAGAGAGCTGATGGTCTGGAATTGAAGTTGGGGAACCGGATCGAGACATTGGAGAAAAAGATTGACTCCAGCATGGCTGAAGTTAAAGAGTTGAAAGAAAATATCGATCTAATCAGAAAGAACGTCTCCGACTCCGACTCCCGCACCAAGCATCTCATGAACCGAGTTTCTGAAATGGAAGCTCATTCTAGGCGCTGGAACCTGAAGCTCTGTGGACACAACGAGAGGGATGATGAAGATGCTCGCCTGGCTGCTATTAAAATATGTCAGGCTACAATTCCCGAGGAAAAGGACGCGCTGGTGTCCTTCATAGATGTCGCCCACCGCCTGGGTCCCAAGACGAAGGATCGCAACGCACCTAGACCGATCATCATCAGGTTCCTGTCCCGCCGACTGCGAGATGCTGTCTGGAAAGCGGCTAAAACATCAAGATTTCTGCAGGACAACAAGCTCCGCTTCACCGAAGATCGTGAGAAAAGACAACTTCTGTGGCCATTGGTAGCTGATGCTAGAAAGAATGGAAAAAAAGCCTACTTCGTGGGAGGCCGCGCTTTCATTGAGGGTAAAGAAATCTCCCTTCCCCAAACCTCCAATGTCGAGATACTATAAGGCTCTTAACTCTTTAAGTGAAATGGAAGCTCATCTGTTCAAGCCTGCAGGAGTTTAGACAAGTAAATCTGCAGTAATAACACTTCGATTTATTCAATAATATTCTTACTATATATAAGATTTCCATCTATTCTTCTTCTAAGTTGCAGTACTTTCCAGGGTTCATGTGTTTTTTAAAAAAATTATCTCAGTTTTTCTAATGTTGAAGCACTTTGTGCCCTGGTATTATGCTTAAAGTCATTTCTCCTTATATTGTTCTGACGGCACATGGCACAACGTTTTGCTCAGTAAGTTAGGGAAAGCTTTTTTTTTATTTGCTCAGCTCTATTTCTTCCACTTTGCACTCATGTCTTTATCTTTTGTTTCCCTTAATGCCAGGGGGTTACGTGATGATGTCAAACGTAAAGCCTTATTTTTGTTTGCTAAAAAAATGAAAACTGACTTTGTTTTTTTCCAAGAGAGTCACTCTACTTCTACTGACTTGACTTTATGGAAGTCTCAGTGGGGTAATAATGTTTGGATGTCTCATGGTTCAGAACGTACAGGAGGTGTTTGTATTCTTCAAAATAATTCAAACTCCAACTTTTCAATATTAAAAACCGAATCAGACCATGAAGGACACTACTTAATTATTATAATTGATTGTTTTCTTTCCTCTTCAAAATGTATCATCATTAACGTTTATGGATATAATGAAAGAAATACCAATATTAGGTTTCTTTCCCATATTGAGAATCGGTTAATTCACTGGTTAAATGTATACCCTGGTGCTAACATATTAATAGGAGGGGACTTTAATGTTACTCCTGATAACGCACTTGATAGATGGCCGCCGCACTGCTCCAATAATGCCAATTGCTACTTAAATGCCTTTATAGAACGGCTTAGTCTGGTGGATATATGGAGAAAGAACTTCCCCTCCCAAAGAATGTATACATGGCATAACAAACAACGATCATCCCAATCCCGCATC
The DNA here is from genome assembly GCA_033032245.1 of Poecilia picta. Lineage (NCBI taxonomy): Eukaryota > Metazoa > Chordata > Actinopteri > Cyprinodontiformes > Poeciliidae > Poecilia > Poecilia picta. The sequence continues at coordinate 29,226,854 of CM065363.1, read as the reverse complement.
GACTTATGGCTAGTGCCTGACCATTTATCAGAAATGTGTAATAGTAGTATTTTGCCTTCTCCCCTTACAGATCATTGTGCCATACACATGAAGCTACATTTTCAGTCAGACAGTGCAAAGAGATTCACTTTTTGGAAACTGAATAACTCGCTTTTAAAGCATGATTATATCATCCGCAACCTTATTTCTTTGATAGATAGATACTGGTCCAAAGCAAATACAGAGAATGTTTTTGGGTTAAACTGGGAGCTAATGAAATTTGAAATAGGGAAATATCTAAGAAAATGTGGTAATGAAATATCTAGGAAAAAGAAACAAACTGAAGATTTTATCATTTCAAACTTAATGACGCTTTCCCTGAGATCAGTGGATCAAATGTCGGATCAGGAGAGAAATTATTTTTCACAATTACAGAACAGTTTAGATGAAATGTATCAAATGAGAGCAAAAGGGGCTTCATTAGATCCAGACAAAGATGGTTGGAAGAAGGTGAAAAGAACTCTGCATACTTCTTTAGATTAGAAAAGAGCCGCTATAACTCTAATACCATACACAAACTCAAAATTAATGAAAACGTCTGCAATGATCCCGGCGAAATTGCCTCCTTCTGTGCAGATTTTTATAGATCATTATACAGCTCCACATATAATAGTGAATATGCTGCACAGTTCTTTGATGCTCTTCCAAATTTTAAAAAAATTGATGAAAGTAATCAACTTTTTTGTGATCAAGCATTCTCTCTACCTGATATCCTTGATGCTATTAAACACCTCAAGATGAACAAATCTCCAGGAGTAGATGGCTTGAGTTCAGAATTTTATAAATTATTTTCCAAACAGCTGGCCCCCTTTCTTCTACAGGTATATCTGGAAAGCTTTGAGAGGGGATCCCTCCCTGCTACTCTCACTCAAGGCCTTACCACCCTAATTCCTAAGCCAAAAAAAGACATTCTTCTTTTAGACAACTGGCGCCTATCTGTCTGTTAAATAACGATTATAAAATACTTGCTTTAGTGCTGGCCAAACGTCTTAAGAATGCTCTACAGGATATTATTGAGGAAAGTCAGTCAGGATTTATGAAAGGACGTCACATATCCAACAATATAAGGCTGATCCTTGATATAATAGATTATTCAGATTTAATTGAAGATAATAGTTTAATTTTATTTCTTGACTTCAAAAAAGCTTTTGATTCTGTGGAACACAACTTTTTATTTTTAGCTCTCGAAAAATTTGGTTTTGGTCCCATCTTCATTAAAGCCATTAAAACTCTTTATGCTAATGGCAATAGTGCGATAAAGTTAAAATCTGGAACTTCTCCCAGATTTCAATTGCATCGAGGCATCAGGCAGGGCTGTCCTGTTTCCCCTTATCTCTTCCTCCTAGCTGGTCAACTACTTTCAACTCATCTTAGAGCGAGTCCTGTACAAGGTATCAACATAGCAAACAGAAGTTTACTAATAAGCCAACTAGCAGACGATACTACTCTTTTTTTGCGTGACTCTGAACAAGTTCCCCTTGCCCTTGATAGTATTCAGTTCTTCTCTAGAGCCTCTGGTTTATATCTAAATGTCAATAAATGTGAACTCTTTGCTATTAAGGATTGCGCTCTACCCACTATAAGCAACATCCCTATTAAACAGAATGTGGTATATTTAGGAATTACCATTACTAAGAATGACAAAAATAGATGTGTTGAAAACCTTTCTCCAGCTATTTCCAGAACCAGAACCAAGCTGAACCTCTGGCTGCATCGTGATCTGACTCTGAGGGGAAGGATCTGCTGTCTAAGGCAGAAGCTCTTTCTAGTTTGGTTTATTTGGCATCGCCTCTCTTTGTTGATAACAACATTTGTAAAGAAATTGACCAGTTACTACTCAATTTTATCTGGAAACACAAAATCCATTACATTAAAAAGTCTGTTATCATGAACCCAACTGATATGGGGGGGCTAGATTTTCTAACCTTTTCTACTTTAAATAACACAATCAAAGTCAAATGGATCAAACAATACCTGTCATATCCCTCCTCTTGTTGGAATTTCATTCCCCATTATATATTCTCTCTGTTAGGTCTTGATTTTCTTCTGCTCTGTAATTTTAATCCTGAAAAAATCCCAGTCAAACTGTCCGCTTTCCACAAACAATGTTTGCTGTCTTGGTTACTGATCTACAAGCACAACTATTCTCCTCACAAATGTATAATCTGGCACAATAAGGATATTCTATACAAGAATAAATCTCTGTACTTTGACCACTGGAAAAATAATAATATATTGTATGTAAGGCAGCTATTTAATTATCAAGGGTCGTTGTTCAGCTACAGTGAATTTCTGTCTCTCTTTAAGTTTCCTGTAACTGCTAAGGAATTCGCTGTTGTCTTTGATGCCATTCCCTCTGGCCTTATTATGATTATGAAAGGAATCATCAGTCAGAAACCAGTCTCCACCTCATGCAATTTAATGGATACTTCTGTTGCTAAAATTTGTCTGGCACATAATTCCAAAAACAAAGAAATTCGAGCCCTTTTCCAAAAGTTGATCATCTCTCAACCTTGTGCTGCTGCTTTTTGGAACAGGCACCAAACTCATGGTCTTATTTGGAAGAAGGTTTGGTCTCTTCCTAACAAATTCTTTGTTACCGACAAGGTTAAAGAGGTTTCTTATAAACTTATCCACAGATGTTACCCAACTAAACAATATATGTGTAAATTCAAGAAAGATATTGACACATTGTGCTCTTTCTGTGGTACTCAAACTGAAGACATGTATCATTTGTTTTGGAGCTGTGACTATACCCAAAAACTTTGGGATAATATTATGATCCTTATTGTTTCTATTTCCCCGCAAACTCGTCTCAGTTTTGAATCTATTATCCTTGGCTTTACAGCTTTTGACAAGAAGAACTGGGACTCCTTTTTTGTTATCAACCTTATTTTACTTCTTGCTAAATTTTTTATACATAAAAGCAAGTTTAGCCATAGCAAACCTTTATTCTCCGTCTTTATTAAAGAATTGAATATGTACATCAATCTCATTGAGTCATCTGACAATCTAAAAGCCATTAAAACTGTACATTTGTTACGCAAATTTAATATTCTTTAATTCTCTCTAAACGATTTTCTTGACACTACTTCTCTTTGTTTTTTATTTAAATCCCCCCTGGCATATATATATCATTTATTTATTTATTTATTTTTTTTTTTATATATATATACATACACAGTCCAGTCACATTAATGTGACCATCTGTCAAAAGCCAGAATAACCACCTTTCGCAGAGCGAACTGCTACGAGACGTGCAGGAAGAGAGTCACTTAGGTCCCTGAAGGTCTTCTCTGGGATGTTGAGCCATGCCGACTCTAATGCCGTGGCCAGCTGCGCTAGATTACGCGGTTGAGGATCCATGGCGCGAACAACTCGATCGAGATGGTCCCACAGATGCTCGATTGGGTTTAAGTCAGGTGAGTTTGCTGGCCAGGGGAGGACGGTAAACTCATCCTGGTGCTCTTCGAACCACGCACGTACACTGGCAGCTGTATGGCACCTCGCATTGTCCTGCTGGAAGATGCCATCATCCTGAGGAAAAACAATGCGCATGTAGGGGTGGACATGGTCCGCAAGGACAGATGCGTACTTGTATTGATCCATCGTGCCTTCCACAATAATCAGTGAACCCAGAGAATGCCAGGAAAACATTCCCCAGACCATAATGCTCCCGCCTCCAGCTTGGACCGTTCCTGCAATGGTTGCAGGGTGGTTCCTTTCAGAGGTTTCACGCCTTATACGCCAACGTCCATCTGTCCGATGGAGCATAAAACGCGATTCATCTGAAAACGCTACCTGTCGCCACTCAGTGGACGTCCAGCTGCTGTACTGGCGTGCAAATTCTAGCCTTCGTCGTCGATGAACACCAGTCAGCATAGGTGCACGAACCAGGCGTCCGCTTCGGAGGCCCAGACGCAGCAATGTTCGCTGAATAGTGGTTTGGGAGACACTTGTGGTAGCCCCTTGGTTCATTTTAGTGGTCAGTTGCTCAACGGTAGCCCGTCTATCTGCCCGAACGCATCTCCGCAACCGTCGTTCGCCTCTGTCATCTATGGCCCGTGGTGCACCACATTTGCCACGTCGTTGATTTTGGACAGTCCCATTTTGCCATGCACGGTACACTTTTACCACGGCGGCACGCGAACAGTTCACAAACTCAGCCGTTTCGGAAATGCTTCCACCCTTGGCCCGAAAGCCAATGATCATGCCCTTTTGGATGTCGGATAAATCGCTTCGTTTCTGCATTACGCCAACGATTGAAATGTTTTCCGAAGCCCACACACACCCTTTATATACGCTCAACTGCACTGTGCTGCCACCTGCCTTCTGTGATTGGTTATTTAACTCTGAAGTGGAAAGTACGTGGTGGTCACATTAATGTGACTGGACCGTGTATATGTATATCTTAATGTGCTTTTGTTGTTTTATCTACCTTTTCTTTAATTTTTTGTTTTTCACCTTGCTATTTTGTTATATATATTTTTAAAGCTATCTGTTTGTTCTTTTATGTCGTTGGTGTACAATGCTACTGCTTTACAAATAAAGATTTAAAAAAAAAAAAAAAAAAAAAAAAAAAAAAGATAGACGCCTCATGCTCCGCTCTCGCCTATTGTCGCTGACGAGATTTAGGGCGGCCATCTTGGAGCGGTAGACCACTCCACTCAACAATATGTGTTTAGCAGGAAAATGACATATCAGCGCATTTAATCTATCATAACACACGTTTTTGTTACTGGAAACTATATTCAGACATCTATCAAAGTTACATTTATAAATAATTGTATTATTTAAGTATGTTTTTAATACATAGTTCAGCATTTTTAAATATGATTAGTGGCTAAACAATAGAATAGAAATGGAATATTCTGATATCGATGTATGATGAGCAAATTACAAAGCACACAGACGTGAATAATTTATTGTGAACAGCTGTGTGTATAATTTATTATAATAATACATAGTTATACAACTATACAATCACAAATAAATAATGATTAATACTGAATAATATATATTGGATGCATGTTTATATGTATGTATGAATATATATATATATATATATATATATATATATATATTATATATAATATATATATATATATATATATATATACTGTATATATATAGTTACAGCCCTGGGCCTTGTAGGCTGGGCTGCAGGTGTGTTGTCTGTCTTTGTGCTCCTCCCATCTACAGATGCTGCTGATCAGGTTGATTGGAGTGCAGAGTATTTGAACCTGGCATCTCTGTCTTCGGGGTCACCTTTGGGGTCCACTCTGCTGCTAGACACTTGTGGTGTTGGTTGCCAGGCCTCAGCTCCCCTCCTTTTTGCACATTTGCGTTTGTCTTTGTTTTTGCACTTCAACACTTCCATATTCACTCATACAACACATCCAAGCATTATGCATTACACCACTGATACTTCTATCCACAATTCATTGTTGTTTTTGTTAATAAATATTCATTTTTCTACACTTTAACCCCTGCATGGTCTCCTGTTTTGTTATGACCTTGAGCCAGTCGTAACAATATTAAAATAATTCCCTTCTCACCCTCTGCGGGTGGTCTCGATCTCTCTCTCTCTCTCTCTCTCTCTCTCTCTCTCTCTCTCTCTCTTTCATCCTCTGAGCTCGGGTCCTCTACCAGAGGCCTGGGAGCTTGAAGGTCCTCCAGTATCTTGGCTGTGCCTAGTACTGCACATTTCTGGACTGAGATGTCTGATGTTGTTTCTGGGATCTGTTTTAGCCACTGCTCCAGTTTGGGGGTTTCTGCCCCGAGGGCCCCGATGACCACAGGCACCACTATGGTCTTCACCTTCCAGTTCTTTTCCAGTTCCTCCTTGAGGCCCTGGTATTTCTCCAGTTTCTCATGCTCCTTTTTCCTGATGTTGTAGTCACTTGGTATTGCTACATCCACCACAACGGCTTTCCTCTGTTCTTTATCCACCACCACAATGTCCGGTTGGTTCTCCATCACCATCTTGTCTGTCTGGATCTGGAAGTCCCACAGGATCTTAGCTCGGTCATTCTCCACCACCTTTGGGGGTGTTTCCCACTTCAATCTCGGGGCTTCCAGTCCATATTCTGCACAGATGTTCCTGTACACTATGCCGCCACCTGGTTATGTCGTTCCATGTACGCTTTCTCTGCCAGCATCTTGCACCCTGCTGTTATGTGCTGGACTGTCTCAGGGGCCTCCTTGCACAACCTACACCTTGGGTCTTGTCTGGTGTGGTAGATCTGAGCCTCTATTGCTCTGGTGTTTAGGGCCTGTTCCTGTGCAGCCAGGATGAGCCTCTGTGTTGTCCTTGAGTCCAGCTTTGTCCAGCCATTGGTAGGATTTCCTGATATCAGCCACTTCAGTTATTTGTCGGTGGTACATCCCATGTAGGGGCTTGTTCTCCCATGATGGAACCTCTAGCCCCTCATCCTCTGTTCCCCATTGCCTGAGACATTCGCTGAGCATATCGTGCGTTGAGGCTTTGTCTTTGATGTATTTATGGATCTTGGATGTTTCATCCTGGACAGTGGCTCTCACACTCACTAGTTCTCTGCCTCCTTCCTTACGGCTCGTGTTCAGTCTCAGGGTCTGGATTTGGGGTGGAACCCTCCATGCATGGTTAGTAACTTCCGAGTCTTAACATCCGTGGCCTTTATCTCTTCCATTGGCCAGCTAATTATTCCGGCAGGGTATCTGATTACTGGTAAGGCATAGCTGTTTATTGCACGGATCTTGTTCTTGCCTTTGAGCTGCTTCTCAGGACTTGTCTTATTCATTGGCGGTATTTGGCTGTGGCTCCTTTCCTTGTGACCTCATCCAGGTTGCCATTTGCTTGTGGTATTCCCAAGTACTTGTAACTGTCCTCAATATCTGCTATTGTTCCTTCAGGGCTTTGTACTTGCACATAAGTATGACTGGTTTGGAATGGCAGTTTATGTGGTGGATCCTCAGACTGTCATTTCAATTGAGGAGAACTGGCCACGGAATATGGGGCCTATTTGGGATTCATCCCTTCTCTTCATGTTTTTCCATGTAATGAGACAATATACCATATTTTCTGCACCACAAGGTGCACCGGATTATAAGATGATTTTTGTGAAAATGTAAGGCTTTTAGGTTCACCTTATGGTGCAGAAAATATGGTACCTTTCCTAAATGGAAAATCTTACCACTGGACTCACAATTAACACAGACAGGTCCTTCATGGACCTTAGTTCGTGAGTCAGCCAAATAAGTGTAAAGTTACTTTGTTATTTAATAAGATGTGAAATCTCTCTCCCCCCCAAAACCCAACTCTTGTTCCCATAGGATGTTGATCAAGATACACAAATGGCTGAGACTGTCTGTGGAATCTGTGTTATCCGACCTGAGAGTGCAGAGCCTGGTGATGCAAATGAGGATTTTGGGATTGTCCTGGAGGGGGTGGAAGTGATGAACAGCTTGGGCATCTAATGTATCTTTACATGTTTTTCCAAAGACGGCAGTCAAAAACTAAATTTTAATTGTTACAGTTCGCAAAGTTGAGTGAATTTACTGACACTTTTATGTCCATCCATCCATTTTCTTCCGCTTATCCGGGATCGGGTCGCGGGGGCAGCACCTTCAGAAGGGAGGCCCAGACTTCCCTCTCCCCAGCCACTTCTTCCAGCTCCTCCGGGGGAACCCCAAGGCGTTCCCAGGCCAGCCGAGAGACATAGTCCCTCCAGCGTGTCCTGGGTCTTCCTCGGGGCCTCCTCCCGGTGGGACGTGCCCGGAACACCTCACCAGGGAGGCGTCCAGGAGGCATCCTGACCAGATGCCCGAGCCACCTCAACTGGCTCCTCTCGACGTGGAGGAGCAGCGGCTCTACTTTGAGTCCCTCCCGGATGACCGAGCTTCTCACCCTATCTCTAAGGGAGAGCCCGGCCACCCTGCAGAGGAAACCCATTTCGGCCGCTTGTATCCGTGATCTCGTTCTTTCGGTCATGACCCAAAGCTCATGACCATAGATGAGGGTGGGAACGTAGATCGACCGGTAAATCGAGAGCTTCGCTTTTTGACTCAGCTCTCTCTTCACCACGACGGACCGGTACAGCGCCCGCTTCACGGCAGACGCCGCCCCAATCCGCCTGTCGATCTCCCGCTCCCTTCTTCCCTCATTCGTGAACAAGATCCCCAGATACTTAAACTCCTCCACTTGAGGCAGGACGACCCCCCTGACCCGGAGAAGGCACTCTACCCTTTTCTGGCTCAAGACCATGGCCTCGGATTTGGAGGCACTGAGCCTCATCCCGGCCGCTTCACACTCGGCCGCGAACCGTTTCAGCGAGAGCCGCAGATCACGATCTGATGAAGCCATCAGGACCACATCATCCGCAAAAAGCAGAGATGCGATCCTAAGGCCACCAAAACGGATCCCCTCAACACCTCGGCTGTGCCTAGAAATTCTGTCCATGAAAGTAATGAACAGAATCGATGACAAAGGGCAGCCTTGGCGGAGTCCAACTCTCACCGGAAACGAGCCCGACTTACTGCCGGCAATGCGGACCAGACTCTGACACCGGTCATACAGGGACCTGACAGCCCGTATCAAAGGGCCCGGTACCCCATACTCCCGGAGAGAACCCCCCACAAGGCCCCCCGAGGGACACGGTCGAACGCCTTCTCCAAGTCCACAAAACACATGTAGACTGGTTGGGCGAACTCCCATCCACCCTCCAGGACCCTGCTGAGGGTGTAGAGCTGGTCCAGTGTTCCACGACCAGGATGAAAACCACACTGCTCTTCCTGAATCCGAGGTTCGACTATCCGACGGACCCTCCTCTCCAGGACCCCTGAATAGACCTTTCCAGGGAGGCTTAAGAGTGTGACCCCTCTGTAATTGGAGCACACCCTCCGGTCCCCCTTTTTAAACAGGGGGACCACCACCCCGGTCTGCCAATCCAGAGGAACTGCCCCCGATGTCCATGCGATATTGCAGAGTCGTGTGAGCCAACACAACCCTACAACATCCAGAGCCTTAAGGAATTCCGGGCGGATCTCATCCACCCCCGGGGCCCTACCACCGAGTAGTTTTTTGACCACCTCGGCGACTTCGTCCCCAGAGATTGGAGAGCCCAACCCAGGGTCCACAGGCTCAGCTTCTTCAACAGAAGGCATGTTGGTGGGATTGAGGAGGTCTTTGAAGTATTCTGCCCACCGACCCACAACATCCCCAGTCGAGGTCAGCAGCTCACCATCCCCACTGTAAACAGTGTTGGTGCTGCACTGCTTCCCCCTCCTGAGACGCCGGATGGTGGACCAGAATCGCCTCGAAGCCGTACGGAAGTCTTTCTCCATGGCCTCTCCAAACTCCTCCCACGCCCGAGTTTTGGCCTCAGCGACCACCCGAGCCGCATGCCGCTTCGCCCGCCGGTACCCATCAGCTGCTTCTGGAGTCCCACAGGCCAAAAAGACCCCATAGGACTCCTTCTTCAGCTTGATAGCATCCCTCACCGAAGGTGTCCACCAACGGGTTCGGGGGTTGCCGCCACGACAGGCACCAACGACCTTGCGGCCACAGCTCCGATAAGCTGCCTCGGCCATGGAGGCACGGAACATGGTCCACTCAGACTCAATGTCCCCCACCTCCCCCGGAACGTGTTCGAAGTTCTGCCGGAGGTGGGAGTTGAAGCTCCGTCTCACAGGGGACTCCGCCAGACGTTCCCAGCAGACCCTCACTACACGTTTGGGCCTGCCAGGTATGACCGGCTTCCTCCCCCACCACCGGAGCCAACTCACCACCAGGTAGTGGTCAGTGGACAGCTCCGCCCCTCTCTTCACCCGAGTGTCCAAGACATACGGCCGCAGATCCAATGAAACGACGACAAAATCGATCATCGAACTGCGGCCTAGGGTGTCCTGGTGCCAAGTGCACGTATGGACACCCTTATGCTTGAACACGGTGTTCGTGATGGACAGACCGTGACGAGCACAGAAGTCCAACAACAGAACACCACTCGAGTTCAGATCAGGGGGGCCGTTCCTCCCAACCACGCCCCTCCAGGTCTCACTGTCATTGCCCACGTGAGCGTTGAAGTCCCCCAGCAGAACAAGGGAGTCCCCAGGAGGGGCACTCTCCAGTACCCCCTCTAAGGACTCCAAGAAGGGTGGGTAATCTGAACTGTTGTTCGGCCCGTAAGCACAGACAACAGTCAGAACCCGTCCCCCCACCCGTAGGCGGAGGGAGGCTACCCTCTCGTTCACCGGGGTAAACCCCAACGTGCAGGCACCAAGATGGGGGGCAACAAGTATGCCCACTCCTGCCCGGCGCCTCTCGCCGTGGGCAACTCCAGAGTGGAAGTACGTCCAGCCCGTCTCAAGGAGACTGGTTCCGGAACCAGAGCCATGCGTCAAGGTGAGGCCGACTATTTCTAGCCGAAACCTCTCAGCCTCGCACACTAGCTCCGGTTCCTTCCCCACCAGAGAGGAGACTTTCCACGTCCCAAGAGCTTCTGCAGCCGGGGATCAGACCGCCAGGGTCCCCTCCCTCGGCCGCCGCCCGTAACACATTGCACCCGACCCCTTTGGCCCCTCCGACAGGTGGTGAGCCCATTGGAAAGGGGACCCACGTCTCCTCTTCGGGCTGAGCCCGGCCGGGCTCCGTGGTTAAAAGTCCGGCCACCAGGCGCTCGCCATCGTGCCCCACCTCCAGGCCTGGCTCCAGAGTGGGACCCCGGTGACCCGCGTCCGGGCAAGGGAACGCGAGATTCAAAGTTCGTTTCCATCATAAGGGTCTTCAGGCTGCGCTTTGTCTGGTTCCTCACCTAGGACCTGTCTGCCTTGGGTGACCCGACCAGGGGCATAAAGCCCCAGACAGCAGAGCTCCCAGGATCATTGGGACACACAAACCCCTCCACCACGATAAGGTGGCAGCCCAAGGAGGACACTTTTATGTTGTTAAGAATTTGATCTATGCTAAATAGTGATCAACACAGCCCAGTTTTTTTCTGGAAAAACAAAATGACCTTTTGTTGTTTATTCAAACTTTCAACTCTGCTGTTTTTTGTGCTGTGTAAAAAAAAGGAAAACAATTTTGAAAATACAGCTCATGTTATACTTTTTCTAATTGTTGAGTGTTCTTTCTTCTTTTAGTGTGGTCTTAAAACACTTAATTTAATAGCACTTAAGAAAATGTCTTTGAATTAACATAATTCAGTCATGGAAAGATTTTCCACACGATTATATAGCTTTCTTTCAGCATGAAGCATGTTTGTTCAGCTAACTTAATTTTCATTAGTTGGGCTGGCTCTATTAAATTACATTGGGTCCAACTAAAGTAAATAAGTTGAATCAATGACAAAAGTTAAGTTGAGCCAACATATTTCCTTTAATTTGGAATAACCTTAATAAGTTAAGTTGAGCCAACACATTTCCTTTAAATTGGAATAACCTTAATAAATTAAGTTCACATTTCACATTTCCATGTAACAGAATTACATAGTGCTGAAATAAAGCAAAGTAATCATGTGGAAAATCTTTCCATGATTTTTTTTATGTTAATCCAAAGAGTTATTTTTTGCAGTGCTCTCCCCAACTCTCTCAGACTAGCCAGCAGCAATTAGCAAAACATCAGATGGAACTGCTCATTCGCTGAGCTTATTATAGGAGCTACTTCTCAGAGCAATCCTGGTAAAAGCACCAATAAAGGGTTAATAGACAAGCTATTTTATGATGATTTCCTGAAGGTGGCGTTTCAGAAAGAAAACGAGTTTCAATCTAAAGGCAAGTAATGCAAGTTCACTTCATACTTGTAAATAAGGGAAACTGTGATATACATCTTCTGTAAATTTACCGTGTTAACATGAGGCCTTGTTTAATTAAATTATGAAACCTTCATCTCATTTCTCGAGTCTCTCACAGGAATCTCAAATTTCACTTCTCAGTCAGGTAAAAAAAGAAGTGAACAGTATTTCAGAAATCAATATCACAGACTAAATAAATATCATCAGAGCTGGCCAGCATGAGATTACACAGATAAATAAACTGCACTGAGCTTTGCAGGCAGACATCTGGCTTGTTTGACAGGATGTTGATATGATAAAATGATTCCAACACTAATCTCCTAGATTGGGATTATGAATATTACACACCAACAAACGTCCATAGCAGTGGTTTTTACACACATCTACTTCTCAGCCTAATGAGATGCGTTCATTTTTCAGAGGCCATCTGGATGTTATCTGTAAATCTTTGTTCTATTCCCTTTAGATTTCCATTATCACCAGCCATTCCCTCTCATCCCTTTGTTTGTTGCACTTCTTCTGTCTGCCTTGGGACTGACATCAGACTCCCTCAGGACTCCAGTGATGGTAACAAGCCCTGATTCAACAACAACCAGCTCCATTGCTGGTTTATCTCTCTGTCACTTTGTAGACAGTAGCGTCTCGGTATCCTATCCATCCTTACCTTCCTTCTAACATGGTTGAGACCACACATGCCCGAACAATGGAGGAAGCATTTCTTAAAGGCAGGAATGTCTGCTTATATTTCTGATCCACCATTTGTTGACCTAAAGAGATCTGATTATTTTTTGCACCTTTCCCACCCCCAAGTTTGCAAAGTCTGTGTTATTTATCTCTGTACTTTTTTAAAGGTGACTTATTCTGCTTCCTTGAAGAGGTTAGGATAGCTCTATGGGCTACAAAACATGTTCATTACATTGTTTTTGTGCAAAATATTTCATAGATGCTGAGATTGTAGTCTGCTCGATTCTGGCTATTTTAAACTCCTTTCAGAACGAGCTGTCACTTTAAATCTAAACAAGCTGCTGCTGGCCATGCCGGCCATTCAGCATTTACACTCGTATGTGAAATGGCTGTAAACAGATGCACAGTTATGCAGCCGTACATCTTAGAAAAGCAGAAGTGGAACCTGCTGAAAAGCCAACCAGAATACGATAAGCAGTTTCTGGATGGTAAGTCAACAACAAATCACTTCTCAGAGTCTGTTGCAGAGCTAATACAGCATTAAAACCAGCTGAAAACTCTGCAGGAGTTTGGGTTGAGCTTGGGTTGCTAGGTGATGGGTTGGACTTTGCTGAGGTTGCTAGGTAACAGGGCAGCACCTGCTGATTTGTGACATTACACAATTGGCAGATACTGGAATGGCTCATTTTTCAGACACCAAAAAAATGAATTTCATGCCTGAGAACAAAATGAGTGACAAAACAAACAGAAAGATGATTGAGAGCCGCTCTAAACCCAAACCTTGGGGTCAAAATGCTGCTCTCTGGCTGGAAACATCATCCTTACCTCTTCAGAAAACACTGTAGACTTTGTGTGAGGAGGCCTACGGTGTATTAGTGTAAACATCAATGCAACATTAAAATGAAATATTTATCATAAGTGTGAATGCCTTCAAACACTTAAATACAGCGGACTCTGGTATTTGCACAGTCTGGTTAGGGACAACAACTGGCTAAATTGGCTAAAATCCACAAATATTTCAGACCTCCCTCTATTTATTGTCTATTTAAGTACTTCAAGCATCACAAAATGCAATAACACGCACAGTGGTAATCACTGCAGAAGTTGACATCTACAGCAGCGGTGTGCAAAGTGTGAACAGTGGCAGAATAATTTTATGTGTCTCCCAACTGCAGTTTAGGAATGGTACAAATTTGACCCTCCAGTGAATAGTAGAGGTGGACGGATCAATCCAAAATATCAATAATAACGATACAAATTCAGTATCAATATTGGATACTATTGTGCTTTAGTTTTAGATTCTCTTGAAATTTTATTTTTTGATGTTTGTTTGTTTTGTTTTGATTTTCTCTAAAATTAGATTTTTTTGCACTTTATTTAGGAATGGACTCCACACATTTTTAATATTCACATTTACTTTTATTAATTCAAAGAAAAAAATCACGAACTGACATCTAGGTCAGAAGTGTGATGACGTATCAAATCTATATAGTGAAAAGTATCAGGAGCAGCAATACTGGTCCTCTATTTACTTGGTATCAGATCAATACCAAAATACAGAGTTTCACACACCCTTACTGACTCTTTTGGAGACAGTGGAAATGGACTGATCAGTTGAAAAATATTGATAATATCAGTACCAGGTGGATCTCAATCAATCAATCAAATTTTATTTGTATAGCACATTTCAGCAGCAAGGCATTTCAACGTACTTTACACAATTTTAAATAAAAATAAAAACAGAAAGAGACAGAGAGTTTGAAAAAGATTTAAAAAGATAAAAACATCATTAAAAGTAAAAAATAAAAATAAAAACATTCAGTTTATCCATAAGCAGCTCTAAACAGGATGGTTTTAATTTGAGATTTAAAGGCACTCAGTGTTTTAGATGTTTTACAGTTTTCTGGAAGTTTGTTCCACATTTGTGGTGCATAGAAACTGAAAGCTGCTTCTCCTCATTTGGTTCTGGTTCTGGGGATGCAGAGCAGAAGCAGAACGGTTGGTTCTGCTCGTTCGGCACTAGACGGTTGGTACGGCACTAGCAGATGTTTAAAGTATTGTGGTGCTAAACCGTCCAATGATTTATAAACTAACAGTATTTTAAAGTCTATCCTCTGAGCTACAGGGAATCAGTGTAGGGACTTTAAAACTGGTGTTATGTCTCTATCTTCCTGGTTTTAGTGAGAACAGCAGCAGCAGCTTCTGGATCAGCTGCAGCTGTTTGATTGATTTATTAGTCAAACCTGTGAAGTCGCTGTTGCAGGAATCAATGCGGCTAAAGATAAACGCATGAGCTTCTCTAGATCTCGCTGAGACATTAGTCCTCTAATCCTAGAGATGTTCTTCAGATGATAGAAAGCCGACTTTGTGACTGTCTTAATGTGGCTCTGAAGGTTCAGGTCAGAGGTCATCACTACTCCCAGGTTTCGGGCTGATTGCTGGTTTGTAGTTGTAGTAACTGAAGCTGCGCATTGACTCTGGTTCGTTCCTCTTTCGGTCCAAAGATAATAACTTCAGTTTTGTTTCTGTTCAGCTGGAGAAAGTTTTCTCCATACATTGATCTGTTCTAAGCATCTGTTCATTGATTGGATGGGTTCAGAGTCACCTGGTGACATTGTGATGTAAAGCTGTGTATCATCCGCATAATTGTGGTAGCTGATCTTATTTCCTGTTATAACTTCAGCCAGTGGGAGCATATAGATATTGAAGAGAAGGGGTCCTAGGATTGAACCTTGGGGTTCCCCACATGTGACCTTTGACCTCTCCGATGAAAAATTTCCGATTGAAACAAAGAAGTCCCTGTTCTTTATGTAGGATTCAAACCAGTGGAGCACCGGACCGGAGAGTCCAACCCAAGTCTCCAGTCGATTCAGTAAAATGTCGTGGTCAACAGTGTCTAAAGCTGCACTGAGGTCCAACAGAACCAGCACTGTGGTTCTCCCACAGTCAGTATTTATATGGCTGTCATTGAACACTTTGACTAGGCCGTCTCTGTGCTGTGATGAGCATGTAAACCAGACTGGAAGGAGTCAAATCGATTCATCATTGTTAGGAAGTTATTCAATTGTTTAAAAACTGCTTTTTCAATAATTTTGCTGATGAATGGGAGGTCAGAGATCGGCCTGTAATTCTGTAGTATTGATTTGTCCAGATTGTTCTTTTTTATCTGCGGTTTAATAACTACTGTCTTCAAAGCCTGGGGGAAAAACACCTGAAGACAGTGATGAGTTACTATTTGGATCAGATCATTAGCAACGACTGGCAGGACTTTCTTAAAGAAATGTGTGGGTAGGACATCCAGACAGCAGGAACCGGAGCTTAATAGACTTATGACTTCTTCTAGGGTTTTATAATTAAGTAGCTGAAATTGGGTCATTGTTCCTGCATTGTGTGTGATAGTGACGTAGTCTTTCTTTGTAGATGTCATAATAAACATGCAGTTGAGCTTTACTCCATCTCCGTTCGGCCCTACGGCAGAGTTGTCTTGCAGATTGAACAGTTTGTGCATTTCTCCATGGAGATTCTTCCTACCAGTCACAACCTTCACTTTAACGGGTGCAATGTAATCAATGCTGTCTGAGAGTTTGCACTGAAAATCATATCAGCATCAGAACGATACTACTGTGGTGAAGTTGATTTGAAATACTATTTTATTGTATTTTTTTGTATTGTAGTTTCTCAACTCTACCTCACTAATAATAATAATAAAAAACAGAACTTTGATTAAGCTTTTCTTTATTATTTTTTTTGTTTATATATTTTTTTCTGACTAATATTAGCAACTGATAGTTATCTATATCAGTGCCATAATAAAACAATACAAAGAATTGGAAACATTAACTGCACCCTTATTTTTCAGTGAGTTCTGCGGTCCATTTTGCACATGTGCAGCCGTTTCTCAGACATGTATGCAAACTGTACACACATCCAGGAGAGGTGGGGGCAGGGATGCTGGAACCTCTTCCAGACAGCCTGCAGCCTCCCAGAAAGAGAGAGAGAGAGAAGCAGCTGAGCTGGTGATGATGTAACCCACCGTTACATAAAATGATCACAACTAAAACACAAGAGCAGCATCTGGTTAACATGAGACAGACAGTGTCCTTTTCCAATGCATTACTGGGCGGGTTAGCTGGAAGGCTCAGCATCCTGCTACAGTTAGCATCCTAATAATGTGCTGCAAATGGGATCTGTGAATATGCTGCAACTAGGCTAGCTGGAGATTAGCCTAGCGTTCCACATGCTAACTCCTGAGGATCCCTGTCATGCTTTTTATCGCCATGACAATCAGATCAAGCTCCCTCTCTATCAGCTCTCTGCTCCATCCTACCAGCTTTGCTGATGGGAGAGGCAGAAGGGGTCGGGGGGGCGGTGGTCCGCTCTCTGTTTGTGTGCTGAAAAATGGGTCAGCGACCAACATGCTAGAACGCCGCTGAGAGCAGAATGCTGCTCCTGTGCTGTAAGCTCAGTGGATCAGCTCCTGCTGCATTAGAAACATCATAGGTGAAGCACAGCACTGGTTGATCACATTCCCGCCATGTGTCCCCATCGTGCAGAGAGTTTTATGCATCTTTCACCAGACTTGAAATCTCAGCCTCCCTAAAGCCAGGAAAATCATTCTCATTAAATAAAACTTGTTAAATTTGAAAGAAGATTCTTGATCAAATCCCAAATTTGACACTCACTGGCACATAAAAAACAAAGTCTAAAAGTATTTCTCTCCAGACCAAAGATCCAATCCTCTTCAGTGGCGCTCACACAGTTCTGCCGGACCCTGCTGTCTCCATTGGCCTCCTGCTCACTCCCTCCTTTCTCATTTGATCCAATACGGCATCATAGATCCAGCCAAAGGAGACAGGCTGATGCTGTAAGGCTTGAATCTGCTGTCTGACTGGAGCAGCGGAGCAGCGCGCCATACACAGCTCCTCAGACAGAGGGACCAAACACAGGTTGAGGTCCAGGCAGTGCTTCAGTCATTATGTTAATGAGTCATGCACTCCAGACTCATTCACATAATAAAATAAATAATTAAAAGCCATTTCCACTGCCAAAAAATTATTTTGTCGTTGGTAAAAGACCACAAGCCATTTATCTCGTTAATGCTATGCCAGCACATTTATTTGGTTGTATATTGCAGAATGCCTAGCAGTGTAGTCTGCTTCCTGCTTTTGGAGTGGTCTCCAGTCCACTGATATTCACTTTTGCATTTGAGCCGCCCCAGAGTTCACTTCAACCAAACGCAGACCGTGGTTTGTAGGTTCATTTTTTTAATCGGCATCAGAATTCGATTACGCATTCACACCTCCCCAAATGAAGCAGAATGTCTAGGCAGACTGCAGTTGCCTAGTCTGCAACTGCAGTCTAGGCAGTTGCAGACTAGGCAACTGCCTAGTCTGCAACTGCAGACTAGGCAGTTGCAGACTAGGCAGTTTAAGGTGCTTCAATGCACCTTAAGCACCCTTAAGGTGCATTGAAGCACCCTAAGGTGCTTCAATGCACCTTAGGGTGCATTGAAGCAGAAAAGCCTTCAATGCACCCTAAGGGTTTGAGGAATTTGACAAATGCCTTGGAAGAGCATCTTCAAAAAGTGCAGTTCTCAGCAGCAGTTGCTGGTCTGGTGTAGTCAGTGTTTTTTTTTTAAAAGAAGGTCCAAAGAGAGTGAAGGCTGACCTGTCTTGTACAATTGAAATTGCTGAAGAAGTCAATGGAAAAGATTCAAAGTTTCTCACTGATTTAGTATTTCATATTATCTTCTCAGTCATATGTTCTGTTAACTAGTTCACACGTTACTCCTGCATTTTGATTTGCAAGCACAACATATAACCCCACCCACCCATGTGGAATATCTGTGTTTCATACAGTCTGCATGTAAGTACATGAACAAAATCATGGAAATATTCCATTATAAAAAGCTATAAATATGAGAATACCCTCTTATCAAAACATGATGGATTTTAACCAGTAAACAGCATTTATGTCTTGAAATACAGATTAAAGTCATCACCACTGCCCAGGATCACTCAGTCCTGTCATCAGACACATCACAAAGGTTTAATGATTCAATTCTTTTAGATTATTACAAATGTCATCTGAATTAGAGATTCAGTTTCATGATTAAATTAACACCGATGTTGTGGAATCCACTGCGGTGGGTGGATACGTGAGTCTCCAGATAACAGCACCTTTCTGAGCAGAGGATGAGCTGCTCTGCATCAGAGCTGTCATCTACATGAACAGCTCAGCTTTCACACACCACAATGCAAATCCTCACAAAAAAAGACTGTAGGTCTTCAAAGGTCCCAGGAAACGAGATGACTCACCTGGTCAGGATGTTTCATTCCATCCCCATCTGCGTTGTGATTTATAAGTGTGCAATTTGCCATTTAAAAATTACATTTGCTTAATGCAAATATGCCAATTAAAAAAAACCTCAAAACAAATGTTTTGGCGCAAAGATGAGATGTTTTTTTTCCTACCATATCAAAATTGTTTTTGCAAAACTGCAACACTATTTTTGCATCACACGAGTCACATGATCAGCAACTGGATGTTGCCACTGGTGCAAACCGTGAAGAAGATGACAGGAAGTAGTGTAATTTGCAATGTATATGCAGCTTTATTGATGGGTCTGTGTATTATAAAGTCTTCTTTCAAAGTGTCTTCTCTTTCACTTGTCTTTTTCCGGAAGTGTGGAAGAAGATGGAAGAATCTAGTCAGACACAGATTTAATGACTCAACTTGTTGAAATCATAGGATTTTAGACTTAATTTGAATTTTCACACCAGTGACTCATGACTTCACTTTGACTCAAACCCTTTGACTTGATTGTCATGTTGTGTTTTTGTAGAACCTAGGTGATGAGCTTATTGTCAAAAGCAGCGCTTAACTTTTACTCCAAACAAAATTTCTGAAGAACAATTTTAAGAAGTTTTTCATTAAGGCAGAAAGACTGCAATTCCATTGACAATATACTTTTGACATTCCAAAAAAAAAAACTTAAACACCAATTTAGAAAAACCTCTAGCTTTTTGATAAAAAGTTCTGCCTTTAGGAATAAGTGTTTTTTGGCCATATCAAAATTGGGTCTCCTTTGGCAAAACTGCAATGGAAGCATTTTTTTTTTTTTGCATCGCACGAGTCACATGATCAGCAACCGGATGTTGTTCCTCATACAAATTACAAAGTAGAAGATGACAGGAAGTGGTTGGAGGATAACGGCATTGGATGTTTTTTTTTAAAACTTATCACTCAAACAAACTAATTTATGTGTGATTTCTAACTTCATTTTATTTAATGGAAACATTGCAAATGAAACATTTTGTAGCTGCTGTCATAATCAGACATTTAGTTTACAGACATTTACAACTAAAATATAAATAGAAAAAAGAAAAATTGCTTAAATAATTTGGACTTTCAAGACAAACAGCATTTGCTGAACATCTGGACCTGGTGGAGAAGTGAATGTTCCACATGTATCCAGGCAACATCACTGAAAATGATTTCAACTCTGATAGCAATCACAGAGCCAACCCACAAAATGAAATGATATTCACACAAGGCAGAGGTAAAAATAGATCTAAATGTTCTCACATCAAATACTTTTAGTGCAGCGTCTCTGTGACAGAACAAACTCTGATCGCCTTCTGCTGTCATCAGAATAATGGTAAGCTAAAAATAGTTGATAACAAAAGAATCCAGGGAGTGCTTGCTGTTCTAAAGTTTGGCATGTCCAAAAAGAGCAATGGTTTAATCAGAAGGTTTTATCTGTTTGTTTGCTAAAAAACATTTGCATCTTGAAGTGTGTCTTGACAAAGCTCTAGACCAGGTGGGCAGCTCCAGGCCTGGAGGGTCCGTCTCCTGCAACTTTTAGATGCGTCTCTACTTCAACACACCTGAGTCAAATAATGAGGTCATTACTAAGACTCTGGAGAACCTGACTGCACTGAGGAGGCGATTCAGTTGTTGGATTCAAGTGTGTTGGATTAGGGAGACGTCTAAGAGTTGCAGGACATCGGCCCTAGAGGACCAGGATGACCCACCCCTGCGCCAGCCTGTTGAATTGCTGCAGTGCGCTCTTTAAATTCCTCCCCAGTGGCTATTGCTAGCAGGACTCTGCCCAGCGCAATGTGTGCTGATGCTTCATGTTTGAATGCAGATCATTAAGTTCAGGGTCCAGCTGACCGCTCACAGCAGTTTCCTCAGCAAAAACACACATGGCCAGCATGGCTACTCTATGAAAGAAAGCAAATACATTGAAAAACATATGAATGACATCATGCGCATCATTCTGCTTGGTTCCACCTTCAGTTCTTCTTTTTCCAGAGCTAACGTGCAGATATTCGACGCTCCAGGCTAACAACTGGACTTGTGAAACTTCACACGCCTCCAAATATTAAAAATAGTTATTTTTCAAAATAAGCTACATGGCACTGGCAAGGAAGGTTCAAAATATTTTCCCAAATGATTGCACAGTGCATCCAGAAAGTGCTTACAGTGCTTCCTTTTTTCCATATCATGTTATGTTGCAGCCTTTTTCCAAATTATTTTCAAGTAATCTCTATTAAATCTCAAATTTCTATATACAAATACCTCATTAAAACCATGTTTTTAACTTTAGTATTACATTTGGGCAGTCCAAATTACTAAAGTTAGGTATATTCCAGTGATTGGTTGATTAGAAAAGTGTTTTTCAACCTTTTTTGAGCCAAGGTACATTGTTTTAATTGAAAAAATCACGAGGCACACACAACCAAAGATGTAAACAAAGATATTACATATATAGTCATTCTTATCAAAGTGTCTTAAATATAAATGAAATAAACACAAAATGTTTTATCATATTTTACATTTCTTATTTCAAATTGCACTTAACACGTCCAGTTTAAAAATACACCTGAACGGGGCCATAACACTAATTCTCTTGTTATAATGTAAAATAGTACATATAATACCTGCTGCCATCTAGTGATGATAAAATTACATGTTTACACCGCTAGTCACTACAGCAAAGACACTCTAAGATGGCATTATTTGCAGAAATTAATTTGTTTTCAAAAAATCTTTTAAGACCAATTGCCGTATTTTCCGGACTATGAGCGTAACATACTATAAACCGCACCTTCAAACTTTTTGAAACCCACCCCACCCGTTTCCCTAAGGAAACGTACATACATCAGCCGCACCGGGCTACAGGCCGCTGGTGTCTCTGCCGCTCTCGGTTTCCCATAAGGGCCCAGCAGAAGCAGCGTCCTAAGAAGAGCTGGATATATTAAGGACGCAGTTCTCCGTCTCCAAATCCGGTTTTGTTCATGCTGAGTTTACGTGGAGTGGCTTTTCCCTCCAATACTCCTCAATTTAGACGCTGCATCATATGAGTTTGAAAACATTTCTCCGTAGTGTCTGCTGCTAGCATGTGCTTCTTCTAAAAGAAAATTAGCGCGTTCTTCTTTGATTTCTGATTATGACTTCCAATGATTCATGTCCTGCTAAAGAGCCCCCTGGTGGTTGAAGAAAAATCCACAGAAAAGCTGCATGTTCAAAGTATAGGAAAGAAGTGGGAGCTTATAGTCCGGAAAATATGGTAGGTGACATTGGATAATTTCCTCAGCACACCTGACGGTCACTCATGGTCCACTAGTGGACCGCGGTGGTTGAAAAACACTGGATACAGCTACAATTAGAGAAAGTATGTTTAACCTTGTTTTACACCTTGTTCTTGTCATCTTCCATGTCAAAAGTCAGCATATTTCTCATATGGATTAATCTAACTTCAAACTAACTCCATTTTTCAGGTTGAATCACATTCTGACTGGAAAACAACAACCACTCATCTTTGGTTGGACTCTATGATATTTGCACCTCTGTCCAGCAAAAGCTCTGAGAATCTCTTAAAGTGTCTAAACCTGCTGTTAGGAAACTTTGGAAGATGTATTTATTAACTGGATTAGGCCAGTTTAAAACTTTAATTTTCTTCTGCTGAAGGCATTGTATGTTCATTCAGATGTTCATTGGGATGCTGAACATAAATCTGTCTCTTTCTTTCTTATTTCTGCTGTATTTAAGTGACTGTGTTACATAATCATCATGAGTTAGAGTCATGGAGTCTAGACTAACATTTTAGATTTTTAGCTTCCTTCATCTTAAAATAATAACGGTGTTATGTGTAAAATTTCATTTGTCTGGTCAGGAAGGTTTTTAAAAAATGATCTATTGTTCTATCAAGAGCAAAAAAAAAAACCCAAACGAGAACATTGCATTGTAAAAACAATAGAATAATAGAGAACATAGTCCAGCCATTACAATAGGCAGCAGCATCACATTGAAGATCCATCCCCACGCGCAGTATAGCGCCAATTGATTGGTTGGAGACTGCTGTGACGTCACGGCCGTGTTGTATTAATGCGCGCACTGAAGGCGCTCGCGCGCGGGGCTCCGGGTTGGATGCGGGTGTGACGGACAGACCGGCAGCATCTCCAACCGAAACACAGCAGAGCTTCTCTCCTCCAGGTTGGAGCCGCTTCGCTTCAGCGTCAGGCTCCACAAATCCTCACTTACTGGCTCGGGTTTGTTTAATCAGCGGAAGCTTTTCTTTACTTGGAATGAATTGTTTCCTAGTTATTTGTTCTCGTCGTGTCTGAATTACGGCTGGATATGAGCTGAAGGGTTTAGGAAAACGTGCTCGGCAGTTATTGGTGCTTTAATGGAGACAAACGGCCATTGTTCGAGTTGTTCGAGTTGTTCAGTTGTTCGTGTTGGCGGCTGGCGGCTCTTTGTACTCGGAGACATCGGCCCGGTCGGTTCTGAGGGACATTCAGACCAGTCAGTTCTGCCTCTTCATCTCGACTGTCTTTGTATTTACATTTACTAAATTATTTTAGTGGTCAGTTTATTTAATATATAAGCATTTTCTAAAATGTATTTTACAGCGAAGTGTTCGGTCTGAGCGCCGCTTTGTCTCTGGCTGCTCCGCTTTGTTCCTGTCAGAATAAAAGCTCCTTTGTTTGCTGTTTTCTCCAAGTGGAGCTAATAAAACCCATCAAACTGAATGTATTCGACTAAGATTTGTTAAAGTATTTGAGGCTTTGTTGGCTTAACGAAACGCTAATTGTTGAGCAGTTCTATCTGTTGGGCTGTTAAATCTTTATTCTAGTCATTTGTACGACTTTGTTTCGTGGTTTTTGGCATTTCAGAACAATAAACAAAGAACTGAAGCTACTCAAGCTGTTAGCCCCACAGGGCTCCGTTTCTGTCCGTTTCTGTCCGTTTCTGGGTCAGAACTCAGCAGTTCTCAGCCGTCTAATTAACAACGGACCCGTTTCATCGCACAACATGGCTGCTGTTTTATGTCTCATCGTCTTTGCTCGTTGTTGGTCACAGTAGAGCTGATATTTTTCCAGCCATCTCTTTGTGGCTTTTGTTCCCCCAAGCCAGTGAGGAACAGCTGAGCTGCGCAGCGGAGCTGCTGCAGCTGGAGTGCTGCAGCTGAGCTGCTGGAGCTGCTGCAGCTGGAGCTGCTGGAGCTGCTGCAGCTGGAGCTGCTGCAGCTGGAGCTGCTGCAGCTGCAGCTGGAGCTGTGACTGCTGAGCTGGAGCTGCTGCAGCTGAGCTGCTGCAGCTGGAGCTGCTGCAGCTGGAGCTGCTGCAGCTGGAGCTGCTGCAGCTGGAGCTGCTGCAGCTGGAGCTGCTGCAGCTGGAGCTGCTGCAGCTGGAGCTGCTGCAGCTGAGCTGCTGCAGCTGCTCTGTCCTCATTCATGTCTTGTCTGGGCGCCAAACACACCCAGAATCTTTTGTTTCATCAGATTGTTACTGGACTCATTGACCATCAACTCTGTGGCTCTGCTTATCCAGCAGCTCCTCCCTTCACGTTTGGGTGGAGGGGGGGGGTGGGGAGGGGGGTCGATCGGTCTCTGATCGATCTGAATATCGATGTTGTTACAATTTGGAACATAAACAATGGCGCGTGCGCTGAATGCCGTGTGGACTGATGGGCGGTGGTTTCATGCAGACATGCATTGCGCCACCAGATGTCGCTATGGATGCTTTCTTTCTTTCTTTCTTTTCTTTCTTTTTCTCTTTTCATTGGCAGCGTGAACAAAGATGTTTCCTCTGTAACAACTGTGCTTAACTGTGTTTAAAAAAAGAACCAAAAAATGTTTATACAAAATTTACCACCAATAAAAATGTCCCATGGAAGAAAGTTCACCCAGACTCTCTGCACACTGGATTTATTCATTTATTTGTACTTGCTGCAAATGGCCCTATGGGTGGTACAGGCTTCAGGCCCCTACTTCAAATTATGTGATTGCTAAAAGCCAAAAGTGCTATATTTTTGACATTTATGATTTAAATACATTCAGTAATTTGTTTTTTATTAACAAAGCTTGAAACTGCAGTCAAAATCAGTCATGTTTTCTGTTACAATCCATTGTGCAATCATCTAATCTCTATTAATAATCAGATTTTATACTGTATGAATATAATCTGCTGTCTTTCAGGTTACCTGTCCTGCATTTGTGTCCACGATGGCATCAGCTGAAGGTAATATTGCATTAAAGTAAAATTATCTTCAAATTGCTGGAAGCTCCTGGTGTCTTTACTCTGGTGTTCTTCAGATATCCAGGTCAAGGAGCTTGACAAGCGGGCGTCTGGCCAGGCCTTTGAGGTCATCCTGGGAGCTCCAGCCCCAGATGCTAAAGGAGAGTTCCCCCTGTCTCCTCCCAAAAAGAAGGATGTCTCTCTGGAGGAAATTCAGAGAAAGCTGGATGCAGCAGAAGAGAGGCGCAAGGTAAGAAGAGAAGACCACAAACTTGTCAAACCCCTTGACCCTATAGAAGCGGTGGAGGGTTTGCTGAAGTGGTCTGACTTTCCTCTTTGCCGTCAGAATCATGAAGCCGAGGTTCTGAAGCACTTGGCCGAGAAGCGGGAGCATGAAAAGGAAGTGCTACAGAAAGCTATGGAGGAGAACAACAACTTCAGCAAGATGGCAGAGGAGAAGCTCAATCAGAAGATGGAGGCCAACAAAGAGAACCGCACAGCCATTATGGCAGCCATGAATGAGAAGTTCAAGGAGAAGGTTGGTGGCGTTTGTCTGAACGTGTGCGATGAGCAACATGGAGATCATCTTAGTGGGAGAAAAAAATAAATAAAAATACAGTACTAGTATATTTTTGTCTTTACAGGACAAGAAGTTGGAAGAGGTGAGGAAGAATAAGGAAAAGGAGCCTGGCTCAGAAGGCGGCTCAGAGGACTGAGGGGGAACCACCGGGGGATTGTATAGGGTTTTTTTACGTATCCAAAGATTAATTTATTTTTTGTTCAGCCAGTATTGTTTTTTCACAACCCACCTCTTTTGGAAATACAACTTCTACTTTGTGAATTTTTTCAACTCTCTGCTATGTAAGTGTAGTTGCGCTCGTTCTACATGTGGATAATTCCTCTGAGTCTGATGTAATCATCATGTAGCTTGTCGGTGCAGCTTGGGCCCCTTCCTTTAATATTAGCGGTGTGTGTTTTTTATTCTCTCGGGAAGCATGTTTCTATGCATCGGTCTTTTACTACCACCTGTTTCATAGTGGGTTTGAAAATGTCTGTGAACCACACCTGTTCTTGGCACTTACTGTATATTTAAAAAGTAGCACAAGTTTCCATCGAGGTGTTGGCTGTTGGACATGCAGCTTTGCTCCTGGATTCAGCTGACTTTTACCTCCAGGTCATGGGGGTTTTGTGCCACTGCTGATTCTTGGCTTTTGTAAAAAAAAATATATAGAAAAAAATATGGGGTTGACTTAAAGCACACGACTTCTTGCTGTATAGCTGTGAATTAACATGCCCATCATGCAACTGGAGGTCATTTTCAACATCACTGAGCAGATGTCTACACATGGAATGCATAAGAGCAATACACTTCTGGCATTTCAATAGAAAAGTGGCTAGCTGACTTAAACTGTTGTACTAAAACAAATAAAGTGTAAAATTGGTTGCTGTGTAAATGTCTTGTTCCTGTTTTAGATGAAAGTATCCATTGTTCATCCCCAATGTGAAAGATGCTGGATTAGAATATGGTTCCCTCTGCTGGTGAGATTGTGACATGCATCTTAAATGGGCTGTTTGAACCTGGGAGACCTGAGTGTATTTAAATAATTAACAGAAGCTGGCAACAGCTGAGGTTGGTGCTAAAGGTTGGTGTTTTAGTGGTGGGGTGGCTAAAGTGTAGGCAACACAGCTGTTGATGCTAATTAATCACAGAGAAGGTTTCAAAGTACTAAAAGACAATGCTGGGTATGTCTGAACTGAGTACAAGGCTTTAGATACAATATGGATGGGAACAACTTAGAAAAAAACTAAGTAGGCTAAAGTAGTCTAGTTGCACTTAAGCAGCATTACTTCAAAATATTCAACTACTTCACTGAAGATCAACCATCTCCAGTTACATGATCACTCAAGAGTTTGATCCTGGATGCAGGAAGACCCAGACCCCCAGCCACTCGGACCGGTTCCTCTTGGGGAATCCCAAGGTGTTAGCAGGCCAACAGAGAGTTAGTCCCTCTGTGTCCTGGGTCGCCTCCTGGTGGGACCTGAACACTTCACCAGAGAGGCGTCCTAACCAGATGCGTGAGCAATCTCAATGGTATCCTATGCATGTGGAGATGCAGCAGCTCTACTCCAGGATGGTGGAGCTTCACTCTATCTGTAAAGCAGAGCCCAAACACAGTGTCTGGGCTCCCTACTGATCAGATGCTTGTATCCAATTTTCTCTTTGTCACTCCCCAGGGCTTGTGACCATAGATATGGGTAGTAGCAGATCAACCACTAAATCAAAAGATTCATTTTGGCATGCTGCTGTCTTCACAACTGACCAATTTGCCTTTTGTTCTCAAGCCCCTCTTTAGCCCTCATTGATGACCCTAAAGTACTTTAACTCCTCCACTTGAGGAGCGAGTTGAAATAACAGAATCATCTGTGGACTTGCAGAATTTGATTTTTTCTACAGGACCTGGTCTTTACTTCCACTCCAAAGTGACCAACAACAAACTAAATCTTCCCAGGTCTGAGGTGCTTTTTGATGCCAACATTCACTTGTATTTCCAGCATACAGACAGCAGGAGGCACTATAAAAAAGTCCATCTGGTGGACTAGTTGGTTCATCCGTGGAAAGACGCATCACGCAGCTAAAACTTCAGGGTATCGACAATATTCTACAGTTGCAGGTTCAGAACCCCTCGTCTTCAATCGGCATATATGTGGGTCAAACTCGGAACTAGTGGTGAGGCGTCACGGTGTTTAATGTTTTGTGGACTGGATGCACTTTAGCCGTCTCAGTCCTGTTACTTGCACCCAGGTTACAAAGTATGGTTCGTTTCCAGACTCTTATTTCTTGTCTAGTACACTAGTAATAAGACGAAACTAACTCACAAGTAACGTTTTTGCAAGATATAGGAGCTTGTTTTAAGTAATTAATACCTTAATATTGATGAAGACATAAGGTAAATTATCTGCTAATGGAGCTGGTTTTTCCACCAATATTAAGGGATCACTGACTCAAAACAAGTTCCTATTTTGTGGTGAAGAGTTACCTATAAGTTAGTTTTGTCTTATTTTGAGTGCACTAAAATATTTGCTCTGGATAGAAACTAGACAAAATACTTGGTACAATTTTCTTTTTGTCAGACCGTATCAGTGAGATACTTTAAAGAAGAGGGCAGAGACTTACTCCTTTTTAAGGATAAAGCCTAAACATGAAATAGAAAGCAGAGACAAGAAAGAGAAAAGAAAAATAAAGATATTAATTATGACGCATTTCAGTTAGGAATTGCTCACATTTATGTTACAATGTTACTTTAGTTTAAGCCTTCACAGCTGCCGGCGAACATAATTTTTGAGAGCGAGGGTTCTGAGTAGAGATCGACCGATGCAGGTTTTTTAAGGGTATGTGCTGCCAATTTTTATTGCTTTTTTGCCCTCAATTTACATGACAAAAACTGACACAAGGATAAATCCTAAGACAATACTGAAACATAGTATTTTAGATGTTAGGGAGGTGCTGATGGACACAAAGACACCTCCAGGGGTCAGATTTCCAACTGGCCTCCTCTTGTCCTGCCTTCTCCCCCACCAATACAGAGGCCATGGACATCTTAGAGATTCCCAAAAATGTCAGGAAGGTCCCAGAATGAGTCGGCGTCCACATTCAATAGGAACAGTCAGGGAGAACCGGGCCCAGAATTTGGCCCATTATAAAAGTTAAATGGCCTCATGTTTACTTTTATTTGGAAAACAAATCAGTAGCTATTGTTGAAAATGTGGTCCAATAAATGTGTTGTGAAAAAGTTGATTTACTCTCCAGTAAATGCTCAGCAATGATCCCAGGTGTCCCACAAGTTTTGAATGTGTTTCTGCATCAACAACCTGAATCACTTCCTCCAGAAAGACTGGAGAACTTGAGTGCAAGTGGCCTGTCCAAAGGTGGCTGTGTTCAGGAGAAATGTGGGCCTTTAATTTGGCTTAATTACAGGCACCTGGTTTAAATTTGCTGCTCTTCTTCAGCATAGCGCTATGTTTGTGAAACCAGTTAACTTTGGGTGATCTGACAAGGCACGGAAAGCTGAAGACTTTGAGAAACGGCATTGCAAAGATTCATGTTGAATTCACTTTTCTAATATTAACCACTAGACTGCCAAATCGAGGCAGCAGAGAACACAGGGCCCTGCAAGGTTCTGCTAAAATGTCCAGTTTATGTCCAAGGTTTTTCAGAACTCCCTAATGCAGCTTCAACTTTAAGAATTCCTTGTTTTGCAACCAATTAATATAACACGAATGAAAGTTATTTAAATAAATCACAGAAATATATATATTTTTATTCAGATCACATTTTAATGAATTAAAGATGCACTTGATAGCTAACGGTTGATTTGAAGTGGCTTTGGCTACAAGATTTATTTCAAGTTTTAAGCCGAGTTTACAGGGTGTGTACGACAAGAACCTGGTTCCATCAGAGAGGAGAAATAACTGGTAACACACATAAAATAGTATCTACAAATTAAAGTCCAGCTTTTCTGTGCTGTCCTTGAAAACGCTCACAAAACAGCTCTGAAATGCTGTAATGTACCAACTTGGCTACTATTAATCCCTCAACAATTTTTTAAATAAGACTGTTGGTTTAAATAATTACGATTAGTAAAATCTATGATATATAAAATAAATTTTATATCGTTAAACTACGGTGGCCGACAGGTGCAAATGCGCAGCAACAAAGAAAACATGCAAACAAAAAAAAGACTTGCGCACAAATGAAATGCAGCAAACAAAAAAGAGACGCAAACGAAAAGCAAATGAAATGCAGCAAGGCTTAGCTTTAATCAGTCAAACCCATTTGCTCAGGAATAAATTAAATCAGTGATTCTTGAGAATAGGGACAAAATAGGTCCTATGGATAAAGCACAAAATTTGAATAAAATATACAAATAATATAATTTTTTCAAATATCTGACTAAACTAACCTGGGTCATGTGAGACAACAATGTATATTTTTCAGGTATTTGCTGAATATTTTTTTATTTTAAACATTGTAGTCGGTGGATGATGCCTATAAAAGCCTTTGTCCAGGATCAGAACTCAACACATTATAATAGTTTAAAACAATTAAAGAAATACTAAAATTACATATTATGACAATTAAGTATAAGTAGTCATATAAATAATTATAAAAGTATCAATAAATTGAATTAAAAATCATTTTTATATATTTTCCAACTCCATTGAAATTTGTCCTTAGTTTTTGTCAACACCGTCAGAAATGAAAAGAATGTAAAAAAAATCAGGCATTATTGGGGGGCAGCAGAACTTCTGAGGACCCCATGACCTCTTCCTTTCTCTTCCTTTGCTAAGAGGCTAGTTAGCTCTGGTTAGCTTATGTTATTCTTTAGTTTTTTCTTCTTTTTATTCCTAAGTTTTTTGTCACAACCATGATGTGTCAACACCGTAACTGACATTTTACGAAACTTTGATAAGATCTTGTGAAATAAAAGCTTAATTTTGGTAAAATGTAAAGATTTTATGGACCCGATGAGCTACAATATGGCCGCCTTCAGAATAACATCATATAAATTGAGGTAGTTTGGCTTTTTGTCACCTCCGTCAGCTTCAGATGTCAACTCCATCAGAGTTTTTCTGACTCTTTCAGTGAAATTGTTGTCAAATATCACTTAAATGTGGAGTTAATTCATTTTAATGTATTTTTACATAAATTGCATTACTTCACATGTACCAAGTTTTTCATTTTACTCACTAGTTTGTCATCACCTTCAGTTTTGTGTCAACTCCGTCATGCAGTGTCAACTCTGTCAGATGGATTTTTATGGTTTTTTGTTTTAAATAATAATTATTTTGTTTCTTGAGAAGTATTTGTCTGCAAAATGAGTAAAAATATCACTAACAGGGTTATTAAAAATTATTTTTGATGTATTTTTGTCAGATGGTGATGACAACGTTCTGGGTCAGGGCGATTAAAAATGTAATTTTTTAAAAAAATGTTGCAACTGGGAGCCTGTACCTCAGCATCTTTACATTTCCAAAACATTATTTGACATATTTGTATACATAAATTTGAGAAATAACAAAAAAAAAAAATGGAAAAATTAAAACCCATTTTGTCCCTGTTTTCAAGAATCACTGAAATACTTTAGTGAACCAAAAAATTTAAAACAGCTATTACTTGGATTAATATCTGTGTTTCACCTCCACTCAGGGGAAACTATCGGGAGCTTTTAAAACAATTTGCAGGGAGACCTGGATTCTCTGTCGGTACCGAACCTGGAGCTCCGACCAGCTGACAGCTGGATGTTAACGCAGCGGAGCAGAAGGTCCGAAAACATTGGAGTAATATTGTAATTAAGTGATTTATTGATGAACCGAGCAGATATTTCAGATATATCCATCTATATTCTCACCTAAAAACATTGTGAAAAATCATTTTGTGTACTTTTAAATGTTATACAGTACTTCTGGAGCACTTCCGGTTTTCAGCACTTTTTGTTTGCGCCACTTTTTTTGTTTTCTGCATTTTATTTGTATGTGTGTCTTTTTTTGTTTGCATGTTTTCACCATATTAAACAGACATGAGAAAAACGTGAAGGGATTTTAGCAGTTCGGCAAATTAGATACCAGTTAATATTTGTGATTTCTTCATGACGCCACCAGAGGGCAATGTTGCACCTTGAGTTTTCTTCGTTCCTCCTGCAGCCTCTCGAAGCTCATATTAGAAAAAAATACATTTTCGCTTTTTTTTTTGTTTTGTTTAATCCCCGCCCCTCCAAACTGCTATATATGATGGATCTGTTTCTACGGCAGCCTGCTGCTCCTGTCCAGACCTGCTGCATATTCAGAGCTCCGCACTCAGCTAAACCAACTCTGTTCAGGGTCAAATTCGACCAACTGTGTGACTAACTGCATTTTCACTACAGGAACCATTTCCATGGCCCAGTATAGTTTCCTGAGGTCTTTATTACCCCTCACTAGCATCTCCAAAGCATTTATCTGGTTTAAAACAATTTCCCAGGGGCAGAAATGGATCATAGAAGCTCCTGGCACAGAGTAGGGTGTTTTTTTTTTTACACGGATATTCTTGTATAAAATTTTGTCAAGGAAAATTGTTAATTACTTCAAATAAGTTTTTTTAATTACTAGTGTGAATAGTCTGTAGATGATATTTTCTATCATCTTTAACTGTAATAGAGGTTAAATAACCAATTTATGTTTATGACATAAGACATAAGGGAGCAACGTCTTGGGGAAAGTCATATTTTATGGATTCCAGAAATATTTTATGGTGATCTGAGGCACAGCTGTATAAAAAATGCATTATAACCTTCCTGGATCATTAACAATTTTTTAATAATTCTGCTGTATGGTCGCTGTTGCCAGATTGCGCAAGAGAGGGGAAGATATCAGGTCTCAAGCCCCCCCAAAAAGCGACTCCCTCTCCCCCAAAGCCGCTACAGCCTCATAGCATGTGTTAATGAATATTTTTTAATCAGTATCTAAAATATTTCCCCTGATGTTTTCTGCAAATTGCAATCTTCAGTTTCTCTATCAGGAGATCAGTTATGTCTGAGATAAACTTGGTGACAGTAGAGCATAAAAAAACATGAAAAAGATTATTATTGAATATTTAACTGAACCATCTAGAAGAGCACTATTCATCCAAGGGTTCGGGAATGTGGCAGAAAAAATGTATCAGGATATAAGCATTTTCTATCAGCCAATGATTATTGATTTGTTTTTTTCTTTTTGTTTTTTTTGAGTATCCAAAGTACTGCTGAACTGTGACGGATCGTGTTCCTCATGCATCTGCAATTTCTTCTTGAGCTTCTCTACTCATTTCCTCCTTTCACTCGACTGGGATCGGCTTAACGTACGAGGCAAAACACCACACTGCTCCTATACTCAGTTTTACTGTGTGTATTCAGTGGGCCGCACACTTTCTGCAGACAGCTGAGCTTTCATAGTCAAGCATACCGATGTCTCAGGTCTTCTGGTTTTGCACTACATCTCCAGACCCAGAACTAAAAATGAAGCAGCATTCAGCTTCTATGCATCTCATAGCTGTAACAAACTTCCTGGATACTGCAAAACAGGCGAGACAGGAGCGGCAAAAGCAAATGAGGTGGATTAGCAGAGCTGCTAACAACTGACGGTGCCATATAGGAGATGTTTTGTGGAATATCATCTCTGCTTCCTGGATATTGAGCTGTCAGCTTTCCAGACCCAAATGAGTCATGAGGCTGTCATACAGCAACAGTCTTCAGTCAGTGTATATATATATATATTGTTGAAAAAAGGAATTCTTATTGTAAAACTTTTAAACTATGCAATTTCGGTTTTTCCTTTGTTCTTGTGTCCCGGATTCTTGTCCGCGGTCTGAGAGCTCTCGCGAGAACACAGAAGAGACGTAAGCAGCGTGTTGGCGTCACAGAAGTTCAGAATTTAATCCAATCAGAAGAAAGTATCACACAAGACAGAGAAATTAAAGGAACACAGTCACACATTAGTCACCTGAGAAAACAAGACAGATAGAGGAAAATACGAAGACGTCGAAGACGTCCTCGGAGAAACAGTCAGCCCATGGTGCCAAAAATTGTCCATTTCTGCCTCATTTTCCCTGCGCAAGAGGTTTTATGCTAGTAGGTGTATTCTATTCAAATAGGGGGCAACACCTCTCGACCAATTAGAAGCCGCCTCCGAGCACCCCTGAAAACGGCACCTCCCTACAATCTGGTGAGCCATCAAAGAGAATTATACTTCCTTGATGTTATTTGAAGTTAACCAGAACTCTAAAAATCCTGCTGACTTTTACAACTTCGCAAATGTCTCCGGAGACTTGGCTCTATCCAAACAGATAAATAACAAACCGCATGTATTGTTTTAGATCAAATTGTCTTCAGGTTGAACTGCCGGTCAACCCTTCAAAGTCGACCATAAATTCAGGTTTATTTCACCAATTTATGCAATCTCCTGACTCAGGCAGAGTCAGAAGATTTCCTGTCGCCTTCCTTGGCACAGACATCCCCAGATTTCACAAGTCTCTGTGAAATCCTGAGTTTTCTACCTTAAATCCTATATTTTTAATACAAAACAAAACATTTTCAATTTACCTTTATCATTGACTAGTTTTAGTTCTAATTAAAATAAAATATTCAGTTAAAGCATGCACTATTAAAGTATTCTATATGATATCAGTCTGAAAGTTCAAAAGTTCACAGTTTCAGGGTTCAGAAGTGCATAGGTCAACCGTTCGTTGTGCCAAATGTTCCCTAATGACCCTTATTTCCCTGAGACAGGAACGTGTTCCTGGTTCTCACACAGATATGCTTTTAACCTCCTGTGGTGTCACCAGGGCCCTCCAAATGCTGAGTCTGTGAGCTTCCAACCCCCAGAAGCTGCATCTGAGGTTGGTGACTCAAAATTCCTAGTTCTAATTAAAAGATAACACCAACTCAAACACTACAAAAATGGTTTATAAGTAAAAGATTCCCTAAACTAAAGCACTAGAAATGGTTCTATAATTGAGTTCAACAAAACACTAAACCATGATTATATTTCCTCAACAATATATATATATATATATATCATATATATATACACAGTCCAGTCACATTAATGTGACCATCTGTCAAAAGCCAGAATAACCACCTTTCGCAGAGCGAACTGCTACGAGACGTGCAGGAAGAGAGTCACTTAGGTCCCTGAAGGTCTTCTCTGGGATGTTGAGCCATGCCGACTCTAATGCCGTGGCCAGCTGCGCTAGATTACGCGGTTGAGGATCCATGACGCGAACAACTCGATCGAGATGGTCCCACAGATGCTCGATTGGGTTTAAGTCAGGTGAGTTTGCTGGCCAGGGGAGGACGGTAAACTCATCCTGGTGCTCTTTGAACCACGCACGTACACTGGCAGCTGTATGGCACCTCGCATTGTCCTGCTGGAAGATGCCATCATCCTGAGGAAAAACAATGCGCATGTAGGGGTGGACATGGTCCGCAAGGACAGATGCGTACTTGTATTGATCCATCGTGCCTTCCACAATAATCAGTGAACCCAGAGAATGCCAGGAAAACATTCCCCAGACCATAATGCTCCCGCCTCCAGCTTGGACCGTTCCTGCAATGGTTGCAGGGTGGTTCCTTTCAGAGGTTTCACGCCTTATACGCCAACGTCCATCTGTCCGATGGAGCATAAAACGCGATTCATCTGAAAACGCTACCTGTCGCCACTCAGTGGACGTCCAGCTGCTGTACTGGCGTGCAAATTCTAGCCTTCGTCGTCGATGAACACCAGTCAGCATAGGTGCACGAACCAGGCGTCTGCTTCGGAGGCCCAGACGCAGCAATGTTCGCTGAATAGTGGTTTGGGAGACACTTGTGGTAGCCCCTTGGTTCATTTTAGTGGTCAGTTGCTCAACGGTAGCCCGTCTATCTGCCCGAACGCATCTCCGCAACCGTCGTTCGCCTCTGTCATCTATGGCCCGTGGTGCACCACATTTGCCACGTCGTTGATTTTGGACAGTCCCATTTTGCCATGCACGGTACACTTTTACCACGGCGGCACGCGAACAGTTCACAAACTCAGCCGTTTCGGAAATGCTTCCACCCTTGGCCCGAAAGCCAATGATCATGCCCTTTTGAACGTCGGATAAATCGCTTCGTTTCTGCATTACGCCAACGATTGAAATGTTTTCCGAAGCCCACACACACCCTTTATATACGCTCAACTGCACTGTGCTGCCACCTGCCTTCTGTGATTGGTTATTTAACTCTGAAGTGGAAAGTACGTGGTGGTCACATTAATGTGACTGGACTGTGTATCATATATATATATATATATATATATATATATATATATATATATATATATATAAATTCCCTTCTCCACCCTCCACGGGTGGTCTCTCTCTCTCTCTCTCTCTCTCTCTCTCTCTCTCTCTCTCTCTCTCTCTCTCTCCTCTCTCTCTCTCTTCTCTCTCTCTCTCTCTCTCTCTCTCTCTTCTCTCTCTCTCTCTCTCTCTCTCTCTCTCTCTCTCTCTCTCTCTCTCTCTCTCTCTCTCTCTCTCTCTCTCTCTCTCTCTCTCTCTTTCATCCTCTGAGCTCAGGTCCTCTACCAGAGGCCTGGGAGCTTGAGGTTCTCCTCCAGTATCTTGGCTGTGCCTAGTACTGCACATTTCTGGACTGAGATGTCTGATGTTGTTCCTGTTTTAGCCACTGCTCCAGTTTGGGGGTTTCTGCCCCGAGGGCCCCGATGACCACAGGCACCACTGTGGTCTTCACCTTCCAGTTCTTTTCCAGTTCCTCCTTGAGGCCCTGGTATTTCTCCAGTTTCTCATGCTCCTTTTTCCTGATGTTGTAGTCACTTGGTATAGCTACATCCACCACAACGGCTTTCCTCTGTTCTTTATCCACCACCACAATGTCCGGTTGGTTCTCCATCACCATCTTGTCTGTCTGGATCTGGAAGTTCCACAGGATCTTAGCTCGGTCATTCTCTGTTAGAGATTTTTTGGTATTATCATTTTGTTATTATTACTTTATATTCAGTCTAATGTCAATCAACAATAGTTAATATAGATTGTGATTTTCAGTTTAAAGGGTTCTCTTACTTTTGTGTCTCTGAACTGACCTGAAGGCCACATCTGCCTGTTCATCTTCATGTGAAACAGTTAACTGTGTGTTTCCCAGACCTTAAATTACGCTTCCACAGGTGTCGTATTATCACTGGATACTCCCTACTTTAGAAACTGCCTGTGTGCAGTGGTAAAAATTGTCTGTGCTGTCCTCCGTCCCCCATCCTCCCTGTTTGTGTTTAATAATAAAAGACGAGCTGTAACCAAAGGTTTTTTAGAACGCTCGGTGAACGGCTTGGAGGAGCCGTTTGTTGAGTCTTCTCCTTTTGCAAAAGCTTTGTCAAAATAATTCACATGCGTTGTCTGTGGTTCTTTTTAATGAAGGTTCAAGAAAATACCCATCATTATTTGGTGCCGAAAACCCGGGATCTCTCACACTGATCGCTGACAGGCAGAGGAAGACGCGCTGAATCCATGCATGGCCAGAGTCAACTGGACCTGGAAAGAAAGACCCAGGAAGTGAATTCTTCGCTGGGCCGGCGGCATAGGTCCGACTTTGTCTGCCAACGGCGGAGTGACGAGATCCGACTGGACAACCCGAAAACTACAGAAACGTAAGTGAATTTTAAAATGGCTTTTTTATAATAGGTTTGAGTCCTTGTCAAATATCGGTTTGACTAAGAAGAAATAGGTTTGAGTCCTTGTCAAATAACATCTTGACTAAAGAAGTATAAAGGTTTGAGTCCTTGTCAAATATTGGTTTGACTAAAGAAGAGGGTTAGAGTCCCAGTTGACAGAGTTTCAACTAAAGGCAAAAGGTAAGGCTCTTAGAGCCCCCTTACTTTGAGGAGGCCCCATAAGGGTAACTCCTCGTGTGGATAGGCGGATAGGAAGTTTGAATTTTGCTGCTTTATCATTACTGTTTGATAGTGCTGTGTGGTTTTGGTCTTGTGCGACGGGCAAGATGTGACTGGTGCTGAGTTC
The DNA here is from genome assembly GCA_033032245.1 of Poecilia picta. Lineage (NCBI taxonomy): Eukaryota > Metazoa > Chordata > Actinopteri > Cyprinodontiformes > Poeciliidae > Poecilia > Poecilia picta. The sequence continues at coordinate 29,189,274 of CM065363.1, read as the reverse complement.
TCTGAAAGTATAACTTATTGTCTTCTCTGAGGAACCACACCGAAACACAGTTTTGGTGGGAGTTTGTTCTTCAGAGGACAATAAGGCCCTATTGGAGCACTTTCCGTGAAGAGGCACAACACAGATCATATTAAGTCGCAGAGTCATTACTGTTTGTCATTACTGTTTGTCATTTGCTGCTGTGTTGGTGTGCATGAAGGAGTGAATGGTGCTTTTCTCTCTGAGAGTAAAACTTTCTGTCCTCGGAAATAGAATCCTAAGTGAAGCACCGGACCAGAACTAGTCTGGCCTAGAAGACTGTTCTTCAGGGGACACTAAGCGCTCACTTAGAGCACTCTTGTTGAAGAAAAAGCACAAAATATCCAGTCATTGTAAACTAAAATTGTGTTTTAAATAATGGGAAACACAAAGTCTTGTAATTCCTCACTCGCTGAGGGCCCCGACGGGGATCAAAAGTACATGCTGTCCAGATTTCCTGGTAGCATGACATACATGTCAAAATGGAAAAAGAAATATGGAGTAGATGGGGAATTAAAATTTGATCAATGGAAAATTGTAGTAAAAACTTTGGAGAACAATGTAACGGGAAAAAGAGGGATAAAAAAGGCTAAAAAGGAGGAAGAGTTGAGATGTGCTAAACTATGGTTAAACGAATCTAAAAACTTATTTGTAGAAACAGCAGATAATAAAGTCAATCCAAGTACATGGATTGCTGTAGCGGTGCAGGGAGTGCGAGCTCCTGCAGCCACCCCTCCACCTACAACAGCTCTGTATGCCCCAGTATCAGCCGCTGCAGCCCCAGCAGTACGACTGAGCCCCTCACTAGAGGAAGGGACACAAAACATATATGTTTTCAGACCCTGTACCTTAGAAGAGGTCAGGAAGGCTATGAAAGGATTAGATGTTTTTCACCTGGATGAATTTGGAGGTTTAGATATCTCTACCTTTTCCAACTGCCAGATGAAAGGCCGCGGAAGAAGCAGAGGCAGAGGAGGTCACAATAGGCAACGACCCCAAAATAACACCCCACAAAATCCACGCCATTTAAATGGCTGCTGGATTTGTGGCAATATTGGTCACTGGGCAAGAAACTGCCCTTCAAAGAATCCTGCACGGGGCAACAATCCTCGGCATGATCACACTCAACCACACCCCAAAAAGAGAAACCACTAGACTAAATTGATGAAATGGTGGACATATGTTCAGTTTGTTACACGTTAAGTAAAAAATAAATAAATAAATGAATAAAATTTAATTCCTGTACGAAATCAGTGCATGCAAAATAATTTTTAATGATACTAAAAATTAGATTTAAACCTCACAAGTGAGAAATAATTTGTTTTAAGATATACTGGTGTTTTGTTTTGTTTTTCCTTTTAGAGCATTCCTACACTGTTAAAGAAAAACCAGTACAGAGAAGTCTCACTGAAAATAAAAACATGAGAACAACCCTTTTATATGCTAAAAGAGGGATTATGACTTTTCTGAAGGAGGAGAAGCTGAAAGATAAAACTAAATAATAAAATTCTCCTCAGAGAACAACTTTTAATGTATTGTGTCATAATGAGATTACAACACCAACTTGGTGAAATGATCCTTTGGCTGTCTAGCTGTAGGGGTCAGCGGTCAGAGTAAGGTACCGACCTGGACATTATCCAGCCTCGTAACTCTCTTAGGCCTTGAGAGGAGGGCTGACCTCTGACCTCAGTCTACAGCACTGAGATCAACAGGTTTAGAGAAATCCATTGTTCTCAGGTGAGACGTGTTTTAAATGAAGTTAACATAAACTTACATATTACATGTTAAAGGTTAAATGTTGTGCAAAATAAAATAAAATAAAAAAATAATAAGAGACTACAGCTTTTAACATGTTTCATGTTTATATGTGTTTTAATAAGGAAATAATTCATAACTTCTTAAAATGTTGGGTAATATGTGGCTAAAAAACTATACGATGAAATAGAAAGAAAAGTTATATGGAAAATGTTTGTGTAAAAAAAAAAATACAGAAAGACGAACAAACCCTAATTGACTCTTATTTGCGTCTTTCCTTTTCCTCTGTCTGAGCCTCGCTGCGGTGCGTCTGACCTCTGACCTCAGCTCAGACCTGTCCTGCCGATCAGATGATGTCCCTCCTTCATCACCAGCCAATGACAGTTGATAAAGAAGTGAAAAAGGACAGGACGATTTCTACCAACTGGGCACTGAAGGCACTAAAGTGTCCACTGATCCTAATTCCTGGACATCTGAGAACTGCCACGCAGCAGATACTGTATGGAGTCCTGCTGGACATTTGGACTGGAACTATATTCCTGTGTTTGGCTGCAACTGAACCCTCACAATCCTCGCTGATTTACTCTTTGACATCAGCGTAGAGAAGGAAAATAATGTGTTTTAAAGAAAAAAAAAAGCAAACTGAACTGTTTTTTGCTTGTTTCATTGGTGGACAACCTGGACATTCACTAAGGGACGGTCTGGACAACTTATAAATAATCCAACACCAGAGCTAGTTGGACTGACAGGGAGCTGGAGGAGAGACAGAGGGAGGACCAGCTGCAGCGACGCCAGCAGCAGGAGGGGGAAGCGAAAAGTGAGACAGAAAGGAGAAATGCGAGATAAGTTATAGACACACATCTGTGATAGAGAATGTGTCACTAATCCTGTTTACATATAGAAATTATCTATCTAGAAAAGAACATTTTGAAGGTTTTTAGGTACAATGTTAGAAAAAATTGTTCATTTTGTGCCCTTTAACTCAGTCCTTAACAGAAGTACCAGTGATCCTCTTAGGGCCCACGAGCCATAGATTGGGAAACTGTAAAGGAAAAAACTGTAATGACTAAATTTAAGAAAACAAATAAATAAAGCTGATAGAGCTATGCAACTAAATTACAGCCAAAAAATTATTGCAGATTCTGAGGTAATAATGTTTTGCAAATGTTTTATTTTTTCCTTTAAAAGAAATACTAGTTTAAAACAAAATTTAACATTTCTAAGTGTTGAAAATAATTGATATTGCAGTGTTGAAATATTATAAGTTATTTCTTTGAATTTAATTGAAACATTTAACTTAGAGTTTGATTCTATAAAGAATCTACAAATTGATTGTGTTTGTGTATTTTATATTGGGATTAATGAACATTATTATAAGAAGAAAGAAATTTTACTACAAAATTAAGTAACGGATGAAAATATTGACCACTTACTATAACAATATACTGTAAAATACTTATGTTTTTGACTTGTCTGAAATACAAGTTTAAGTGAAGTCTGAGAGTTTAAGCAACCTGGGAGATGTAAATGGCTACTAAAAACTGATGATTGTGGATAAAAGCAACATTTTCTAGATTTCAGTCTAAAACATTTTAATCAAGATTTGATTGATAGTCAATACATTCAAAAAGAAAAATTTTGAATTAGAAGATTTGAGATTTGGTTTAAATCAGAGATGGTCATTTTTATTTTAGAGAAATATAATAGAAATGTTGAAAGGTTCTGAATTTAACAAAAAATTATTAAATTGAAGGTTTACCTTTAATTTAATAAGTAAATTAAAGATAAACCTGTAATTAAAAGATTTGTTTACTAAAGGATTTTCTAAAAGCAATAAACCTGTGAGTTCACCTGAATGAACTATTAACCCTCCCAAAGTCTCTATTTGAAGCTAAAGCGATTGTGACACATGGCGATGCCATGTGTCAACAGGGGGGGAAATAAGAAGGAAAAATGGTCAGGTAATACTATATAACTACTAAAAACATAATCTTTTGTTATAAACTTTTGAATTAAATAGTGTTAGATAGTGATTGTTTCCTTTTAAATGGGTTGAAATAGGTTCCAGCAAAGCATGCTTTTGAAATAATTCATGGGAGAGCTTACAGATTACCTCTGTTTGCTCCAGACTTACAGAAAGCAGATGAAGAACAAACATTAGCAGATTTATGATCAGGACTCTTAAACTGAAGGAAGTGTCCAGTACAAATTTACTGCCTTCTGATTCTATTCCTTCGCAGGAGGCCACTCACATCGAGTCAGATGACTGGGTCTACATAAAGGTCATCAAACGAAAGAACTGGGCAGTCCACAGTGGGAAGGACCGGCCCAAGTGCTGATGACCACAACAACAGCTGTTTGAAACGCTGAAAGACTCAGCTGGATACATCTCAGTCACAAGAAGCAGCAGAGAGTGTTGAACCCCTAATTTGTCATCCAGTCAGGGCTACAAAGGGGTCCTACTTCTAGTGTAGTTCATCTCAAACCCTGTGAAGAAACGCTTAAAAGTCTCATTTCCTTAGTTTGGGGGTTTTGACATCTCTGCGCGCTGAGCAACAATGGAGACTCCATATCCCAGATGGATCTTCTACTGTGCTGTGACTGCAGCATGTCTGATGTTTGGAAGAGGAAGTGACCTCACTTTCCACCCATATGACTACGGTACCAACCTTTGGTGGCAGCTGATGAACAGGACTGGTCATGAGGAGAACAGGTGAACTGCTATGTGTGTGCAAAGCTGCCAATCGCCACACACAACTCAGGTCTGCATTCGGGGAACATCACTGAAGACAAACAGATGTGTCTCTATGGCCTGAGCACACAACCATGACTCAGCGTGCTACCGCCAAAAGGATGCAAATGGTGCAAAAAGGATTATTCTGTGCTACTTCGGACAGGAGATGCTGCAAAAGGACTTTTTGAATCTAAGAACTGTTCATTTAATGCTGACGTACTTCCGTTTCCACTGTTTCCACAAGCTGCATGGAAAATACCAGAGACCATTTCTTTAGCAGGAGCTAAACCTGGGTCTCTGAGGAACTGCATTTACAACAACATTTCTCTTGGGATGTTACCTTGGAATTTATGTAACAAAGTTTACACCTACTGCGAAACGACATGGGATTACATCGACTGCATTGCATGCAGGGGTCAGAGGGAAATCCCTGACTGCAAAGTCTGGAAGGACAACCCAGACTGTGACAACTTGCTTCAGGAGAGGAGTTTTAACATCACACATCAGACGAGAGGAAGACAGGAAACAACGCTGTGCAGTGCCATAGTGCCAGGAGACTATGGTTCACGGGTGATAGCAGACTGGTACTTCCTATGTGGAAATGGAGCTTACACGGTCTTGCCACGCTATTGGGGAGGACTCTGTGCTGTAGTCCCCCTTATCAGCCCAATTGCATACATCAGGAAAGGTCAACATGTCTTAGCTGCCCGCTCCAATCGTGCAGTTATGCCAGAGGTCAAACGCTGGGGAGGCCTCACTACAGACACTGGGGTTCCTTGGGAATTCAAGATCTGGGGCAGAGAAGTTTATGCAGGGCCTGTTTCCATGGGTCGGAGTAGGTGAGGTTCGGAACCACGTTGAGATCAACAGATATGGATTACTGCGACTCATCAACAGCACACACCAGCTGGCACAGCGAAAGAACTGACTGAACTGAGAAACATGGTTTTGCAAAATCGTATTGTGCTGGACCTGCTCACAGCCTCTCAGGGTGGTGTTTGTAAAATCATTGGCCCATCGTGCTGTACATTCGTTCCTGATGAAACAGGAACTGGTGGAACTATTTCTGTCGCTCTACATGACCTGGAAGAACTTAAACATTATATGGAAAGTGGAACGCAAGGATCATCTTCTTTTGACTCTTTCTTAGCTCACTTCCAGAACATGGCAGAAATTACTGTTGAAGCTTGGAACACCTACTCTGGGTGTTTTGATTTTTTTTTTGTTTGTTCACAAGCTGCATTGTTCCATGCCTTCGAAGCATGATGCTAAAGACAATTAACACTGGTGTGGTCAGCTATCAGCTGGTGAAAATGACCTATGACACAAATGAAGACGACTTGTTTTCTGATGATAAAGTTCTTTAATCAATAAACAGATTAATTCATTTGCTGAATGATTCCTACACCGAAAAGGTGAGAACAAGTGGTGTTAGTGATGAGAAAACTGCATTTGATTTTTTGCTCTTTCATTTATTTTTCATTTATTTCATATATTAATTCTGTACTTAAAAAAATATAATAATTCTTGCATTTATTGGATATATTCTTTTCTTTTCTATGCTTGTCTTTTGAAAATGATAAAAAGGGGGGAATGTTAGAGATTTTTTGGTATTATCATTTTGTTATTACTTTATATTCAGTCTAATGTTAATCAACAATAGTTAATATAGATTGTGATTTTCAGTTTAAAGGGTTCTCTTACTTTTGTGTCTCTGAACTGACTTGAAGGCCACATCTGCCTGTTAATCTTCATGTGAAACAGTTAACTGTGTGTTTCCCAGACCTTAAATTACGCTTCCACAGGTGTCGTATTATCACTGGATACTCCCTACGTTAGAAACTGCCTGTGTGCAGTGATAAATATTGTCTGTGCTGTCCTCCGTCCCCCATCCTCCCTGTTTGTGTTTGATAATAAAAGACGAGCTGTAACCAAAGGTTTTCAGAACGCTCGGTGTGAACGGCTTGGAGGAGCCGTTTGTTGAGTCTTCTCCTTTTGCAAAAGCTTTGTCATAATAATTCACATGCGTTGTCTGTGGTTCTTTTTAATGAAGGTTCAAGAAAATACCCATCATTCTCCACCACTTTTGCCCGCCACTTGGTTATGTCGTTCCATGTACGCTTTCCCTGCCAGCATCTTGCACCCTGCTGTTATGTGCTGGACTGTCTCAGGGGCCTCCTTGCACAACCTACACCTTGGGTCTTGTCTGGTGTGGTAGATCTGAGCTTCTATTGCTCTGGTGTTTAGGGCCTGTTCCTGTGCAGCCAGGATGAGAGCCTCTGTGCTGTCCTTGAGTCCAGCTTTGTCCAGCCATTGGTAGGATTTCCTGATATCAGCCACTTCAGTTATTTGTCGGTGGTACATCCCATGTAGGGGCTTGTTCTCCCATGATGGAACCTCTAGCCCCTCATCCTCTGTTCCCCATTGCCTGAGACATTCGCTGAGCATATCGTCCGTTGAGGCTTTGTCCTTGATGTATTTATGAATCTTGGATGTTTCATCCTGGACAGTGGCTCCCACACTCACTAGTCCTCTGCCTCCTTCCTTACGGCTCGTGTTCAGTCTCAGGGTGCTGGATTTGGGGTGGAACCCTCCATGCATGGTAAGTAACTTCTGAGTCTTAACATCCGTGGACTTTATCTCTTCCATTGGCCAGCTAATTATTCCGGCAGGGTATCTGATTACTAGTAAGGCATAGATGTTTATTGCACGGATCTTGTTCTTGCCATTGAGCTGGCTTCTCAGGACTTGCCTTATTCGTTGGAGGTATTTGGCTGTGGCTCCTTTCCTTGTGACCTCATCAAGGTTGCCATTTGTTTGTGGTATTCCCAGGTACTTGTAACTGTCCTCAATGTCTGCTATTGTTCCTTCTGGGAGTGAGACCCCTTCTGTGCGGACGACCTTCCCTCTCTTTGTAACCATCTGACCACACTTCTCTAGTCCGAATGACATCCCAATGTCAGTGCTGTATAACCTGGTGGTGTGGATCAGTGAGTCGATGTCTCGCTCACTCTTAGCGTACAGCTTGATGTCATCCATGTAGAGGAGGTGACTGATTGTGGCCCCATTCTTCAGTCGGTATCCGTAGCCAGTCTTGTTGATGATTTGGCTGAGGGGGTTCAGAACAGCAGTGGGGACAGAGCATCTCCTTGGTATATGCCACATTTGATGGACACTTGTGCAAGTGGTTTGCAGTTGGCTTCCAGGGTGGTTTTCCACAGCCCCATCGAGTTTGCAATGAAGGCTCTTAGAGTCCTATTGATGTTGTACATCTCTAAGCATTCAATGATCCAAGTGTGTGGCATTGAGTCATAGGCTTTCTTGTAATCAATCCAAGCGGTGCACAGGTTGGTGTGTCGGGTTTTGTAGTCTTTGGTGACTGTGTGGTCTACCATCTGTTGGTGTGTATATATATATATTGCCGGTACAGATCACATAATTATTATTTATTTATTTTTTATCATAAACACTACCGTTACATTATGTGGAAAAAGGAACCATGAATTCACTTTAATTTAGACAAAAACTTGTTTTTAATAACTTTTTCCAAGAGGAAAACTAACAAAACAGGCATTGTGCAAATTGTACTGCTATCAATAATACTATCTTTAACAGACTGATAACATATGAAGGTTGTGAAGAGGCTAAATAATGCGAAGAGCCAAAATAAAACCTCTCAACATTGCCAAAAAGTTCAAGTATAAAACTTAACATTCAAAGGCAAAAACTGGATCCATTACAATAAACAATCCAGAGTTACTGAATGATAACTTCCTGATGGCATAGCGGCTAGCTGGTTACTGCTAGTTCTGATTGGCTGTTTCTGACTGAGCGGAGTAACAGGGAGGAGATCAATTATTTTTTTTAGAGATTATCTGTCTCATGTTAGGACAGAGAAAGTTTTAATACGTATGTAAAATGTATGTTTTAAGTTAGATGCTGCAGCTTTAAACAGGTTCGGTGTGAGTCTCTACCAGGTGGAGCAGAAGCGGCTCCATGTCAAATATTACTAAATATTAAATATTACTACCTGTAGCGGAGCAGCGGTTCAACAGCAGAACCAGCGTCTTACATCGCAGCTCCAAGACTTAAATCATTTTACAGGTTATTTGTTTAACTTTCTGACCGTCATGCTAATCCGGGTGAGTGTTTGTAGCTGTGCTGCTTTACCTGCTGTCTGATCCTCCATGTCTTTTTGCTGCATTGAGCCTCGATGTAGCCAAACTCCGTCAAGTATGTCTTTGTTTTTATGTCTATTAGCTTCGTTGTGTTGATGCATTTTGACCTGCTTCAATTTTCCGCCGCAACACACAAACGTCCTCATTCACTCAGTGCGATATAGTTACACATCGCTTAAGATTTGTTGCTGCGCGTTTGCACAGTGAAGGAAAGACGAGACCAGCTGGACAGACAGGCTGGGAAATGAGATGCAGGTGATGATCGGTATCGGTAACAGAGCCAATGATCGGCCGATCACCGATCATGCACTTTTTCACGGAAATCAGCCCGATTGTGATCAGTGACCGATCAATTGGCACACCTCTAGTATACATATATACATATATATATATATGTATATATATATATATGTATATATATATATACAGTATATACATATACTGTATATATATATACTGTATATATATTGTAGTATTGCACTTTGCATTAGTGTCAGTGTCAGCTTCAAATTAAAACCACATTATCTGTTGCTCTAAAGGAAAAATGTGATTAAAACACTTATTGTTTTCATTCCCGGCATGGAGAGCATCCATTTTTGTCAGTCACTGTTTGCGCTGAAAATCAATTTAGTAACTACTGGTGTTCTAGAGCGCAGGGGGAGAGGCCGAAGCTCCAGCTTAGGCATGGATGCCCTCCTGATGGATGCTGCAATTTAAAATATTTGGCATATTTCTATAGTGCATGAAAACTTAAATAAGCCTAAGCAAACAACTCTTTCTAAACAAGCTGAAAAAAAAGCTTCCAAAAAGTAATTACCAATATTTTCAAGCAAAACTAGAGAAACCTCAAAGCTACTTTAAAGTGGTTTATGCTGCTTTCCCTCGTGTCTCTCAGGTATTAATAGTTAAATATCTTTAAATGTTATACACTTCCTCCGACTGATTATGATTTAGCTTTGCAGTGTAAGCGTCATAAAATGACGCTTCACTGCAAAGCTGCAAATCTCATTTATTAGAACAGTTGTCCCTGTCCATGGACTTTTTAGTGACTCTAAGGATTTTTACCCACCTGATGGTCCGGTAGACTCAGGTCTATTGGGGAAAGTTAAAAAGTTAAAACATTTGTTCCATTTTCAGCTGCCGTGCTTCTCTTTCTCTCACTGCACTGCGTCAAACAAACCAAACACTCTGAAACACCTGTTCCCCTCCTCACCTGCGGGGGCGCTGCACCAAGAAGCACTGAAGGAAATGACACAAAAACATCTGAAGTGCAACTTCCTTCTTTATAAATTGAAATAGAAATGGATTATTGGAGAATTTCTCTTGTCTTTGGCAAAAAAAACAACAAAAAACTGAGCCATTTCTCCCGCTAATGCTAGACTGGTGTGTTTGTTTTGGTTGTAATCACCCAGAATGCTATGCACTGTACTTCAGTTCCTGCTTTTAGAGAGGTCTCCAGTCCCCTTCGCGTTAGATATGCATTCGAAGCAGATCAGTGTTCACTTTCTTCAAACAGAGACCAAGGTTTGCACATGGAGCAAGAATCACTTTTTGGTCAGCATCAGAGTTTGATGATGCATTCACACCTCGCCAAACACACCGGACTTTCTAGGCAAACAGTTTTATCAAAGAGGGTTGGTGTGAATGCACCATAAGTCTTATTGTGTTGCTAGGATACAATAATTTAGGGACTGGTTGGCACTTCTCCCTAGCAGTCTGCAATGTTTCACCTGCTGCTATATTCATGAAAGTTTTGCCCTTTTTTGAAACGTTAATTATATTTTTTGCATAAAGCTCCATAAAGTGAAGTCTATTATAACTAGTTCTATATTTAAACAAACTAAACAGATCTATGTTATATATATTATTCATTCATTTCTGTCTACATGGTTACATGTTTACTGTTTCCCTCTGTTGTGGGTATTGATCATGGCTGCACAGAGTCAGACTGTAACGTTCCATCATGCTGCTGGTTCAGGTTAACGTACTTTGATAAGATGCTAAGGCTTTAGTTCCAGAGTCAGCTGCTGCATAAACGCAGCGCTTCTCCCTTAGCTACTGGGCCATTCTCTTGGTCTCTCCTACAAATTTCTGTACTTTACAACAAAGATTGCTGAACTGTGTGAAGTCATTACAGACAAACCTAAAGTATAGTGAGATGTCAGAGCACCATGTCTGCAGAGCAGCTCGCTGACAAGCTAATTAACTAATTAAAATCAGCTTGTTAAACTGTGAGTGCTGCTCTCTAAAGAGCAAGAAATAATAAAAAATTATAATTGTTTTTAATAGACACATTCACTTAAAAACGTCTGATAGTTTCATCAAATATTTATTCCATATTTTCAGTCTTCAGTCGTTGTCTGAGTCTCAGCTAGACCAAAAAAAGGCGAGAAGTTTTGGTAAGACCAGAGAGAACTAGCGCCACTTACAGGTCTGGAGGAGTAAAAAAAAGCTTTTTGGAGCATTCCCTGTTTCCATGTGGGAAAATAGATCCATCCATCCATCCATCCATTTTCTTCCGCTTATCCGGGATCGGGTCGCGGGGGCAGCAGCTTCAGAAGGGAGGCCCAGACTTCCCTCTCCCCAGCCACGTCTTCCAGCTCCTCCGGGGGAACCCCAAGGCGTTCCCAGGCCAGCCGAGAGACATAGTCCCTCCAGCGTGTCCTGGGTCTTCCTCGGGGCCTCCTCCCCGTGGGACGTGCCCGGAACACCTCACCAGGGAGGCATCCAGGCTCCCTGGTGAGGAGGTGAGGAAAATAGATGAAATATATAAATGATTGTATATGATGATAGCATATACGAGAATACAGGAAGTTCCTGTAAAGCCTTTTTATGAAACTATAAAGTCTTTTGCAACTTAGGCTACTTTCGACGACGCCCACCTCTGAGTTTTTACAGTGATGTCTGAATTATTTGAGGAAACTGGCCAAATCCAGAAGTAGAACTGAAACCACAATGTTCCCTCAAACCCTAAACCCCTTTTTTATTAATCATCAAAACAATACCTGATGGAACATGGACTGTGCTTAGCAATTAGCTTAACAATTAACATGTCACCACTAAACTTTGAGGCTGTCAGCAATTTACTGTAATTACTTGGAAACATAAAGGACGTGCACTAGAAATCTCAGATGTTAAATATTCTTGAACTCCTTCCATAATTTAGTTCTACTTTGACACGGGCCAGAACAATAACAGAGGAAGCTACAGTGATTGGACAATACATCAGAGACAAGTTCCTCACTAATCAAACTGCATAAATAATTTCTCTGTAGTACGACAGACAGGCATCGTCTGAACCGAAAAGCCCCGTGGTTATACTTATCCAGATTTGTGACGGTAGCTTGAACAAGCAAAGATGTTCAAGATGTGTCTGGTACAGACACCAGAGTTTGGTGTCTGTACCAGAGTTCGATATGTGTGTGTGTACCAGCCTTCTTGTGTTTCCTGAGACACAGCGTTAAAGATCAGCTCCTAACAGCATCAGCCCTGCATAGTTTGGATAAAAGCTCCTTTAATTTTGGTGCAGGCCCTCCTGGATGAATATGAAGATGATGTTGGAGACAGAAAAGCTCATTGTTTATCTGTCTTCCTGGAGAATCTTCAATGTAAGACAGTGAGAAATGTGTCCAAAACCTGTAACCTAATTAGTGCTAAATAAGATTGAGTTTAAACTTTCAAGCCCCCAATCAGTTCTTGGTGACCAAAATGTGAAAACATGGAAGGTTTGATTAAAACTAGAACCAGTCAGATCAAAAGGAATAACTTGAACATCAGATGAATCATTATTAAACATATTGAGAAGTTAAAAGCAACAGATTGTTGATGCACTTCAACTCTGTAAGAACATCAGCCACATTTTTTAAAATTGGCTGATGTTTCATGTGATTCCTGCTCCAGAAAGGTGAAGGTCTCTGGACACGCTGAAGGTAAACACCGACCAGCAGTCAGGAAGACGGACACTGATGAGATCCTTCAACTCAGAGGAGCATGAAGAACCACGATGGTCTGCAGAGGCAGTTAACCAATATTAAGCAAGAATTTTCTGTGTTTAAATATAGAAAAACAATCTGGCTCTTTCTTCCAGTTTGGATCCCGGGTTCGCTGGCCTGGCCTTGTGTGGGCACAGAAACACAACAATGCGTGATGACGCCACAGAACCTCAGAATTTAATCCAAATCAGAACAAAGTATAAGATACAACAGAAAACTACAAAATAATAGAGACACATTCATTACCTGACACCAAGAGACAGGGACAGCAAAGATAGAGACAGCAAAAACATTTTTGGAGAAATTGCAAAGAGCAAAATCTTACTTGTTACTCTGTCTGGAAAGTGTTAAGAGAAGAAAATTACTCGTTATATCCTCTCTATGCACGGGTTCAGAAAAATGCTGTGCGCAAGGACTGAGACCACGCAGAGACAACAGCGTCACAATAATCAGCATTTATTCAAGACAGATGCAAACTATCACCAGAAAAGCTCATCACATAACATCAGAAAACCTCAGAGCACAAACAACACATATTTACCTGAGAAGAGGAAAAGACAAAAGATGGAAATAACAAACAGACAGCAAGAACGTTCTTGGAGAAGTTGCAAAGAGCAAAATCTGATTTGTTACTCTGTGTGTAAAGTTTTATCCTCTTTTCTTTAATTTATTCAAATAGGGTGGAACTTTGCCCATCCAACCAGGACCTGTCTCTGACCCTTCCTCCAAAGCCATTTTGTCCCTGTTGTCCAAGGAGAACTTCTCCTGCTGATTTTATGGCTTTCACCAGGATCTGGCTCCTTCCTGAGCCACGAACAAAGCACCTCACAGGTCCCTGTGAAACTCTGGTTCTTTCTCCCTCCTGTGGTTTTATTATTTTATAACCTTGTAAATGCATTTATCTGTGGTTTTAACCCCAGGCCCTGCATCTGAGCTTACTGACACAAAAACTCCTATTTAAGTAAAAGATAAAGCCAACTCCAACACTACAAAAATGGTTATATAAGCAAAAGGTTCACTAAACTAAAGCACTAAAAATGGTTATATGATTGAATTCAACAAAACACTAAACAATGATTATATTTCCTCAACAGTCCCCCTTTTGAGGTCTGACATACTCAGACCTCACAAAATAAATTGATTAGTGTTTTAACCAAGGAATCAAAAAATTTAGAATGACCAAACATTGATATAATCCTTTAACAGTCCCCCTTTTTAACTAAAAGCCCTGTCCAAGCAGGACACCACTGGTCTACAGCCCCATCATCTGCAGCACCTTGGAAAAACAACTGATAGGGAGGTGGAGTAGGTGAGCTACTGCTACCCGGACCAGTTACTTGTATCTCAAATTAAACTCTTTATTCTACCTCGAGATGATAGAATGATCCTGAGCGAAATTTTAATACTCACCCGTAGAACCTAAAGAATTCATAAGCTTTCCAATCCAAATGTCAAATACCCATTAACCTTTTTTTAAAATATGAAGATCTTATAACTCAATCATTTCAGGGGAATCAAACCACATTACAATCATCACCCAGACATAATAAAATGGAAAACTGAATGAGTCACATAATACTAACTCAGGATGTCCACCAATTACAAATCAATAATGAACACATACATCCTCATCCTTCAAAAATATAAAATCAACAAACTCAAAGCTGTGGAGGGAAAATCAGAACACACAAAAAGCAATTACAACTGGTTTCAATTTTTTTTACACAGAATTCTATAATAGAATCTTAAGAGTCCGTATCATGTCTTCTTTGCTAGTCTGCAAAAATGAGATCTTCATCAAAAATGTACCCAAAATACGCGCATAAAGAACCGAAAGTTCATAAAGAGTCCGCAAGATCAACGATATAAAAACGCAAAAGTGGGGTCGATTTGTAATCCTCTTGAAGCTTGATCCGTCGTATACCCTTATCGGGTATTTTAAAGCTCAGGTTTCACACCTGAGTGTCCGTTGCTCACTGAAAATTGGATTATTATGCCAATTAAACAGTGAGTTTAAGGAGAAATTTCAATCTCCTCTTTTCTCAATAAAATGAGACCAAAACAGGATTATTATGCCTGTTCGGGTCTCTGAAGACCTCAAAACTCAGGAAGCAGAAGTGGTCTCAGCAGGAATTCCTGCTGCACTTATTACTGGAACCATCGATCCTCCTTGGTCTGGGGAACTGCGTGACGAAGCTCCTCCGTCTGAAGACTGAAGCTGCAGGTCCTCCTGTACGTCTTGAAGAGCACGCTGGGGCTCCTCAACTTCTGCGCCTGACTCCAATGGAACCCGGCGTCTCCTTTTCCATGCAGATGAACAGCATCAGACGTCCTCTTCATCTCTCAGAATGGTCTGGTGAAGTGAAGTTCAGCCCCCGTCCTTCTGATGACTTTTAAACTGGACCCAGATGATTCCTGGAACTGGTCAGGTGACGTCTGGTATTCTGCAAACTCCGGTCTCAAACCTATGACTTCTCAAAAACATCATTATGAAATAAATGTGCAGGTTCACCTGTCCCTTCTGGAGTCCATGCGCAGGTGTCGGAAACATCCTTCTCGTGTCAAACTCATATGAAGAGAACCCTGTTAATTTGTTAATGGACAACACATAAAAATATCGACCCATAGCAAAGCGTTTTATCTAATTTGAATTTAGACTGTGCACAGTTTGTAGCCAATTTTCACTTTAAATTTTGTCCAAAATTATCCGTATAATGCATGAGTAAATTAGACCCAATACACCGCATATTAAATGCTTAGAATCTATCAATAAATCTACAGTCGCTGTGAAAGGAAAAATTGATTAGGAACAAGTGGATGTACAAATTTTTCAAACATATCTTCATTTTGGGTCTCGGTGTTCCTTAATTCTCCTTGAAGTAAAATGACTTCCTTGGCAAGTCATAGATGAAAACGTAGTAATAGAGGAACCAACAATAAACGATCCTAATTATTTTGTCGTTTTAAATCATATATTATTCTTATTATCAAATTTTATTTAAATAGTTTATTTCAATTTATCAGTCATGTAGAGATTTTGTATTAACTTTTTATTTTATTATTCTATGACTTCATTTCAGATTATAATTTCATTCCTTAAGTTAACTCTCCTCCTGCAATTTTAGAAGCAGGTCCATGATTGTTCCTTTTAAATATCCAATTTAGACCACCTTAATTTTAATCCTAATTTTTCATTTTAAATCCTCAAAGGATGATCAGCTTGTTTTACCAAAATATGTTAACCGTGTTATTAAATATAAAAATGATTTATCCCAATTAATCCAAATTCTAAAACTCCAAATTTCAACCCTTTTAATATTTGATTCATTTTTCTTTTGAAATACTTATTTATCTTATTTAATAATGAATTATCCTTTTTATTTCTATCCATTTCAATATATTTTCAATTTCTGGGGAGAAGCTTGATACAACTAAATTCTGTAAACATTTATTTTAGACCTTCCTGGATGACTTATTTAAACAACTTATTTTGAATCATATGAAGTGAGATGCAATCATGCATGTTAATTATGTTCTATTCCCTCTTTATTCTATCACAGAATTAATGTTCTGCGATAGAATACCATAAAAATGCCATACAAAGAAAATAGAGAAATCCGTCACTGCTAACCCATGTCCCATGTTCCAGGTGGATGCAAATGTAATATGGTGTCCCAGATTCCGTTACAATCTGCACACTGCCATCAACAAATTCATATTTGAGTCAAAATTTAGAAAGTAAGAAGGAACGTGGTGCTTTTAGCTCATTGTGTACTCAGTCCACCTCAGTATGTTTAAATGCAAATGCCAAATGCAGTCGAACTCCCGATTTCACTGAAATACTGCAACTGAGGAATAATCAAATAACATTTAGATCATATACCGCCGTAGGTAAAACGTGGCACCAATGTAAGTCAGTTATGGCTAAAAAATAGGTAATCTTAATTAGTCCCTTCACCACTCTTGTCAGTCTGAAATTAAAAAAAATAATTTGAGACAAACGGAGTGAATCACTGAGGCAAAAAATGCTTGTCCGAAAAATGCAAAGAGTCATAAACACCAGTCTTGCAATCATAAATCTTTTGAGACGTTCTGTCTGTTGTCACAACCCTACCATAGCAAAAAGGTCAGAATGTCAAGCAAGAAGAATGTGAGGCAATAAACCCAGTAAATATAGTATACTCTCTGGCAAATTAAGTTAGATAAAATAAAAAATAAACATCTCACTCAATACGAGATAAATTTAGAAAAATAGTGAAATTTCACCAACTCTAACTGGCAACTGGCAGTGGTTTGCATCTCAGAGGCCAAAACACCCTGAAGGAGGAGTCAGAGGACTAAAGTCACATGCGACAGGTGTAGAATCCAGTACCACCAAGCAACTAGACAAACAGGACATCCACTGAGCTGTAGCGTGAACCGTGCAGAGTCCATGTCACTCAGAAACGGTACAGGGTATGCATGTCCCTTTATTGAACCGAGGTCAGCTCTCGATGACAGCAGTGGTCTTGGGGGAGGAGACACAGCAAAAGGCACAGAACCACGGAGGATCTCCTCCCATCATTTTCCATCCCCCATCAGAATGTCTTTTGATCCATGAAGTGTGACCTCCTGCCGAAGTCAGCCGCAGCATGCTTGAGATAACAGTCAGAGAGTACATCCATCCCTGGGTCCTGTAATGCATCAGCGTGACCCAAGTAACAGGAAATAGCAGGTAAACTCCACCGACCTCAGTTTTTGAAGATGTCGTCACTTCCACTGAACAGTCCATTTCAGAGGCACAGTTTGTAATTGCAGTGGTGTGGTGGGCCAAGTCTTTGGCTTAGAGCAACAGCAGACACCTGAAGCCAGATGCCAAGCGACACCATCATCTCACACCTCTCAGCATGGTTCCAGCCTCAGGAACCTACCCCCAAAAGCACTTCAACCTCCAAGAGCAGAACTGCCAGTGTAAAATAAACCAAGTTAACGAAAAATCAAACAAAAGGCTATACCAACGTTCCTTACTGCAAAATGTCAAATGAACTTTCAGTGCTCTGTGTCTTATTAAGGTTCCACAGAGCTCTCTGCCATTCCTCTCGCTTCACACCCCAATATCTGTAAAGAAAAGAAAAATAGAATTAAAGCATGACGTTTCACAACCAAATGTGGTAGAAATAATATAATAAGCTCACTTACAGTTTTTTTTTTTTGTTGTTTTTTTTTTGATCTATGCAAAACAGCACCTCGAAAGCATTCACTCCGCTTGTGCCAAAGAACCATCAAATTGAAACTCACACTCTCACTCAAACTCTTGAAGGAATCAAAACGACATCTAAAATGTCCTAATACGAACACATTTTCAAAAATTGTGATCTGTTTGCATGTTGGCGAACGATTACAAACTTAATAATAGTTTTATCCAAAGTGTTTCCCCCAAAAGTAACACCCACCAGTGACTGCACAAAGAAATAAGCAGTGACACAGAAATCTACTATTTCTAAATGTAGGTCAACATGACATAGATGCTTCACTGTCATCCGGCTTTATGTCATCAATTTTTAGTCCACATAAAAGCAGACATCATATTCTAGTGAAGCATAAAGGCAAGATAAGATCACCTTACATAATTAAATCCATAATGCACTATTTTTGAATGAAGGTCAAAATTTTTGATTAAGAAATTCACAATTGACTGCCTCCAAATCTTACCAATTAAAGTAAGGCCTATTTAGCCTTCTCCCCTATTTATATAATAAAAACATCATTTTGAAAACAATTTACACCACCAGTTCTCCAAATATCTGGCCAATGTTCAAAATAGACAGGGATGTGTCAAATTTCAAAATTCTATCAGTAAGATCTTATCTTAATGAACCCCCTTTGTTTTTCTTAGTTCAAAACAAAAACAATTTATAGGTGAAAAACCAAATTTGAAGAATTGTCCATATAATGCTAAAATTTCAACACGTCCAATTAGTGACCCATGTGTCACATAAAACAACAATTAATTCAATTAGTAAGTTAGTGTGTTAGTAAATTAGTATGTTATAGGAAAAATGAACAGAATAAAAAGTAGCGGCCAAAACAGTCCCTCAATCACTAAATGTATCTGTTGCAAGCCAAGGGTAAAGTGTTGTTGCTCCTGACCTTTCATTAATTAGCTGTGCAAGCTGATGAGTCTGTTATAACCAGATTGTGATACAAAAATACGTAGCATTAACACCTTAATAAAATAGGAGTAAAAGCAAATTTAAAAAAAAGTACTGTGTGGAGATAGTCGAAAATAAGAAAAAATAGCACACAGCTTAAACACCAAAGTGACATCATACTTACATAGCGCTTTCTTAAAAACCCATCAGAGGCCATCTGCACACACATCCACACTCAAGCAGTCTTTCACACCTGTAATTTGTTCGTCACACTCCAACATGTGAAATAAAGATATTTGTCCAACATAAAGTTGGAACTTCCCAATTTGTACCGATTCCATCTTCCAAACATATTTCTCCAGATTAGAAACCAAAATCCATCCTGTTCAAAGTTTTCAACACAATTTTTATAACACCATGCCTGAAAGAAACATAATTATCAGAAATCAAATTAACATATTTCCACACAAAATGCATCTTCGTGTGCAGAGAATCACCTAATAGAAAAAGGTATGCATTAGTCAATATGTCCTGATTTATCTGTCGGAAAAGTAGGAAAGAAATACAGTTAACGTTAAAGATGATTAGAACAGGTACTCGCCCCCTATTATCTTCCTGCGAAGTGAAAAAGAAAATATACATACAGAAAAGAAACAAACTTATCACACACAGTGGCACAAAACGGCACATAGAACATAAAACATACGCAGCGCACGGTACCAAAGAGACAGCAGCCTCAAAAAGCATGACCAAGACGGGACACACAAAAACAGCTGCGCACACAAAGTAACACGCAGGCGAAAACACACACAGAACGGCCAACAAGACGCACAATGACAAAAACAGCAAACACATTCAAACAAAAGAAAGCCCTACGGACACCGGTGTCAGAAAAAAATAAAAATATGTGGGCCTCACTCCATGTCCTTTCGTAACGCTACTCGTCACAGGTGGATTTCACACCGAATTTAGTTCCAGTCCTTTGCGAGTCGAGTGCAGACTCGAGGTGGACTGACCCTTCAATTTAACGTACGCTTAGACGAAGCAGTACAACTTGTGCCAGATCCGAATAACACTCAGCCAAGAACATGTCCCTTCAGAGTGAATCAGACTCTCAGGCTGATACAAGCCTGTTCCTACACTAAGCACCAATCTATGAGAGCTACAGGCTCAGCTGATCCAGAAGGAGCGCGTCAACAACTGGGGCTAAGCCAACAATCACAGTGGTACAAAATAAAAGCCCTATATGCTAAGATCCAATAAAAAGAAAAATTACACAATCGTTTCTCTGCAATCAAACCAAAGATCCGGTCGAAGCCACAAACCAGCGCGTCAAACTCATCAGGAGACGCACCTGTATCAGGGTTCAACACGGAGAACAAAGTCGTTCACTGCGGTCTCAGGTCCAATCGCACAGCACCGCTCAGAACCGGACGAAGCCCCCAATTGTTAAGAGAAGAAAATTACTCGTTATATCCTCTCTATGCACGGGTTCAGAAAAATGCTGTGTGCAAGGACTGAGACCACGCAGAGACAACAGCGTCACAATAATCAGCATTTATTCAAGACAGATGCAAACTATCACCAGAAAAGCTCATCACATAACATCAGAAAACCTCAGAGCACAAACAACACATATTTACCTGAGAAGAGGAAAAGACAAAAGATGGAAATAACAAACAGACAGCAAGAACGTTCTTGGAGAAGTTGCAAAGAGCAAAATCTGATTTGTTACTCTGTGTGTAAAGTTTTATCCTCTTTTCTTTAATTTATTCAAATAGGGTGGAACTTTGCCCATCCAACCAGGACCTGTCTCTGACCCTTCCTCCAAAGCCATTTTGTCCCTGTTGTCCAAGGAGAACTTCTCCTGCTGATTTTATGGCTTTCACCAGAATCTGGCTCCTTCCTGAGCCACGAACAAAGCACCTCACAGGTCCCTGTGAAACTCTGGTTCTTTCTCCCTCCTGTGGTTTTATTATTTTATAACCTTGTAAATGCATTTATCTGTGGTTTTAACCCCAGGCCCTGCATCTGAGCTTACTGACACAAAAACTCCAATTTAAGTAAAAGATAAAGCCAACTCCAACACTACAAAAATGGTTATATAAGCAAAAGATTCACTAAACTAAAGCACTAAAAATGGTTATATGATTGAATTCAACAAAACACTAAACAATGATTATATTTCCTCAACAAAAGTTTTATCTTCTTTTCTTTAATTTATTCAAATAAGGCGTCTCTTTGCTCATCCAACCAGAACCTGTCTCTGACCCAGTGTTGTGGGTCAGAGACAGGTTCAGACCCAGAACCTGTGTGGTTCTGGGTCTGAACCTGTTGGGAGCAAAATGAATGTACCTACCTGAAAATAGACAACATCAGTAGACTACAGGCTACTTGTTAACAAGCTTAAGGTGATGTATTGATATTAGCTAGCTAGTCGTCTATTAGCTAAAATTACCTGCATCAAACAGCTTCACTAAACAGTCTGTTAGTTTGGGGGGAAAACTGTGAAAAGTTCTTTGCGTTTTTCTGGTTTTCTGCCATGATTCTAACACACCTGTGTATCTCACAGCATCAGGTCTCCTTCACTGCAACACAGGTGTAAACCCAGCATCGTAGCGCTCATGTTGCGTTTAAAGGCGGCTCGGAAAAACACATTACCACATGTTAGCAATGGATTAAATAGTTTTAACTGTTGATAAAAGTGACAGAAGACACAGATATGGGAAGTGTGGAAGCCCCTACTGTATGAAATTGACAGAGGAATAACAGAGACTTGGACTTCTAAGGTAAAAGCCCAGTGCATACAGCGTTCATGTTTTTTTTTTTTCTTTTTCATCCAGACGTTCCCCCTGCAATGGCACGGCACCCCCTATAGGTTGCGCGCCCCACAGTTTGGGAACCTCTGATGTATGCTATTCTGACAGCATGGTAACCTGATAGGCTCTCAGTGACTCCAGTCCTGTCCAATAAGTAAAGACCCGTGCAGAGGAATCGTACTGATCCTGAATGTGGCATCACTACATTGCAGACTTTTAGACACAATGTTGACTCATATGTGTTGACAAGTCAGTCAACATCTCCACACAATAATTCAGCCCTGTGAGTGAATTTTTTTCATCACAATGTGTCTCTAATGTCTCTATGTATCTCTTATGTATCTCTATACAACTAGCTTTGCTAACATCACGTCAACGGAGCTTTACTTTCTTTGAGCTACTTTTTTAAGTGATGAAAAAAGTTAGACGTTGTTCCCACCGTCTGTGAAAGCGAAGCGCTGCTGAGTTACTGTGGCCGTCGGATTTCTTATGATTTATGCAGCTTTATTCTATTACTGACTATTAGATCTTCTGCCGCTCATAGGAAACCACTGCGCATGTCTGAGAGCGCCGCGTGTGAGTGAAAGGTGAGGGAGAAACATAAACAGGTAATTGGCAAGACACGTTATTGGTTGGATTTTAATCAGTGCGTTTTGCATCCACTGAAAACAAAGATGTTAACAAATAAACTGGACAGTCTGCAGCATGTTTAGTGATATTTTCACAGTTGCGGTCTCGACTGGTCTTGAAATAAAATGCCGAGTCCTCAGCGGCCGAGACCGAGACCATCAAGAAATGGTCTCAAGACCGGACTCGAGACCAAGACCTACTACAACACTGCTCTGACTAGGCCTGTCGCGATAAACGATAAATCGATTAATCGTGCAATTAAAAAACTTATCATAAGTGCGATAAGTGCTGAAATGCGCCTTTTCAGCTGTTTGGGATTCCCCTCGGTAATTTCCCATCAGAAAGCAGGAGGAGAATCCGCGCTTTCTGATTGGCTGCCTGTCACGTTCAGCGTTAAGCTCCCAGTCGGGGGAAAACCCCTGATTTAGATCAGAATAGCTACTATGAATGCCTTTGCATGGCCGTTCTTAGTTGGTGGAGCGATTTGTCTGGTTAATTCCGATAATGAACGAGACTCCGGCATGCTAACTAGTTAAGCGGCCCTGTGCGGTCAGCGTCCAACTTCTTAGAGGGACAAGTGGCGCTCAGCCACGCGAGATTGAGTAATAACAGGTCTGTGATGCCCTTAGATGTCCGGGGCCTCACCGCGCCACACTGAGCGGACCAGCTGTGTCTGTCTACCCTTCGAGAGGCGCAGGTAACCCGCTGAACCCACTGGTGATGGGGCTTGGTGATTGCAACTGTTTCCCATCAACGAGGAATTCCCAGTAAGCGGGTCACGAGCTTGCGTTGATTAAGTCCCTGACCTTTGTACACTCCGCCCGCCGCTACTACCGATCGGATGGTTTAGTGAGGTCCTGGATCGGCTCCGCTGGGGCTCGGACCCCCGGGCCCTGACGGAGCGCAGAAAAAACGATCAAACTTGACTATCGCTTATCGCCGATGAATCTTTAGGCAATTAATCGACCAGCAAAATCTGTTATCGCGACAGGCCTATAGCTCTGACCCTTTTTAAAGTTAGAAACTCCCTGCAATTTGTTCACAAGATCAAACACCAATTGTCACAATTATCTAAATAAGTTGGAAGCAGAGCTTCTCCGAACTCCTGCTGTTTCATGGTTTTCACAGATCAGTGCGAAAAGCTGGAACTTCCTACTGATTGTTTCCCAAACAGACAAAGGGCAGATCAGAGATCTTGGCAAATAATCTGCCTTAACTACAGGTAAAATAAAGATCAATATGCCAGAATAAGTTATAAATTTTAAAACTATAATTAGGCTATTTCAATTAAGTCATTTTACATTTTAAAACTAGCTTATTTTAAATATATTTTGTTAACACCAACATCTGAAAACACATTGGAATATATTATGAATGAGTGGCGCCAGCAATTCTGACACTTATAAGTTATTTCCAACACCTTTGCTAAAATTAGCACATGTACTGTATATTCAGCACTGTATTACATGTTTTATAGTAGTTTAATGTTAGTTTACCTGCACCATCTGAACCACCTGCTTTCCTCCTGCTGCATGGTGGAGATCAGCTCCTTCCACCACCTTTTTCTTAAAGTCTCAAAAAAATCACAATCAGGCTATAAAAAATTGCTCAGCTCTCTCTTCTTCTCTTGTCTCAGAAAAACAACAACTCCCGTTAGGTCGCAAAGCAACGTGGCGCCTGGAGGCAGGGCACTGTACTTCCCCACCGCCAGGAGGCGGTACCTGCTGCAGAGCTGAATAGAGCCGATGGAAAAGGGGCAATAGTGTCATGGTATTGCACATACCTACGTTACCTTCAGTTGTTATGAACATGCTACATATATTAAGGATGACTTAAAAATTAACTTCATAATTTATCATCTAGAAATTGGGCCCTTTTTTGCTGTCAGCACATCATCACATTGTCCCTCTGGTGTTTTAATACTCCGAGATCTCCTGCAAAATGTCATGAAGTCACTGGAATGTGACTTTTTAAATGAACTTATTTAAAAAGCATCAGACTGTGACCTGAACTTTTACCCTGCTGAGCAGTTATACTGTCAAGTGATTCATATTTTTTTGTGTAGCTCAACGGTCAGAAAAGAAGTTTTTATTTCATTGTTCAGGTGCATTAAGCCAAAGTTCCAAACCCTCATTAAAAATCAGATATTACACAGAGTTCATGTTCGTGTCTTATATTTGGTTTGTTTGATAGAATATGAATTCAATCAAAGGGATACACATTGAAATTACAAAAAAGGAGATTTTTGGTGTGAATTGCCTCACTAAACACTTTTAGAAAGAGTTATGACTACCCTGAGATGATCTTAATTGAAACGTCTCCAAGCAGACAATAAATGTGCCTCTGTTTGCTCCGTTCATTCCTGCTCAGGTTAGAACAGTTTTGAACTCCTAATGTTCACTTGTGTTTAGTGTCAGAAGACATTTAGCTAACTGAAAGACTTGCATTGTTTAAGTAAATACAAAGGGCAGCTTTTATACAAGTCTTTTATTAAAAAATATAATTGCATCCATTATTAAATCACAAAATATCTGTAATTCACCATGAGTTTTGGAAGTCCAAATTAAATGTTTAATTTTCACTTCTAAAAAACAAAATTTTACCAAGTCTTTTTGTCGAGTTTCTAGTGAAAATGTCTTAGTTGACTTAAAATAAGACAAAAATAACTTTACAAGTAACTTTTTAGCAATATACAAGTCATTAATTTCTTAATATTAGTTCTGTTTCTGTTAAAATTGCATGGACATTTTTGTCTATATTCTGCTAATTTTGAGAAAATACACTTTCACAATTCTGGTGTTTCTATTCGCTCTAGCAGGAGAAATGACTTGTAGTATTTTACCAGAGACAAGACAAATCCTACAGCTGCTAAAATCTGACACCATTTTTCTCCATTTTTGTTTACATTTTATCTTCCACGTTATATTTATTGAATAAAGCAAGTGGCAGTGATACATTTCACATAAGAATCACATGAAACAACTTAGTCCCCAAAGTAAACAAATACAAATATAAAGGAACAACAGCAAAAAAAAGCAACTCAACAGTATGTTTATTAGAAAACAAAAACAGAGAAAAGAAGGAAAAAATCACAAAAAGACCCAGCAATCTGAACTATCCTGTTAATTTCCTCTGTAATTTTTCAGAAAGTCGGACAACGGTGACCATGTTTCTTCAAAATTCACTCCCTTTCCTCTGACAATATAAGTGAGTCACTCCAGAGCCACACATGATGTCATGTCCTTTACCCACATGTGGTTAGACAGTATGTCCATTTTTTCCAGTGTGAAGATATTTATCTCCTGGCCCCTGGAGTCCAAAGTCAATTAGTTTTAACTGTCTGGAGCTAAAAACACAGTTCTCTGGATAAAAACCTAAAACACACATCTTACCCTCAGCAGGTATATTCACTCCAACAATCTTTGTGTAACTGAGTTTCCTTTTTTGTTTAAATTTTGTGAAGAAGGGATTTGCCCTCAGTTTCTTCTTTGGGGGTTTTCATGTTGTTTCCTCCAGTGGTTATTTTTTTGCAGCGCCACCACAGGTGAGAAGGGGAACAAGTTTTTTAAAGTGTTTATTTTGTTTGGCACAATGCAGAGAAAAACAGCAGCTGAAAATGGAACAAATGCCACAACTTTGGTCCCAAAGCGACCCGAGTCTACCGGACTATTAGGTGTGAAAGCACGACACTTCGCTGAAAACTCTTCATCACTGCTGTTGTGCTACCTTTGGCGACAGCGGATTTAGGAGGCAGATACTTTTTCACATTAACCCAGATTGGCTTTGATACTTTATTCCCCTTTAGAAAGAAAGCCATACTGTTAAAGCAGCTTGTTGAAATAATCTTAACCACCTTAATGGCCAGTGTTCCATAAATACCCTGAATATTTCTACTGAAGAACAACAGGCACAGGTTTGCAGCCGGGGCAGCAGAGATTCAGGAAACGGCCATTAAGGTTATTAAACGTGGACCAGCAGAAGCACCGACCATGACTGTGAGGAAGCCAGGTTGGAGTGAATGATAATGATGATCCTCTCAGATGTGAAAATGCTATTACACAGTGTGGAGGTTCCCCCACCTTTTTCTCAGTGTTAGTATTTATTTAAATGTTTTCATTTAATATATTTGGAAATTCACTTTTTCTTCGGTGGTGGTTATCGCATTAGGTTGTTTGCTAATTTGGGTGCACACATTTAGTAAACACCTTATGTTTTTTTAAGATCATTAACTATTTTGTTTTGCTGAGTTGAAGGACTGGCTGACAGAAGGGGGTTGGCTGAAAGGAGAACCAGGAAGTGGAACAGTCCATCAGGCTGCTGGAAGCAGGGGACTTTATGAACAATCTGCCTCTCTTTATCATGATGGCATACTTGCTAAAACCTTCTTTTGGTATTAGGTTATTTTTGTTCTTATAGTTGTGTTAAAGTTAAAATGGTTTAGTTTAAATTAGTCATTTATGTTTATACATTATTTGTCTGTCTCCTTCCCTACCCCTCCTCGTTTGTGTAGGTTAGCCTGTTTGTATAAATCCCCCTGTGTGTGTTCATTGTGAGAGGTCAGTTTTTGGTTTGTTATCTTAAGTTATGTTTGCCTTAGTTGATTTCTTTTGGGCCCATTTTTTGTTATATTTTTTAGATTGATTGTTGAAACCTTTTGTCAAGAATTTCTTTGGAAAAAATAAATAGAAAATATTTTTTTATATATGCCTTTGTCCTTTGGATTTACTGGTCAAACCGTCACAGATGGTGTCAGAAGTGAGATCCACCAGTTAAGGACAAAGGTATAGTTATTGATTTTTTGTTTTGTTTTTTGGAACCAAAAAGAAGAAAAAGACCTAAACCATGAGAGGAGCCAGAAGTGGTAAAGTCAAGTCAGCTCCATCAGACAAGGAAGCGCAAACAGAGCATGAGGAGTGTGGTGCAACTTGTGAAGAGGATGAAGAGGGGAGAGAGCCAACCATATCCGACTTGGCAGGGATCCTTCAGGCCCACATTGGACAGCAGAAAGCTCGAGAGGAACGGTGGGAGAAAGAGATGGCAAGTCAAGATCACAGGTTTAAGGCTCTTCAACATCAATTCACTTTATTTCAAGAGGAGCTTCAGGCCCAGGCTTCTGAAGGGCTGAGGCCTTTTGTGCAAGACCACACCCATTCCTCTGCAGGCTTGAGGCCTGATGATGTGGATAGTTCACCACCTGCACTGTCTGCTGTTAAGCCAGGTGACTCCATTTCTACACATTTTTATAAAGAACCAAAATTGCAAAAGCTAAGTGAAGACGATGACATTGAGCATTTCCTTATAACTTTTGAGAGAATAGCATGTGCTTGTAGATGGCCAAAAGTGACTGGGCATTTCAGTTGATTCCACTCTTGACTGGTAAAGCCAGGAGTGGATATGTACATATGGATGTGGATGAATCAATGAACTATAATAATGTTAAAGCTGCCATTTTACAGAAATATGAAATTAATAGCGAGACTTATCGTCAGAGGTTCCGATCTCTTCATGTGGAACCAAATGAGTCACCCAAGGAGCTCTATGTGAGACTTAAAGAGCTGTATGGCCAATGGGTTCAGCCCTGAGGTAAGACTGTTGAAGAGATAAATGATGTCATAATTCTTGAACAGTATTTCCGAATGTTGTCTCCAGAACTCCAAGTTTGGATTAAGGAACGAAACCCAAAAGATGCAACAGAGGCGGTTTCCCTGGCAGATGCCTTTGTGGCTGCCTGTAAGAAGACCCAATCATGGACCTTTAGAGCTGCAAAAAGGGAGTTTTTGCCAATTCCAGGTAACGCCAGTCAAACTGGAAATGGGAATAAGCAGTCTGGAAAAGAAAAATGTTTTTCCCCCAGTCAAACAAGACCTGTGAAAAAACCCATCTGCTATTTATGTGGGCAGGAGGGCCACACAAAGCCTATGTGCCCTCAAAATCCTCCGAAACTCTCTCAGATGTGCTTTGTACCCAGAGAGAACCATGTAATGAACAGACAAAACCAGCCACTGATGGAGACTACTGTGGAGATAGATGGGCAGAAGGTCAAAGCTCTGATTGACACAGGAAGCACCCAGTGACTGGTACACCGCAGGTATGTCCCACCACATAGTATCTGCACCTCTGAAACAATACCCATCTGCTGTGTTCATGGGGATGAAAAACATTATCCAACAGCAGACATTTACATTAGAGTGCAAGGACATGTTTACCTGTTAAATGTGGGTGTTGTGGATGAATTACCTTTTCCTGTTGTCCTAGGAAATGATCTCCCAGTTCTCACTGATCTAATAAATGCTTCTAAAATGTGCAATGTTGTGCTGACACGATCTCAGGCAAAAACGTCTGGGGAAGATGAGCCCAGCTTAAAAGCCTTGCCATTCTACGAGGCTGAGATTGAAGGGTGTCGTACTAAAGATCGTAAGTCTCGTGCACAACACAAGCAAGAAAAATTCAAATATACCACACCCTCTCCCATGTTACCTGAACCTGAGGTACAGCTAGATTTTGAAATTCCTGATAACATCGGTGAGCTGCAGCACCAGGATAGAAGTCTGGCTGACCTTATGAAGAGAGTTGAAGAAGGTGAAACTGCAGAGGAATTTTACATGCAAAATGGCATCCTCTATAGGAGACATGGAGAATTACAGCAGCTTGTGTTACCTAGAAAAGTCAGAAAAACAGTATTGAATTTGCGTCATTCAATTCCCTGGGCTGGCCACCTGGGGAAACGTAAAACTATAGCCCGGATCCAACGGTGTTTCTACTGGCCTGGTTTACACAAAGATGTTGGCAGTTTTTGCAGGAGTTGTCCTCAATGTCAAAAAACATCTACCAGATTTGCAGCGAGAGCTCCTCTTCAGCCTCTTCCTATTATAAATACACCATTTGAACGTTTGGGCATGGATGTTGTGGGTCCAGTGGAGAAGAGCAAATCGGGGTAACAGATTTATGTTGGCTGTCACTGATTATGCCACAAAGTATCCAGAAGTGTTCCCTCTGAAATCTGTTAAGGCTAAGACTGTTGCCTTTTGCTTTGTTCAGTTTTTTTCACGAGTGGGGTTCTCCAAAGAAATACTGACGGATCAAGGGACAAATTTTATGTCCAAACTACTGAAGGATGTGTATAAACTGATTGGCATTAGGGGACTGAGAACCACCCCATATCACCCGCAAACTGATGGACTGACAGAGAGGTTTAATCAGACCCTTAAGAACATGCTTCGTAAATTCATCAATGAAGCTGGGTCTGACTGGGATCAGTGGCTCCCTTACCTCTTGTTTGCATACCGGGAGGTACCCCAAGCCTCTACCAGGTTTTCCCCCTTCGAGTTGCTTTTTGGGCATGAGGTGTGAGGTCCACTGGCCCTTTCGAAGGAAAGGTGGGACGGGGAGGAGCCTGCAAAGGAACCTGTTAATACAATTTCTTATGTCCTCCAGATGAGAGAGAAGTTGGAAAAGATGACCTCATTGGCTCAGGAATCGGGAACATATGCGTGTCTCTCAACAGAAGCAAAAAACCTGGTATGATCAAACTGCTCATGTAAGGAGTTTTGAACCAGGTCAAAAGGTATTGGTACTTCTACCTACTGATGACAGCAAGTTTTTGGCTCAGTGGCAAGGTCCATACGAGGTTGTTCAAAAGCTGGGTCCTACCACCTACAAGATCTGTATGCCAGATCAAAGACGCAGTACTAAAGTTCTTCACATTAACTTGCTAAAGTAGTGGGTCTCAAGGCCTGAGGGGAAGCAAGATGCATTTTTTATCAGAAGTGTATCAGATGAGGAGGTGGAAGAACAATACCTGCCTCTACCATCAGTTTCTGTTCTTGACCTGAGTCATCTCTCCCCAGAACAGCAGGTTCAAGTGAGAGCCCTTTGTAACATCGATGTGTTTCATGATAATCCTGGACATACTGTCAAGTTCTTTTTGGTTTGGTTTGATTTACTGTGTGACCCCCACTTGAAAGGGACCGTTTCAACTGTGAACCTTCAACTTGATTTCACTCAGAGAGACTTTAATTTCGTTGACTCATCTTTTATTTTTGCATGATGGTCCACATAGATCATCTCAATAGGTGAAAAACCTCAAAAGAAACAGAAAGCCATCTATTACATTTTGACATTAACAAGGTAAATGCATTGTGAAAATCATATTTCTACCCCTTCAAACCAATTATTTCAAATAATCAATATATTTTAGTAAATTCAATACATAAATTAGCATTTCATTTTTATCAATACTTGTTAAATACCTTCACAAACATTCCAACCAACATTTCCTTTTCTTTCTACTTTAACCAATAAACACCAAGTGTATTTTCCATCTTTTTTTCTTTTCACCTTACTAACTTGACCTCAACAAGAATAAACAACTTAATACAACAAACAATTCAGCAGCATTGAGCCTTACCGGCTGTCTTTCACAGCTTGTTGAAACTTTTACACAGTTCTGAGCTTGAATGCTCCAGCACTGTTTGCATCTCATGCTCTCAAACCAGGACTGACACGTCAGTCACACCAAATGTAGCTGCACTCTGATTGCTAGGAGATTAAAGATTGAGTCCACCTGGTTCTCCTCACTAACAGGCAGAAAGGAGCTGCAAAAAGGTGCAGGGGAGTGGCAGAGGGGAGTGGTTACCTAGCAGTTCACCGGAACACCTCTCACTCGATCTTCCCACTTGTTGGAGAGATCGCTGAATCAATGCCTGTGAACTGCCTTTCAGTTTTGTACTTGTTCCTCTACCGGTAGTAGGACCACCAGGCGCCGAACATCTCTATGCAGGACGGTGGTTTGTGCAGGTTCTTTCAGAACTTCAGTTAAGGGCTGGCTTGGTTTGAGTCTGGTCACAGGAACACAGGAGCTTTGGACAACTTTGACATTCACATCTCGCACAATGCCCTTAGCATCTGGGTTAACACTCACAATCCGCCCCAGCTTGAATTGGCCCCGCACTGCATTTTGGTCACATAGCCAAACAATATCGCCAACTGCGACATTTCGATGTGACGTGTGCCATTTGCTTCTCACAAATAAGTTTGGGCCAGAAAGCTGGCTCCATGATTCCCAGAATCTGTTGACCTGATGCTGCATCTCGCGGAGTCTTTTATAAGAGTAGCTTGCAAAGTCAAATGTTCTGATGTCACCACTTGGAGAGGCCCGTCCCAAGAGGAGTGTGTTGGGTGATACATAAAGGATGACATCTTCACGACTCTGCACCTGGGCATCAATAGGACGCTCGTTGGCGAGATTAGCAGCAAGTTGGAAAGTTGTCTGTAGCTCATTGTAATTGAGGCCAGTATTGGTACCCAAACTCTGGAGTGCTTTCTTAATGATGCGGACGGCAGCTTAAGCAGCTCCATTGCGATGAGGTGAGTCAGCTGGATTAATTATCCACTCCCATTGGGTGCCTTTTTGAGCTGACATCTCCACTATTGCACTTTTGTCTTGAGAATCCAGGAACTGGTACAGCTCTCTTAATGCAGACTTGGCACCGATGAAATTTGTTCCTGGATCGGACCATATCTTTCTTGGATGTCCTCTAATTGCTGTGAATCGCTGGTAAGTTATCAAAAAACTCTCTGTTGACATTGTGTCTGCCAGATCCACATGAACAGCCCTGCTGGCCATGCAGCTGAAAACAACACCCCACACTTTCATGGAGACCCTTTTCTTGATGATATCTTTGACGAGGTATGGTCCAAAGAGATCAACTGTTGTGTACTCAAATGGGGCTGCAGGTTTGGTTCTCTCAGGAGGTAAATCCCCCATTATTTGTTGGCACCTTTTTGCTTTGTACTTTTTGCAGATGAGACAGTTTTCCACCACTCTTTTGGCAATTCTCCTCCCTTGAATGACCCAGGCCTTCCTTCTCATTTTTAGCAAGGTTGCAGCCACACCTTCATGACCCTCATTGTGTGCCTCTCGAGCCAACAAATTAGAGACCCACGCATAGGATGGTAGAAGGGGGACTGCCATGCAGTCTTCTCTGAAACCATGGATTCTCCCACCACAGACTAGTAGTCCAGTCTCTCCCTCTCTGTACACCACCAAGCGGTCTGTAGTGGTGGCTGGAAGGATCATTCCCTCTTGAGCAGCAAGACAGATGTCTCTAAAAGCATCTTGACGTTCAAAGGCAGTGATGACCCCACTTGTTGGCACCGCCTCCCACTTTGGTGTCTTTATGGACTTGTTTCCAGATATAAATTTTCTGGCAGCTCTCCATATGAGAGAAACAGTCTTGACCAGACACACTAGGCTACTGAAGCGCTTTTCATCCACCAAGTTTTTTACAGCTGCTCCAGCAGGAGGTCTCCGCTCAGAACTTTGCTCAGAAGTTTGAACTTTCTTGGCTTGGACTCTGGTCAGTGCTGCTACAAATGACTTCTTTTGCATATTATTAATGCTTTCTCGAGCTGCAGTTGACACCTCTTTTGCAGATATAATGGGCCACTCACACTCGGGGAGGTGTAGGAATTTTGGTCCTTCCTGCCACTCTGAATTAACATCAAGTCTTTCTGGCCCAGCTCCTCGAGTGATAATGTTGGCTATGTTGAGTTGTCCAGGGATCCACCACCAGTCTTGTAGCCGTGTATTGCTTTGGATTTCTCCTATCCTGTTAGCGAAGAAAGTTCGAAATCCATAACTCTCACGCTGAATGGCTCCAAGAATTGTTTGGCTGTCCAATAAATGGTACCACTGGCTGATCTTGATCTGTGTATGCTGCTCAAAGTATTTTTTAAGACGACTTGCAAAGACCGCACCACAAAGCTCTGCTTTGACTGCATCTCCTCTTTGGTCTAGAGGCGTCAACTTTGCTTTTGACTCTACTAATCGAACTGCTATCTGTTTACAGCAGTTCCATCGTAGGTACAGAACAGCACCATATGAGTTTTCACTGCCATCTGAAAAGGTGATTGCAATGAGTTCAGTAGTGACATCTGGAGGAGTAAGGGCTCTTGGAAATACAATTGTACTTAGCTGTACGTACTCTTCAAATAGATCAACCGCAGCTCTGCGGAGCTCATCAGATAAGGCAAGGTCCCATGTGTCTTTGACAATGTTACACTTTGGTTTTGCTTCCTGGAATGCTCTTCGGACCAAAATGGCCCCTTTTTGCTTTGCTGGTGTTGTCAGGCCGATTGGGTCATATAAACCAGCTACTTGACTCAGCAGCTCACGCCGCGTCAATGGGTCTGGTGTTTTGAGCCGTACCTCTTCTAGCAGCAAATCTTGGCCCAGCCTCATTTTTTTCTTTCTCTTGGAGAAGTTGATTCTCACCATAACATGCAACTTGTCTTCTTTTGCGATGTAACCAAGGCCAAGTGCTTTATTGTTTTCCTCCTTCAGTTGATTCGGCAGAACAATCATCTGTGGTGATGTCTCTAGTTTCTCTTCTTTATTTTGGCCAGAGAAGACCCACGGTTTCAGCTCGAATCCTCCTGCTTTTAGAATCAACTCTACATTCTTTGTGATGTCCTTGAGTTTTTCTCGGGAGTTGTGGGATGTTAATATGTCGTTAACATAGCTGTGCTCATGTAATACTTGACACTCATCTTTCATGTGGCTGAACTGAGGAAGGTTCGCCGTCTCTCTCATGGCGAGTTGGGCTATACAACCTGCTGGTTTGTCCCCAATATTCACCCCTGTAATTGCAAACTCTTCCAGCTCCTGATCCTCCGAATCACGCCACAAGAAGCGGTGCAGATGGACCTCTCGCTCCTCGAGCCATACAGAATTATACATTTTCTGATGTCTCCCAGAGCAGCAAAAGTGCCCTGACGGAACTTGAGGAGGACAGCTCGGATGGAATTGAGAACATCAGGACCCTTCAAAAGCAGATCATTTAGACTTTGACCTTTATACTTTTGACTGCTGTTCCAGACGAGTCTCACAGGAGTTGTAACAGAGTGCGGGTTAGGAGCAATGAGATGGCTTATGTACCAGACAGGTCCTTTCCAAGGACTTAGATCTTCTTCAGTCAGCTTTTTTGCAGCCTGACGGTCAACCATTTCATGAACTTGAGCACTGTAAGCCTTTTTCCATTGTGGTTCTTTGGCCAGTTGTCTCTCAGTTCTGAGAAAGGTTGCTTCCACTGCTTTCTTGTTATTTGGCAATGTGGAGGGGTCCTCAAGCCATGGATAGCTTGCATGCCAATGGGGACTGTCACTGTGGTCATCAGCACCAGCATATGTCAGTCCACTCTTCACCACTTCTAATTCCCTTTCTTCTGCCAAGGTCATTTCTTTACCACCAGGCTGGCAGTTGCCACAGCGGCAGCCTCCGCATTTTGGGGTGCAAGCAGCACCAATGCTGTCCCACCTCCACCATTCAAGAAAATCACGAGTGGTCGCAGCAGAGCTGAAATGCTTGATGGTCGATGAAGAGCATAAATGCTCTTTATACATCACTGCAGCGGTTCTCATTGATCTGGCGAAGTGGGTTCTAGATTGGTGTGCTGTGAATGTAGCATCTTCAAACAGCTCAGGGTGTGTTCCTGCTACTGTCTTTCCCAATGGTCCATCCCATAATACAAGATCTCCAACAGCACGTATCTTCTGCGGAACCAGTCGACCTTCTTTATGACTTATTAACAGCTGTATCCTTCTTGGTCTCACCAGTTCATTGAGGGGAACTTCTGGGAAGAACCTTTGAAGTGCTTCCTCAGTTACATGTTGATGGATGTCTGCAATGCTATCCAAACCATAGCAGAGGAGTTGGTGGGACCTGAAGTTCCCCTTTTCTGTCTTGACCCGGATCTTTAGGAGGTACTGTCTTGTGGTAACTTGAACTTTCATCCCTCCCACACCGTGGACAACCAGGGTTATGGCTTCACTCCTCAGGTTTAATTGATCAGCTGCATCATGTGTTATATAGTTGGTGTCTGATGCTAGATCAATTAGAGTCCCAATTTTTTGTCCTGCATTGGCTGTGACCTCTAATAGCAGCATGATGACAGGCCACTCCACCAAACTATTCTCTGCCAGAAGGTTGGGCTGACTGGACACAGATGTTTTAGCCACTGCATTACAGAAGACATGACGACACTTTTCTGCCTGTTCAGGAGGGAGGCCTTTAATGAAATCTTCTTGGGCTTGGGTGTAGCAGGCTGCTACATCCCCTCCCACTGCAGTGTCTTTGCGCCTCTGGATTGAATGCTCCCTGAACACATCAGCTCTTGGACAGAGATAATAATGGTGTCCTGCAGTGCGTTGCTCCTTGCAGTCTGGCCTTCTGCACAGAAATTCAGTTTTACAGTTCTCATTCTCGTTGTGAACCTCCAGACATTTTTTGCAGGCTCCCAGTTTTTTAACAGCTTCCTTCTTTTCAGACAACTTGAGCATACGAAACTTTTTACAGAAATACAGCCTTTTCCTATGCTTCCCATCTCCACAAACCACACATCATTGAGATATGTCTGTTGGCTGAATAGAAGTTCTGGTCCGGGCTTGGCGTGGTTCAGACCTTGGTTTTGACTCCTCGTCCTTCAACTGGTCCAGCCTCTCATAAATTGCTTCTTGACCTTGAAGAAATTTCAGGAGGTAGTCAAATCGTTTGTCTTGTTCAGCCTCCGTCCCTTTGCTGGCTATATGGAGAAGCCATTCCTTCTTTAGGCTGTCTGGAAGTTTACTTTCTATTGCTTTTGTTATAAAAGGGTTCTTTATAGCACCAGTTGCACCAAGTTCTTTAAGATCTATCAGAGCCTTTTCTACGGTTTGAATTAGCTCAACAATCTTCTTGGGCTGGTTCCCTTTAACCGGTGGAACCTTTTGAAGCTCCTCCACTATTTCAAGGGCAATAGATGCTTTATTTCCAAAGCGATTCTCTAGAACCCGGAATATCTCATCAGCTGTTGAATAGGTTGTGAGACGATGGTCTCGTACTATTTTCTCATCCACACTGTCGAGAAGATGATATTTTTTAATCTCTTTAGACCCTGTAGGTTCTCCCTGCATCTGGAGTGCTTCCCAATCTTTTTTCCACTGATGAAACTCTTTTCTCGAACTCCAGTGAACTTTGGCAGAGCAGCAGGCCTTAATTTAATGGCTGGTGCCACAGGAAAACTCATAGAAGTGCTTAACCTTTCGGTCACATCTTTGGTTTGTTCTTCAATAAATTCAGCTTTTCTTAATGTTAATTTTGGCAATATGGTCTCAAGAGCTCTGATCCGACTCTGAAACTCATGTTGCTCTGCACGAGGAGCCCAGCACCTCCAATGTTTATGCACTGCCTTTGCTGTCTTTACTAGATTTTGCAGATGTTCTATCATGAACCCATATGCATCTGCATGTTTACTTGGGTTCACAGTATCCACATGATCTGCATGTGACTCTGCAGTTGTAATGGCTTGTGTCACTTCATATTCCCCAAAATTTTCCCACAATGTCTTTTGTATTAGGTTTTTCAGTTCTTGCATCTTTTTCTCACATTCTGTGGTTGTTTTATCCAAATCAGCCTTTTGTTGTTCACTTAACACCTCTGGATCTGAATTTTCTGCAGTATATTGTTCTGCAACATCATCATTGGCTTCAAGAACTTTACTGGCTTCTGTTGTGAGCTTTGCAAAGCTGTCCCTGAGCTCTTCCTCAGACATCATTGTGTGCATTCGTAGTACATTATTTGCTAAACGGGAGAATTGACGCTTTGCTGTTGTTCTAGCACTCTTCAGCTGCTCCAGCACAACTGAGTCAGCCATTTTGATTTTAGCAGCAGGGCAAAAGAATAATCTTTATTTGTCTCTTTGTGGACACGACTGGGCCAACCAACAAACTCTTAATGTCCCTCCAGTCTTTAGACTGCGGTTTTTCACTGTCAAGTTCTTTTTGGTTTGGTTTGATTTACTGTGTGACCCCCACTTGAAAGGGACCGTTTCAACTGTGAACCTTCAACTTGATTTCACTCAGAGAGACTTTAATTTCGTTGACTCATCTTTATTTTTTGCATGATGGTCCACATAGCTCATCTCAATAGGTGAAAAACCTCAAAAGAAACAGAAAGCCATCTATTACATTTTGACATTAACAAGGTAAATGCATTGTGAAAATCATATTTCTACCCCTTCAAACCAATTATTTCAAATAATCAATATTTTTTAGTAAATTCAATACATAAATTAGCATTTCATTTTTATCAATACTTGTTAAATACCTTCACAAACATTCCAACCAACATTTCCTTTTCTTTCTACTTTAACCAATAAACACCAAGTGTATTTTCCATCTT
The DNA here is from genome assembly GCA_033032245.1 of Poecilia picta. Taxonomy (NCBI): domain Eukaryota; kingdom Metazoa; phylum Chordata; class Actinopteri; order Cyprinodontiformes; family Poeciliidae; genus Poecilia; species Poecilia picta. Next base: position 29,151,800 of record CM065363.1, on the reverse strand, counting down.
TTTTTCTTTTCACCCTACTAACTTGACCTCAACAAGAATAAACAACTTAATACAACAAACAATTCAGCAGCATTGAGCCTTACCGGCTGTCTTTCACAGCTTGTTGAAACTTTTACACAGTTCTGAGCTTGAATGCTCCAGCACTGTTTGCATCTCATGCTCTCAAAACCAGGACTGACAGGTCAGTCACACCAAATGTAGCTGCACTCTGATTGCTAGGAGATTAAAGATTGAGTCCACCTGGTTCTCCTCACTAACAGGCAGAAAGGAGCTGCAAAAAGGTGCAGGGGAGTGGCAGAGGGGAGTGGTTACCTAGCAGTTCACCGGAACACATACTGATTATATTGAACATGATATTCGTCTGAAAGAGGATGCAGCTGTGAAACGAAGGAGCTACAGAATCCCTGAGCATCTCCTTGGCCCTTTAAAAGAGGAGATTGAATTGATGCTTTCTCTGGGTATCATTGAGACTTCTCATAGTGACTGGTGTAATCCTATTGTCCTTGTACCAAAAAAGGATGGCACCATGAGGTTCTGTATAGACTTCCGTTATTTGAACTCTGTTTCTAAGTTTGACTCGTATCCAACTCCCTGTATTGATGATTTGATTTGCTGTCTTGGAAAAGCAAAATATCTGACAACCATTGATCTCTCTAAAGGTTATTGACAGGTTCCCCTTACCACCAGGTCTCGTGAGCTGACAGCTTTCCGGACACCTTGGGGCCTCTATCAGTTCACTGTCATGCCTTTTGGGCTACATGGAGCACCTGCAACCTTCCAGAGGCTTATGGATAAGGTACTGGGAGGTCTGTCAAATTTTGCATCTGCTTATTTAGATGATATTGTCATCTACAGTAACAGCTGGGAGGACCATCTCCAACATCTTAAGGCTGTTTTTGAGTCTCTTCATGCTTCAGGTCTGACTGTTAATGCAGCTAAATGCACCCTGGCCAAGAAGGAAGTTCAATATCTCAGACATATTATTGGCAATGGAGTCATCAAACCTCAGATCCAGAAGGTTCAAGCAATTCAGTTGTGTCCTCTGCCACAGACCAGGACACAGCTAAAATCCTTCCTTGGAATGTCGGGTTGGTACCATAAGTTCATTCCTAACTTTTCTGCCAGAGCTGCTGTACTTACAGATATAACCTGCCCCAAGAGACCCAATCAGCTTCAGTGGTCAGAGGAAGCAGAGAGAGCTTTTAAGGACATCCAAGGTGCCTTGAGTGGACCTCCAACTTTACACTGCCCTGACTTTGACCAGCCATTTATTTTGCAAACTGATGCATCTGGGCTTGGGCTTGGTGCAGTGCTGCTTCAAGGACCTGCAGGGGGACGTCATCCGATTGCTTTTATAAGCAGAAAGCTCTACCCAAGAGAAACTAGATACTCCACGATAGAAAAAGAGTGCCCAGCTGTGGTTCATTCAAATATTATCTGTTGGGGACAAGGTTCGTCCTAGAAATGGCTCACAAGGCTCTGAAGTGGCTTGAAAGAATGAAAGACTCAAACAGCAGAATAACTCGCTGGTATCTGGTGATGCAACCGTTCCAGTTTGATGTCCATCATATTCCTGGGAAGCAGAACTCTACTGCAGACAACCTGTCACGCTGGCCCATGGAGTTTCCAGAAGAGGGGGAGTGTGTGGAGGTTCCCCCACCTTTTTCTCAGTGTTGGTATTTATTTAAATGTTTTCATTTAATATATTTGGAAATTCACTTTTTCTTCGGTGTTGGTTATCGCATTAGGTTGTTTGCTAATTTGGGTGCACACATTTAGTAAACACCTTATGTTTTTTTAAGATCATTAACTATTTTGTTTTGCTGAGTTGAAGGACTGGCTGACAGAAGGGGGTTGGCTGAAAGGAGAACCAGGAAGTGGAACAGTCCATCAGGCTGCTGGAAGCAGGGGACTTTATGAACAATCTGCCTTTCTTTATCATGATGGCATACTTGCTAAAACCTTCTTTTGGTATTAGGTTATTTTTGTTCTTATAGTTGTGTTAAAGTTAAAATGGTTTAGTTTAAATTAGTCATTTATGTTTATACATTATTTGTCTGTCTCCTTTCCTACCCTCCTCGTTTGTGTAGGTTAGCCTGTTTGTATAAATCCCCCTGTGTGTGTTCATTGTGAGAGGTCAGTTTTTGGTTTGTTATCTTAAGTTATGTTTGCCTTAGTTGATTTCTTTTGGGCCCATTTTTTGTTATATTTTTTAGATTGATTGTTGAAACCTTTTGTCAAGAATTTCTTTGGAAAAAATAAATAGAAAATATTTTTTTTATATATGCCTTTGTCCTTTGGATTTACTGGTCGGACCGTCAGACACGGCTTACTGAACCTTTAATGGAGCAAAGTGATACTGTAATATTTAAAGCAGCAGGTGGCTGAGCATTCAAACTAAAAAAAACTGACCATGTAAGACTCCTCTGAGATATGTCAGTGTTTGACATATGTCAGCATTGTAAAGACAGACAGACAATGTCACTCTAGAGAAACACTAGAGAAATGTTATGTCTGTTTTATCGTAATGGTTCCCATTGTTCTGAGTTTGCCAATGTTGGTATCAAGTGCCACTTTTAAGGAATGGAGATGTGCTTAACATATAATGCTAAGTAAAGGTTTTGAGTTGGCCTGAAACTAGTCCATGCTTTCGTTACTTTAAGGCTGTTCTACTGTAACTTTACTATCAGGAAGGTCAGAAAATGGAGTTAAAAGCCTTCAGCTGATCCAAAACTCCATCATCCATCAGAGATCTGATTGGTCCATAAGTTCCTAGCAGAGCGCTTTGCTCTCAGACTGCATCACTTTTTCCACATTTTGCCATGTTCCAGCCTGATTCCAAATGGTATAAAATTCATGTTTAAAATTGCAGTCACAGATACCGTACTCGAAAAATACAGCAATTATGTGGAAAACAAGTGTTGGGAATGCTTCTGGAACTCAAACAACTGAGACGACAGTTGTTTTGTTCCTCAAAACAACTGTCTCTTAATCCTGTCTCCAGCTAAGTTTCCATCAAACATGGAATTGCACAAATTGAAATTATGAAAATAAATGTGCATAATGGAAATCATTTTGCTGTGACTGGCAACGTGTCCAGTGCGACCCTGCCTCCAGCACCAGCACCTCTGCTGACCCCATCAGGGACAAAGGTCTTAGAAAATGGATGGACGGATGGACGATTTTGTGCTAAGATGAGGTGGGTTTTCAGCCGTATTGAAATAGATGTATTTTATAAAACCCACCAGGAGTTGAATGATCAACAGCTGGATGTTACTACTGACAAACTATGAAAAGACAACACAAAGTAGGAGGATTATTTATGTTTTTTTGGACAGTGTCCAGCTGGCTCTAGCATAGCTCTCACAGCATCACAGTTTATAAAAAGTTGTGTCATTCCAGCGTGTTGAATCCTTAGCTCTTCTGTAAAATCCAGGACTAGAATTTCTCCAAGAGTTTGCATGGCACAAGTAGCTGTGATAAATCTCTAAAAACTCATCGAGCCATCATCCCATCACTTCCTGTCTTCACCTTTTCTGTCAGTAGTAACATCCAGCTGTTGATCATGTGACTCCAGTGATGCGAAAAGTGTTTCTATTGCAGTTTTGTGAAATACATCTATTTCAATAAGGCTGAAAAACCACCTAATCCTAGCGCTACAACTTTTTACTGAAAAACAGTAAATGTTTTCTCTTCTTTTCAAAGTTGCCTTGTTTCCATTAAGCAAATTTCTTTTCATAATTCCATTTTGATCAATGTTTCTGTCAGTGTAAACGCAGCCGGTGATGGTGCTGATGGGTCGGGTCGAATCCACTTGTTTCATATCGACTCCAAACTGAAACATCAGCTCTCAAAAGCCATTTTGTTCTCATCCGCTACACCAGTGGTCCCCAAACCTTTTCCTGTAAGGGCCACATAACGTTTTCCTTCTCTGGTGGGGGGCCGGAGTCAGTTTGTAACAGAAAACGTGTGACAATTGCAGGAGTGCATAAATGTAAAAATGTATCGTTTTCCAGAAAACAATCTAATAACATTCTCTGGGTTCTTCACAGAAAAAAATCCAGGAAGGATTATAGTCCATATTTTCCGAACTATGAGCCGCACTGGACTATAAGCCACAACCCCAAAGTTTATTTTTTTAAACCAGTAAACACACATATATAAGCCCAGTGGGTCAAAAAGTGGGTATCACTTCAGCGCAGCCTTTCGCTCCTTAACCTCGCGCACATAACAAGGTAAATGTGGCGAGTTTTATCTTCGCCTGGGGGGGGGGGGGATTTATGTTTTCGCATCCACCTGAAAAATGAGTAGTTGCGCCACTGTATAAGCCTCAGATTTCTCTGCCGCTCCAGGTTTTCCACAATGATGCAGCAGCAGCAGCAGAGGGGCGGACAGCCAACATTTGAGTCATAACAGGTCAATTGAATATCACATTTATTAGGTTGAAAAAGAAAAAGTTGCCAAGTTTAGATTTAACAGAACTTATTATGGTAGTTTCCGAATGTAACTAACAGTAAAAGTGCTGATCCTTCGTGTTGCTACTTGCATCTGTTAAATCAGTGGTTCCCCAACCATTTTGTTACCGCGGACCGTCAAGACTTGGACATTTTGTTGCGGTCCGGCGGGACAAGAGGGGGATGAACAGTCAGGTAAGGCTTCTGCATGTTGGTGTCCCACTAAATCCTGAATATGTCCTATTTGGGTTGTCTTGGCCCTTTTATCCAGCCTGTGGGGTTTTTCCCTGACTGGAAGGAGAATACAACCTGTTGAATGTGACAGGTAGCCAATCAGAAAGCGTGGTGACGTCAGAACAGAGGGGAATCCCAAACAGCTGACATATCAGAGATGATATGTGGAAATGTTTATTATTAAATCTAAAGGTCATTATTATGTTTATTCAGTTAAAAATGTTGACTATAACAAACAGAGCAGCTGCTCCCGTTGTCTTTCATCCACCGCCTTTTATTTTTGTTACATTTTATCTCTTAAAATGACTCCACAAACTATCACTATTGCTTCTACATCGTCATCCATGTTTGGTTATTCTAAATTCAAGCTCTGTTGGGGGTTTTACTGGAATCGGTTCGTGTTTCTCCTGCCTTGTGGCTGAACATGAACCGATCTGACCTGTTGTTCTTTTATCAGCTCTGTGGTCACAGAGATTTGGAGAATCGTCCAGACAATTCTTAAATCTTTCCGTCTAAACCAGACTTAAGACAAGCTCTACTCATCTCCTCTCAACCACTGCCCAAACGCTCTCTGACTCTGGTCGCTATGTTTATATATCCCTTCAAAATAATATACAGATGCGCCATAAAAACGAACATTTTAACTCACGATAATGACTAACGGAGCCCTGAGCTTGTTTCTCTGCATCAAGACGGTTCCATCTGAAAGTGATGAGAGACAATGACACCCGAGCTGTGTTGCTTATATCCACAGCCTGCTTGGTCTCTACAGCGAAGCAGCTTGAAGCTTCATTGTCTCATTAGCAGCCAGTCGCCGCATGTTATGCAGAGCTGCTTGTAATGTGTGTCTCACCTACCGGTCCAGGATAAATCCATCCTCCTGTCTCTTCTCTGGGCCTTTTCCCCTTTGAAAAATAAACTTTCCAAAGACATCTGATCTGTTTTTTACTCATTTTGCTGCTTGTGGCTCAATGTTGGTACGCAAGTAGAGACTTCCAATGATTCACTTCCTGCTAAAGAGCCCCCTGGTGGTTGAAGAAAAATCCACACATAACAGGTTATAGTCCGGAAAATACGGTAAATGAAAAAAACTCTGAATGTTCTCTGGTATTGTTCAGGGGGCCGGACCAAATGTGGAGGTGGGCCGGATTCGGCCCGCGGGCCGTAGTTTGGGGACCACTGCGCTACACGTTAAAAATGTTTTTATGAATGTTAAATGAGCAAAGTGAAGCAGAGGTGGATACAGAACTCTAATATCTTCTTGGTGGTAGGTCTCAGCTAGCCTAGCTGCTCACTTCAACCTGCAGAGCTTATTGATCAGGAGTGGATGGTGAGAGACCAGCAGTACTTCCACAGTCCTAAAGCGATGAGCGTCATTCACATGTATCCATACTTCAGTGTGGATGCCATCTCTCCACAGCGCTGCCCTTGTTCTCTGCTATTGCAAAGCACAATAACTGATTGTTGGATTTCCTGTTGGTTTAGAGTCCGTGATGCCTGCCATCCTCCCTCTTTAGGGATCCGTTTCCAGCTCTGATTTATGCAAATCCTCCATGGATAAGTCAAGTAAATCCTGCCTGGTGACTTGTGGGGTGGAGGAGGAAGAGGTGACGCGTCGCGGCGTCGCTGGTCTGAGAAGAGACGCAGATAAACACACAAAACAAGAGGAAGGCAGAAACATTGCTTGATGTGTTTTTGTTTTTTTGGGATAAAAGTGAAGTTTCTTTGAAAGAGTAACGAAGAGAGAGGATGCGTGTAGTGCAGTTGCTCGGGTAACCTGATTAAACTGGAAGAATGCCTAATTACATCAAACATGATTTGCTTGGGTGAATGTTTGCATATGCAAATACACTCGGGCTACATCTGTGAGCTTTAGATAAAGATTTATCTGAAGGAATATGAAAGGTAAATGTGAGTCCAATTATCATGAGGAAGTGAGTGTTTTTTTTCTTTTGCATTAACTGTAGTTTGCAACTTCCAGACAGTTTGTATGTGGTGTTATAACTGCAAACACACGTAGTAACTTTGTGCTAACGTGTCCAGATAACTCAGCTCTCACTCTGTACAGTTATGCTTATTTATTCTTCACCACATCTCCAGATTTGCAGCAGAAGCAAACAAAAGTAACACTATACAAACGTTTTAGTTTCATCCTCCTGAACACAAATTAAAACGTCTGCAGAACCTTCCATGTCTGCATGCAGGAGTCCTCAGGCCTCCTGCATGCGTACTTACCCAGCAATTTTGTTTGTAAAATTACGAGAGTAAAGTTATAACATTGCATGAACGAAGTTAGAAAATTAACTGAATGAATTTTAATATTATGACTTTATTCTCATATCTATTTTTTAACTTTATTCTTGTAATTTCTCTTTTCTTAGCGTGACCTTAAAGTCCGGCAGTAGAAATGAAATGTAATAACTCACTGTAATTTTCTTCAAACAGTTTATGTTCAGGCTGATGGCTGAAGGCAGGAAGAAGCTCCTGTAGCAGTCTGCATTACAGAAACCTTAAAGAAGCCTCTGACTGAAGACTCTCTGTTGTTGTAAATACTCTTCATGACCATCCATCATAAATTTATGCCCAGATTTGGAATGTTTAAGGTCTTTGTAAGCAGAATGTTTGAATTCAGATGTAGTTCTCTGTAATCTCTTGTTCCTGGTTCTTTAATTCAACACCTGGTTGTGATCCACCTCCATGAAGTGCAAATCTCTGTCATTTCTTTCCCGGTTTGAAGGTTTTAGTGAGGAATGTGAAAAATGGGCAACAGTTCCTAAGCCAGTTATTCAACCATTATGCCCAAGTATCCCTGGCTTCATCTAAAACTGGCTTCCTCAGTTATTTTGTGTAAAGAATCACTGGCTTTTGCGTAAACTACTGGCCAATCCAAACACGACACAATAGCAGTACATTGTGCTTTAGATGAGTAGCTAAATATTTCCTGTTTTGATTTGGATAAAATCAAAACAGGCTCAAACAAGTTGATCCAAAACTGTTGCTAAAAACTGTTGAAGTTGCAGTGGCTTGTCAATTCCTCCTGCACTGTTTGTTTCTGGTGATGACTTGGTAACTCAGTTTTCTTATGTTTTAGCTTTTTACCTCATAGCTCCTGTTCTTTGTTTGTGGTGAAACAAAACGTGCAAAGTAAATACTGTCATTTGTCATGCACTCTGAACTTGCTCTGTGTAAGTGTGATGTGACGTTATGCTAAGTGTTAATCTGTACGGGTGCATTTGCATCTTCATCGGCGGAAAGCCCAAAATAAAAATTTACACATCAAACTGACATGGCGGGTGACAAACTGTCACTTTCAGGCTGGAAAAGCAGTTTCACAGCAAAAGATCTATATAAAGAAAGGTCTGTTTCTATATAAAGAAGAAACCATATAAAAACATATCCTGTGTAAAAAGACAACGTTTTTAGTCTACCTATGAACAATGAAATAAATACTAGAATTAGCAAAATTCTGTTAAAATGCCACAGGATCATTTTAAAGGGGCAGCATTGTGTGCTTTCCAGGCATATGGTGCTATTTTATAGAATAATAAATAAGTTATTTTCAGTTGTTATAAAATTTATATCTATTAAGAGAAATTTGACTTTGGAACTGAAGATGAGTCTAAAGTGTCTTTACTGGAAAGAAGCAAAATGGATTTGGACATTATTTGGCAGAATTAAAAGATTTTTTGAAAAAAAAAGCTCCTCAAAACTGTAGTTACAATGAAAACAGGATGATATTCCCAGGCGTTTTCTTCCAAATAGTGTCTTTCTGACTAAATAACATGAGTTTTAGACAATATTTTTATTACCCTTCCATCAATCTGTATTTCCTATTACCCTCCATTTTATAGACACTTTCCTCTCCGAAAATGTGTAATTCCGTTGGATGCTGAACTCATCATCGAGCCATGAAACTGAACTGCTTTATGGCCGAGCTGTTCATGCTGCTGCTACTGAGAAGCTGCTGCCGTCTTTAGTTTTCAGCCTCATTGGTGACAAAACCAGCAGGTTTTAGTTACATGACCTCAGGGACCTGCTGGTATGTACAACCAGCTCTCAAAGTGTCGCTGGCTCTAGGTTTAAGTTACTTTCTAAAGTAAGTAAAAAAAGGCTGACATTTTAATGGAACTTTGTCTTCAGTGCTAACATTTATACTCAAGGCTGTGTGTGTTGGGTTAGATATGGGATGTTTACCTCCAGCACTCTCATTCAGAACCAGGCAAAGACTTACCAAATACTGTCAACAGAGTTTTGGAGTGATTTGCTCACTGAGAGGATTTATGTGTTATATTTTGTCATTTCTGTCCTCTAAGAAACTGCTACAAGACTCAGGAAAAATGAAAACTCACCTTTACTTGAGAAGAAAGGATGCTTTTTCAACACTCAGCATGTTTCATTGAAAGGCAAATTAGTCTGTCTTTGGAACATAGTGTAGATATTTATCTTGTCACATAGTAAAAATGCCAGTGTTGAATTAACACCCAAAAGTGTCTAGAAGTGTCCAAGTCAGCTGGTGTTAAATTCAACACTACAGAGTGTCACATTAACATTTACAACGGTGTTAGTGTTAAAATACAGTACATTAAAAGTAACACCAGTGTAGTGATGATCACTAAACATAATCTAGTGTTAAAAAAGTAAATAATTGACCCACAAGGTGTCAATATCAATTAAATCCAGAGGGAAATATTCAAAACAATACACAGAAATGGAAAGTTTAACTTTTCTTAAACCCCTTACAGTGTTATAGACCAATGTTAATTTAACAAAAAAAAATGGGTGTCAATCTTTTAACACTTTCAAAAGAGTTACTTTAACACCAGCTGACTTGGACACATATAGACACTTTTGGGTGTTAATTCAACACCGGCATTTTTACTGTGCAGATCTGGTCATTTACAGAAGAAATAAAGATGTAGTGTCTGTGAGGAATTATGGTTCTCCTGATTGTTTTTATCCTTAGTCTGTGATTCCTTCTAGAGATAATTTGGTGACTTGGCATTAGCTATCAAAACTATTGCTAGAAGTAACTCTAAAATTGTGAGATAAATCTCACAAAATTTTCTAGAAAAAAAAATGAAATTTCCAAGCTCCAAAAGTTGGAATATTTTCAAATTTCATAATTTTTCTGAGTTTCAAAAGTCAAAGATGTCTGATTTCTGAAGCTCCTAAATCTCAATATACATATATTTTTTTGAAAATTTCTAGATTAATTTTGAGACTAATTCCAAAATTTCAGTTTTTTTTAAAATCCCAAATCCACTCCATTTTATTCGGTGGACGATGGCCCTAAAACGCAGTTGTAACACTTATGCTTAACTTTAATAATCAGATGCTTCTTCTATGCTGAAATAGTGGCAGTTTTCAGTCTGTGTGTGATGATGGTCTGCAGACGTTGCAGGAGAGAAGAACGGAACCGTTTCCTGGACGTTCCGGCGTCATGTGGAGAGACGGACTCGGTCTGGGAGGTTGATGAACGAGCTTCGTTTGGCGCCTCGTTCCCTGAATGTAAATCCGCTGAGTTATCGGCGAGGCTTTGGCTCGTGATAAACACGATGTCCGTCTCCAGATGGACGTTATGCTGATACATGACATGCAGCATAAGGCGCAGCGGCTCCTACTTCACTCTGCAGGCTCTCAGTGACACGTTTGACTTTAAGTCACCAGGCAGGTTGTCTCCTGGTTCGCCTCTTTATATTCTCACCATAAACTTTTGGGGTTGTGAAAAATTGATAGGGGTGCTGCAAAAAAAAAAAAAAAAAAAAGAGAGAGGCTTTTACGGCGCTATAAGTTACTACAGGCGAAAGCCTTAAAAACAACAAGTCATTAACATAAGCCAGTCCACCCATCACCAGAGGGGCCCCTGAGAGCCGCAGGGCCTCGGGCCCCTCTGGAGACAACACGACAAGGCGACCTAATATAGTAACTAATAGAAACCAGTTCAACCTCAGGAGAAACAGTGACATGGTAGTTTGAAAAAAAAAAATCACTTATTTAAAATGTTCAATCCTTTAAAATTTCTTCACATTTTTGTCATGTTACAGAAATAACGCTTTACTGGAAGTTTATATGACGCCTTCAGTGAAAAGTAAGCAGAATGATTTACAACTGAAACCAGAAGTTTACATACGCTGAATAAAATGACACTGTCTGAAGTTAAACAAGCTCAAACTTCTCTTGCAGTTTGAATTATTATTCATCTGAAGACACATTTGGACGTGAGCTTTAACTTCCTGGCTTCAGAAGTTGCTTCAGTATTACATGTTTCTTCCTCATGATGATTATTTTGTGGAGCGCACCGGTTCCTCCTGCAGCAGCATGCTGCTGCCTCCACCATCACCATTATGACTGTGCAAGCATTTTTCTCAAAATGTAATGGTTATAATATCCAAACAGTTCCACTTTAGTTTCATCAGAACACAGGACATGTCTCCTGAAGTGAAGATCTTGGCCCCTGTGTGTATCTGCAAACTGCAATCAGGCTTCTTTGTGTCTGTTGCAGTCATGGCTTCCTCCTCACTGACTGACCTTCCAGTCCATGTTGATTGGTCATGTGTTACTGTGGATGGTGAATCTGTCTTACCAGCTTCAG